>WHYT01017483.1:749676-772925 GCA_009806455.1 Tetrax tetrax | reverse complement strand
GGGGGGGGGGGGGGGGGGGGTGTACTCCTTCCCCCCGCCGAGCTTTTGGCAGCGGGCGAGGCGTCAGAA
This sequence comes from Tetrax tetrax, assembly GCA_009806455.1. Classification (NCBI taxonomy): domain Eukaryota; kingdom Metazoa; phylum Chordata; class Aves; order Otidiformes; family Otididae; genus Tetrax; species Tetrax tetrax. Next base: position 772,856 of record WHYT01017483.1, on the reverse strand, counting down.
ACGCGTGCTGCGAGAAGCCCCTGAGCGCCCAGGCTGACCCTTTCCTGCAAGCAGCCATTGCAAGGAAAAGAAAGCATATAGCTCTGGGACATTAAAATCATGCTGATATTTACAACTTGGTGTCACAAATGAAACATGACCAAACAGAGGAACCTCTCATTTGTGTTTAGATGATAGGAATTACTGACACACAAGAGCTTCCGTTTTTTATTCCATTGCGCTGTTTCTCTGAATCAACACCAGAAGGACAAAACCCTGTCCCAGGTTGTCAGCCTGGTACTTTCTCACTGTAGGGAAAATCAGTTGGTTAAGAGTACCACCACCCGGGTCAAAACGGTACGCTGGCTGTAAAGCAGCAAGGCACGTTGCGGTGGCGTGGTGGGAACACAGCTCGGGTTGTAGGGATGGACTCGTGCGAGTTGTTCGGCGTGCGGAGGCGGAGGAGTAGCCAACACAGTGCTCTCTCCGCATTCCTCTCTGCGTAGCCAAACCAGAGCCTGAGTCAGCGAAGCCACGCTCGCAGGAGAGCAAGCACAGCTCCGTGGTTGTGGCCAGGGCTGGGCAGCACGATGTATGTTCTTAAGCCCTGCCTCTCCTCGTGGCTTCCTGTCCCGAACAAGCTGTTTAACCTCTCTTCATCGTGGTTACTTATGCCGTAGAGGAGGGAAATGATATGTTTTGGGGGATATCAACAGGGTTAATTCCATAGTGCATGTGAGGAGGGGAGTCATAGAAGAAACCATCTCTCACGGGTCCCCAAAAGACAGCTGTGAAAAGCAAGTCCGCAGGTCTGACCAGCTAAGTCTGCAGACTTTCTAATGGGGTCTGCAGTTTAGATGGGAAACATGTACAGATCTCAAAAAGAAAAAAAAATAATGGAAGTCACTGCTTTTAAAATGAGAAGATTAATGACTTGCAATGTATGTTTCTGAGAGTTCAAAACAAGTAACTGCATTTGAACTGAACAGGATGACAGCAGAATTAAGGCTTTAGGCCACATTTGAGTGCCTTAGAGCCTTCTCTGCCAATGCGCTGCAGTGGTTTGCGTCCCTTAAACCAACATAAAGCATCCAGAATTGGATCCCCTCTCCAGCCTCAACGTCAAGCACAGCCTTCATTCCCCGTCCAGTGGCAGGGATGAGGCAGCTCAGCACCCATCCTCATCAGGACCATCACCCACTCTCCTGTTGCATCTGGGGAGAGTTTTCTCACAAGAACAGTACTCGTAATGGGACACAGTCTTCTGCTCCAGTCTCACAGAAAGGACTCAGCACAGGGTAACGCTGAAATGTGAGATCCCAGTTGCCTCAGACCTTGTTTGGGTTGGCTGCGGCTGTTTTCTCAGAGAAATTTCACTCCAATTTGTAGCCTCACAATTTCACTTTAACGCATTTTGCAGCACTGAAAAGGCCCTGACACAAGAGCTGTCAGCCCTCTCCCAGCCTGAACCTGGCCAGCAGTTCCCATTTCGCTGCAGAGTTTTGTTTTTCTTTCCTTCTTGGCTCTGTCACAGCTTTCTTTGACCATATTCCTCCCCTCCCCACATTAACCTCCAATTTTGGACAGGGCAGTAGCCCACAGACACCAGTGTCCCAGTGCAAGCGCAGGAGCCTCAGCAGGCTTGAGGACTTCTGAGTGCTGGGAAAAGAATCAACCATCCCTTCCACCACCCAGTAGAGCTCCTGGGCTGTCCTGCAGTGTCACCTCCATGTATGCATCACACAGTGCCTGCTGCCTCATAATTGTACTCCACCACAAAACACTTCTGAACAGACTGGAGAGGAGCACCTCGTTTATTTGGGGCTTTGTGGGTCTGTGGTTTAATCCAGCCAGTGCGACATCCCTGCAGTGGGAGGGGTTCTGCAGACCAGGACGCTGCGAGCCTGTGCGTGCTGGTGTGCCGGGGTCAGGGGCTCTGCTGGTGGGGTTGGAGTGGAGGGATGGGGAGGAATAATAAAGCGGTTTTGTACAGCTGTGAAAGCACAGGGAAACCTAACCTGTGGTTTTTTGCTAGTATTTGAGGACAATTGGTAGTCCCAGAGGGGAAACATTTAGCTCTTATTTTTCCTGTTTTGATATTCACTCAGCTAATCGCTGAGTAACATTCTTCTCTCCAGGGCACTACACAGCCCTCTCCAAGCTTCACAACTCCCCTTTCCCACACCACATGGCAAGTCCTGCTACATCTATTTACAAGTGGGGAAATCGAGGTACCTGGAGAGTTTCTCCCACATTCTCTAAAGCACCCATTGATTCTGTGGTTCTTTAGTTGTCACCTGGATCCTAATATTTGGGAGCCACTGTCCAAAGCCCGAGGTAGTGGAGGGTGTGAGGACTTGGCCTCAGATGTCTCAGCATGTGATGAGACACAGAGGATTCGCAGATGGTTTGGCGCTGGTGACTCCCCTGGGACACATCGCAGGTCAGCGTCAGCTCAGCCAAACCCAGGAATACAGTCTGAACTGGACAAACTGGATGGTCTTTACAGTTAGTCCTCAGGAGGTTGCTAACTCAAGGAGTTATTTAAAGTAAATGCTCTCCTGGCTTGAGTAGCTATTTATTGCTGTTCTCTAAGCGTTTTTTCCCATTAGCACAATAGTGTGCACAGTAAAGACAGCAGCTTTTACTGTGAGGTCTGTGACTGGTTCTGCCACACAAAACTATCTAAAGAAACCTTGGTGTAACCCCAGTTCATTATTTTCTGCTCTCCAGGGCATCTGTGACCAGGAGGACTTTTGGGCATAGTGGCATCGCTGTGCATACGTGGTACGCCTGTCCAGCGCTAATAAAGTCTATCTGGGCTATGGCCATTAGTCAACATCAGTTCTACCTGGACAGAAAGCAAAGCAAGGTAAGAATGTTGGAGGTGGGAACTGCATATTGCGGTGGGTGAGTCCTTCTCACTCCCCACGGTCCCAGCAAGGTCAAGTCCAGATGGTGGCTCCTTTCCTTCCCTTCCTTTCCGCTTGAGATCAAAAAAAGGCAAATTGACTCAAAATATCTGCTGGCTGTGGCCAGGTTGAGGGAATTTGTATTGAATTCATGTCTGTGGGAGTGAGGATTGAGGGAAAGGTTGTACTGAACTGTGGCCAAATTGGAGGAGCCAAAGTCTGCAAGCAGATAGGGTCGTGTCCCCGTCTGGATGGTTTCCACATGTCTTCTGGTTATTGAACTCTGTCATAAAGTTATGGCAGCTTCCAATAACTGAGTTCAAAGTAGCTTCACATTCTAGGCCTGTTTCTGAATCCTTCTTGCTTGTTACTCTCGTATTTTCCTAGACATGAGGGGTAGGGATATTATTTCTCTCTGGACACAGGATCTCACAGCAGAAGGAGAGGGGCAGGGTGCTGACAGCCGGGCCTTACAACGAACTGTCTTGATCTGATGCTGCACAAAGGGCTGCTCAAGACACGAAAGAAACTACCTTGAAACTAGAGGATTGTGTGTTTTCCCTCTGTTTCCTTTCATCAACAGTAATTTTAGGCATACCCAGAGCAGCAGGAGATCACATTGATGAGATGGCAGGAGTCTGCACAGTGATACTCCTCAAAATGGCTGGAACAAGCTTCATGTCTTCCTGTTGCTGAAAGCGCTGCCCACATTTTCAGGCAGGGGCTGCTCCATCCCATGCACAGACCCTGGCCCTGTCTGGTCTCTTCATGAGCCAGTTTAGCTCACTAAACTGACAGAAAAATCTTTCTGTTTCCTGTTTTTCTTTGCTGCATTATTTTTCTTCCAGTTCAAGGAATTGAATTGGCTTGCTGAAATTATGTGAAGGGCAATCTGGCTCACTCTGAACCCTTCTGACATTGCTTTGCCCATCATGATCTCTGTGACTTTATTGTAGAGTGGGTAGGACTTTCGGATGCCTTGGGCAGAGCCCATGGTTACACCCACATTGTCCATGTCCCATCTAATGCAAAAAAACCCAGGATTCCTTGTAGTTGCTGTGAGCTGTGTTGAGTTTAGGGATGTGGGTAACTTCCCACCCCTGCCTGAGTGCCAGCTGTAAATATGGACAAGTTTGCATGCTCACTGGATACCAGGTAATGCTTTCCTGTCCCACTCCTCTGCTTAGCACTGCCAGGACAATCCATAGCGCTCTCTGTTTTGCTCTCAACAAAAACAACTTAGCAAACAAACGGAAGTTTTGGTTTTTTTTTGCTTTTAGCCAGATGGATTTGCTGATCTAGCTGCAAGGTATTTAGGTCACAAGCAACCAACAAACAAAAGGAGATTCCCTCCTCCTCCCATTTCTTTGGTAAGAAACTGGGTCTCTTAAATGCCCAGGACTTCCCTTCAGTGACTCCTTTTGTTGTTGGCAGATTGTGTTTCAATCTGATCTCCCCTCTCTCACACTCCTACAGACAGCACCACCCACCAGCCCTCGTTTGTCAACCTGTCACGTCTGTGGCCGTTGTCAGCGTGCTTTGTCACAATAATCCCGGTGGTCACACTGAGGCTTTGAAGTTAAGGCATACAAATATTTTTGTCCCTTTCTCTTAAGGGAGCTGGTATTTTAGTCTGTTGTCTCATCTTTACGTGACGTGACGCTGTCAAGATTGATAGATCCATCAGTCTTAATGGATCTGTTCAGTTCATCCTGCTGGTCACTGCAGGACACTGCACCCATCTGCGCTTTGCTTTTGAAAACCAGTAAAACGTATGCCAGAGTGGGCTGATGCGAAATGTCTTCGTTTCAGCTCTCAAGGGCTTAGACAAACATTTATTTGAGTTTCAGGTCCCCTTAAATCTCAGTCCCCACTTCAACTGAATCCCCAACTTCAAAGCAAGACTTAGCTATTGCCTCCTTTCATGCCCAAACTTGGCATTTCATATCATTTTGGTAAAAGAAAAATAAAAACAAACTTAGAAGAAAAAGCCTTCTGGAGCTCACTGCGGCTGAGCCTTCATCCAGTGATGTAGATGAGATGGCAGGAGATACGACAGAGTGACAAAGCAAGCTTGAACTCTGTGCTCCTCACATAACTGGGCACCAGTTGGATCTGGACCTTCTGCACAGCTCCACTGGAAAACCCCCTTCACTTGATGAAAAAGAAATAAAATCAGCTTGTCCGGATTTTGATCCTTTTGCAAGGAAGTGAGGTCCCAGCCTTCTTTGCAGCCTCACTCCATGTTGAACTCCTGCCAGCTTTTGCCGAGTTTCCAGCATCTTGCTCCCTGCTGATCTGTCTCTCTGTCCCTGCAATCGAAGCGTAACGTGGAGACTGAAAAGATCCCCGGCTTTCTGAGTGAACATGGCAGTGTGCAGAAATCCTGTCAGCTTCCCTTTTTTTTTTTCAGGAGAGAGATGCATCAGGACTTCAAGGCATGTCTTTGCTCTGTTGACTGCACGGAGTCAGTCAAGCGCTTGGCCTAGAAGCCTTGAGAAGTCCCTGTTTGTGGGAATTTCCAACAGCATGTTCCTCCAAGCGCAAGCCTTTTTGGCTGAGTAGAAAATAGGCCAAGGGTTTCAAAAAAATCACCTTCAGCAAAGCCCCATCACTGCAAGCGAGAGGGGTGAATTCATCCCTAGTGTCCATTTCCCCTTGCATTTCACTGATGGATTTTTCTTCACCCTCTGACCCTGTCAGAACAGCACTGGGGATCAGTTTGGCCCCGTGCTTTGAAATGACTCATGAATGAGCCAGTCTCCCTCCACGTAAATGAGACTTGGCAGGTCTGCGCTAAGTGCTTTCAAAATTTTTGAGCCTGGAGGGACCGCAGGGCCCGGGGGAGTGCTAATGGGGTGTAATCTAGCTTTCCATTATTGTGCTGTCAGTACGAAGTCGAGCCCAGGCCTCATGCTGGCTGCTGCTCAGTGGCCTGTATGAAATGAGCTGTTGGTCGGATTCCTGCCGCTGATGAGCGGCTGTCCAAAGCACAAGACCACCCGACACTGATTGGCATTGCTGTAGGCAGTAGAGGCAGCAGGGATTGAGCAGCATGGAAAATTAACCCCGTTCCTTTCAGGAGATGCTCCATCCCCACTGTTTATTGCAGGGCACCGTTAGCCCAACGGCAATCACATCTCAAACCTTCTCCCGTGGCTTCAGCAGGTTTGGACTGCACCCTCTGTGGGGTGCACTGTGCCCTGCTGATCCCCTATCTGTTTTCTTCTGGTTTGTTTTTATCTCTCTCCTGGCTCCAGGGATGCCAGGCTTTGGTCTTATATCATTTTTTTTCATTTGCCTTATGTAGGGCACGCTTCCAGCCGCTGCTGGCTTGGCGTGCCGGCCGGGACCACAGCAGCATTGCCTTCACTCAGCATTTTAGTTGGTGCCTAGCCAAACAGGTAGGGCCAGAACGTGCCACAAATTGCAGTCTGAATACAAGTGGAAATAAACTACAGGGCTTCTCGCTGTAATTGTCCTACAAATACAGGAAAACCACTGCCTCGCAGAGCGGGAGGCAGGATCTGTCGGTGCAGACTTGGGGTTTGTACCTTCCCTAGACATCTGCTGCAAGGACTCAGTATGCTGGGTTAGACAGACACTGGATTTGATCGGTATGGCTGTTCTGGGATTACACAAGGTATACTTAACCCTACGTATATGTAGGGTCATACAGCATGCATGCACCTGCAGGGGATAAATCACCAGGACAGCAACTTGTTACCTCCAGAGATCTGGCATTGCAGCAAGACAGCAGTTCCTACTCAGGCTCTTTATCAAGACTTCAGTAGCAGGAAATCTTGTTGGATAAAAGCAATGACTTTCTTCTTCGCCTAGAACTAACCTTCCAGAGCTCTTTGAAGAACATGTTTCACAGACCTTGTTTCTGACCAGAAACGTCAGATCTAAGTCAGATCCAAGGAGCTAAAATAATGCTATCCTTCTCCTTGGGCTGATTTTAGGGAGGAGCTGCTGGAAATGAGAAGAGTCTAACAGTTTGTAGCATTAGTTTAAGAGGGTCAGTACTGGTTGCCTGATCCACTGTGACATCTTGGCAGGTAGTTCAGCCTCTGCACTCAAATGAGTGAGTGCACATGCCCTGTTCTTGGGGTTGTTGTGGAAATAAGCTTGTGAGGCATTTGGGTACCTCTGAATGGTAATGATGGTGCCTATAAATACCCAAGAATATTAAATTATAATAATACTTATGAGGATGTTTTCATTATAATGCACTCCCACTGCTGTCTTCATTTGCAGTCTTAAATTAATCTTAAAAATCAGTGTGCAACAGGGAGATATTTTACTTCCCTTATTATTTTACTGATGTGCAGCCAGAGGCATGGGATCGCTAAGAACGTAACCTTAAGTGTCTTACCCAAAGTCTCACAGCAATTCAGTAACAGAGCTAAGAGCAAAGCTCAGCGTGGTGAGCATTCAGCCATCAATTCAGTCTTAGTTCTTGTTAAAATTATTTCTGCTTCCCGAGGATGTGAAATAACACTGAAAATCCCATTACAGCAAGTGTTCCTTGTACTCCCATTTCATGTTAGTTCCAGTGGGAACAGATCACACCCTGGTATGTGGATGTCAATCAGCTTCTGATTTGTTAGCACTGTAATGATGTGCCCATCACCTGAACTCTATGACTAGGTCTGAGAGTCTCTTCTGGCCGTGAGGAGGGGCAGAGGTGAGTGCTCAGGTGATCCTGAACTGGGGCTTCACCATCCTGTTGAACAAAAGTCTTTCTGCGGCTGGAGAGCCTCGACACCCTGTCCCAACAACTTTCTGGGTTCTGAGAAATAGAAATTGCAGGTCAGTGGCCCTGCAAGGCCAGGCTAATTGAAACTCAACAGCACAGGACTTGTGAGATTTGGGCAGCGGGCTGAGCTCCAAGCTCTCTCTATCCATGACTGAGGAGCTCATATGAGGCTCAGTGAGCAAGAGGCCAATTTCCAGGTCAGAAAGGAAATAGCCATCATCTTTGTGTGCCATGTTACAGACAGCAGCTTCTTCCTGGTTGTCAGAGTTTCCTCCTTGTTAGCATGGCTTGTTACCTGAAGCGAATTCAACAACTAATACATAAAATAGAGCTTAGAGCATAAGCATTACTTCAGAAATTTTAATTGTGAATAGATTATTCCACAATGACTTAATGAAAAGTTTCCTTATATTTTTTTCTGAAGTGCTTGGAGATCACTCCAGTCAGAAATGAGATAGAGGTCTAGAGAGGCTTTGTGGTTGTTCTGATGCGACAGTTGCTATTTTAAGGTGATCCTAAGGCTGTTCTGGTCAGAAAAAGGACTGAAAAATTATTGTGGCCATCCAAGACACCCTCGTATGTAGGGTTCTTCCCAGTAGTGCTTGAGATATTACTGAAGGGCCATCTCCAGTAACTTTGATCAATGTTCTTGATCCTCTTGTTCACGTTAACCATCTGCTAGAGCCTGTCAAGGGAATGGACTGGAGGTAGACGGTGAGGTACGAACAGTGGGGTTTGTATTGTAGACACAGGGCAGTTGCTAGGACTGAGTTAGCCCAACCTTGCAGGCAGCCACCATGCTCATCTCGTTGCTCAGTGCCGATAATCCCCTTGCCCGGAACGTTTTCTGCTTTTGTTGGCTCTGTGGGTGTAACCACCTCTGAGCTCACTGCTCAACAAAGAGAAAGTTCGGGGGTTATCTCTCTTGAACTTTCTGGGCATCTTGTTGTCTCATATCCTTCTATAACCAACGGAGAAAGGATGACATCTTAAGTAGTCAACTCATTCCCTCCTAAGATAGTAGGACTAGGTGATTGTTGAAGGTCCCTTCCAACTGACACTTTCTCTTCTATTCTATTCTATAAGTTTACGCAGTGTGCACATTTACTTTCCCCTGGAGGCGCCTAGATTGTTGACATTTGGTGGCGTACAGTGAGCGACTCCTTGCCGTAGTGTGGCCAGTTACTGAGCTGGGACTGGCTGTTTGTTACTGGGGTAACGTTAATGCTTGAAGAGCTGTCCCACACAGTAGGGACATCGCATGTGGCTTGTTAGTCTGGACCATGACCTGAACATGTTTTCCTGCCAGTATTTTTCTCCAGCTTCTCATGACAGCCCATTTAAGCCATGTCCTCACTGTGTCTTGGTCCAAAGCTCATTGCAGGTTTGGAAAGGCCCATCCTGGCTTCCTTTGGGTGCTAGAGATGGTCTTCAGCCTTTGGGCTTTGCAGTTTATTATGTTGGCATTTCTGAAGGTTTCTTGTTGTATGTGGTAACACAGTGACCCCATACGTAGTTTGTTTAAGAGGGAAAAATGTGCATTGCAAAGCGGAGAAAACAACAAACAACAAGAAGCGATGCCAGAATTGTACCCACTTAAGAATGTAAGAAGTGCAGCGGTGAATATCGTGCTAGATTGCTTCTGTTCTTGTAAAATAATCCACATTTGCTGTGGAACCCTGTTTCCTGCCACAACAAAAGGACTCTTTCCTTCTGTGAGCTTTAAAGAAGTGTTAGATCATTACTAACTCCTGTGTCTGTGTCCATGTCCAGTCCAAGATTCATGCTGCAAGAAGCCTGAGTGAGATTGCGATTGATCTGACCGAAACAGGAACGCTCAAGACCTCAAAGTTGGCCAACATGGGGAGTAAAGGCAAAATTATCAGCGGTAGCAGCGGGAGTCTTCTGTCATCAGGTAGGTCCTTCATCCTGTAACTGGAGACAACATGGTGGGAAGGGCCATGACTGTGGTATAATGGGGAGCAGCCAGAAGCTGCAGTGCAGAAATGAAAGTCACTTCCCTTCAGCCTTTCTGTCTGTCCAGGTGTCAGTCCGTCTCTCAGCATGTTGCCCCACAAACAGCAAAGGCAGCAGCTTCCCCCTCTCTCATTACCACTGCTCGTTTCCTCTTTGGCCCCAGGATGTCATCTCCAGCCCCTGACTCAGCAGCTGAGACCTGGTCTCTCCTCACAGTTTCTGCTGTAATCGCCCCTTGGCACCCTCTCATCCCTATGCAGATGTGTTCCTGCAGGAGCCCCCAGCCAGCAGTGAGGAAGCAGTCAGCCAGAGCAGCTCGCTAGGGACACTGAGGCTGGGAATTGGTGATGTGATATCCCGCAGCAGTGTTGAGGCAGGGTGGTTTCTTCAGAGAGTGCACATCTGCTTTGCCTCTTTGTTGGTGGAATTTGACTGGTGTCCCAGGCTCAAAAGAGCTATTCCCTAGCACTCTCCACCAAACTTGTGCTGGGGACCTAGAGGTTTCTTTTTGTGCTTAGAGCACCTTCCTGTATGAGGAAGACGTAATCTGTGAAAGAAACCAAAAGAAGTAGATATAGGGGAGAGCTAGAGCATGAGAAGGACCAGAGAAGGAGAGCCAGGAGGTTGTCTGTATTTTTGTGATACTTTCCTGTCAGTCTGAACCAGGCAAACTGTGTGTAAAACAGTGCTAAATGTCACTCCAGGAGCAAAGCAAGGATAGATAGTTGGTGAAGAGCTTGAAGCTGCTCAAGTGGGAAGCTCTTTAGGAGGTCAAGGTTGCTGGTATCACTATAATTAACAGTTCCAGTTAATTAAACACCCTCTGTTAAGCATCACATCAAGTTATCAAAATGGATTGTGTTGAGATGTGTAACACCAGAGAATCGCCTTCCCATGCTCTACAAGGGAAGCGTCCACCTAGGAACATAAATGCTTTGAAATTGAACCCACACTGGTGTAGTAGATCAGCTTTGCATCACTGCAGCCTTCATGTCTCTTAAAAGCCATCCTTTTCTGCATGGCAAATGTCCAGCAAGGGGTTAAAATTTGCAATGCTTACAGAGCTCCAGAGCAGCCTGCTGTGCAATTCCTTGCCTTGCCTGCAAACAGAGATGCCTTTCTGCTCTGTAGGTCCTCCTGGTGCGGTATACAATCCACCGTCTGTGCTTCCCATCGCTCAGTAGCTGAGCAGCTCCCGGACTGGTGTCGGGTTGTTGGAGCTCTTTGTTTGTTTGGCATTTTTTTTTCCAGCTCTCCTGCTGGAAAGTAAATAAAGTTAAGTACCCTAAGGAAGTTCTTAAGGTCTTTCCAAGATCTCAGCCTCCTGGGCACCAGTCCTAAGTTTGTGAGAGCTACTTGGTAGTAACCCTGTTTTCCTGTTAATACACTGGCTTTTTGCCTTCCTGGAAAAATACATGGAAGTCTGCTTCTGCTCGCTCACTGGGAGGGAGCAGTAGCCAGTCAGGAGCCAGCAAAACATCAGGCCCAGAAACGCTTACATAGGGTCAGTACCTACCAGGGTTATGTGGATGGAAATTCCAAACTGGGAGCTGCCTATGCTTTTGTTTCATGGGTTTTTTTGCTCCCTGCTCAAATTCCATCTGACTGACCATGGGGTTTGCAGACACATCGGAATTGCACTGGTGACTAGAGCCATGCAGAGCTCATTGACCAGTTGAGTCATTTCTTCAGGCTGGGGTAGGTGGATCGGTCTGCCTGGATGCCTGTGTGGGACTGTGTGAGCCTCTGTTTTGGTCGAGGTGCTGCTGGTGGGCCAGGCAGGCATGGCTCCCTCCAGGTTCCTGTGTTCAGAGCTGCTTTTAGGTCCTACCAGCTGTGAGGACAGGGCTTTCCCCAAAATGTTGAGGACAGCTGTGAGGTTTGCTGCCACCGTGTGCCTTAGAGCAGCTGCAAGCACCTGCAAGGAGATCTAGAGAGAAAACGTCTGGCAGAGGAGGACAGATACCAGGGAACTGGAGACCCTGGATTGCTTCCACACAGTCACCCAAACCACCGTGCTCCAAGAGCCCCTTCTCTCGAGCCTGGCTGGCAGAGGTGACCCAGCCCTGTCCCGCTGGACGGGAGGGGGATTCCTGCCTGTCCTACTGGGCACAGTCACCGGCTCCGTCCCAGCCTTTGGGTTTCCTCCCATTGTGCTGAAGATTATCGGCGCACAGTTACAACAATGATGGGTTATCGCGGTCCAGCCTGCGCGCTGGAGAGAATAAGTGCAAATGATTAAGTGGCCACAGTAGATTTCCAGGCTATAAATATCCCCAATGACTCGAAATCACAAGAGCAGAACTGACTCTCTCTTTGCCCCCACTTCCCTACCACTCTGTCCTTTTGTTCTGGAAGTTACTTGTAGCCATTTCCTCTCTCCATCTCACTCCTCCTCACCAAAGCGGCTGTCGATGCCACGAGAAACGTGCCGAAGCTGGCATGTCTCCCCTGGGTTTGCAGCAAGGCTGCAAGGAAATATTTGTTGTTGCTTCCAGCTGTCACACTGTCTGGCCAAGATCCTGCTGTGCAGCGTGAGGCAGTCGCTGCCCCACATCCCTTACAGTCTCAAGACACAGCAGAGGGGAGATGGAGTCTTATACTGGGGCAGTGACTTCCCCGTGGTCACAGCAATTCAGGGCCAAAGCCTAAGCTCCTCCGTGTTTCCCAAACCCTCCATCTCAGTCCATGTCCACTGCAGAGTTGTAAGTTTGATACCTGATGCTCCCAAGGGCATTTCTGACATGCTCACTTTTAACTTTTGTCCTCATTTGGGTTCTGAAGGGGGCCCTTAAAACTGAGTTGCTGGGATTTTAGCTCAGGGATCTTTTGCTCAGATCTCTGGGCCATCCCTGGGTATCTAGGGCAAGATTTGCCAAGGAATAAAAGCTCTGCTTTCACACCCTAATCAAAGCCAGCAGAGATAATTATGAGAGTGTAATCAGGTTAGGTCTAAGTGGACTTTTCCTTTGGAGTGCCCCAATCTGTGCCCTAAGAGCTCTGCAGGTCTCCTAGCTAGTGAGGAGCCCCATTATTGCTGGCTTATTGTTTGGTTGAATCCCAGACCGCCGCCTTCATCTCAGTGGGCAGAGGAGAGACCACAGAGCAGCACCTCTGCTTTAGCTCTGCAGGCATTTTTGAGGAACCTCCCACCCCCTGAGCCCCATTCCTTCATCAGCGGTGGAGGTTTCCTGCACAGGGGCCTGTTTACGTTTAAAAATGCCACGACAGAGCCCAGCCAGCCGGTTCCCCCGCTCCTCCATCCGGCAGGGCCGTCTCCCAGCTGTACCGCCCCGGCGGGCGTTGGAGCGGATAAACAGCGCCCGCACGGCCTCCGGCACGGCCCGCAAAGACGAGTCGCCCACAGGATATCTGAGCGCATCCTGTGTGGAGCAGCCCCAGCTGGGCTCCCGCGCGCCGCGGAGGATATCCTATTTGTCTGGCAGAGACAAGAGATAGCGGCTGTCTGAGGTTTCTGGCTGTTGTGCGCTGACATCCTGGTGCGGTGAGTCAGCCCGGGCTCCGACACGGAGCAAGCGTGGGGGGACCTCCCCTCCCTGCTCAGGGGACAACCTTCCACGGGGACCTCAACCAAACGCCAGCGAGCTGGAGCCAGCAGCCGGATGTAGCGTGAAGGGTTTGCCATATTTAGATGTGTTTTTCCTGGAGCAGGAGACTCACAAAATGAGAAAGAGAAGAGATGCCTGCGTGCTCTTGCGTCACCGCTGCTTAGCCACCTTGTTGCATCTCCTTTCCCCTCACAGGTGCTAGCACCACTCCTTGGCTCCCTCTGCCCTTCAGCATTCTATCCATCCTCCCTGCTTATTTTCATCTTTCTCATTTATCCCTTTTCCAAGCTGACTCCACTCAGCTAAAATACGTGGAGGAAATGGGGACAAACAATGAGTCACTGGTGGGGCTTTCCTCTTCAAGACGATGGCTCATGTTTCTGGTCTTGTATCTTTTACAAACTTCAAAACAAAGCTTGTCTTGGAGCTGACACCTGGTAGCCAAGACCCCCTGCAGATCTGCACAGGCACAGCTCATCGCCTCGGTCACATCCTTTGGAGTCATGACTTGCTTCATGTCCCCATCAACGTTACCAAGACTGTCCTGACATCACCACACCAGTGTTGGAGCAATCAGGAACCAGCCCGATAGCACTGGTGAAGAAGCTCAGCCGTGAATTCTGCTGGAGGAATGAGTTGGGCAGGAAGGACCGTGTTCTCCCTGTTTCACAGCTCATGTTCTCCTCAATGTCAGTGGATGGACAAATTGCCCAGAGAGGCCAAGTGGGTATCAGAAGATGAGTCCACAAACAAATAAGATATTAAGTGGGTGTTGAGGTCACCAAGACCTGTGTCCCATGCTGTATGGTAGGGAGGAAAGGGCGCGTACAGTTGCCTTGGCTTTGAGATTAAACCAGCAGCGTCAGCTATAAACACAGACCCCAATTCAGCAGGTTCCTAGTGCCCACCAAAGAGACAGCCGTGTGCTTGCTACTCGGTGTGTTTTCACAATCCTTTTTATTTTAGGGGCATCAAATGGTTTTGCAGAAGTGTGTGTCAAAATGCAGTTCAGTAAATCTTTGCACAGCAAATGGGAGGGGGGCTGAGTAATAATTTTCACGGAAAGGTTCAAAAGATATACAGGGAAATGACATATTTCAACAACGTTTCTCCTGTTAACTGCATTAGGAATTAGCCCTAATTGTGGGAGATAAAATACCTGAGAAAGCCTCCCAGTCAACTGTTTCTGTCTCAGTAGGAATCTCTGGTGTCGGGACTGATCTTTCAGGACTGATTTTTCTCTGTTGATGATCTCCTTTGGAAGGCACTGGGCAGCCGTGACTCAGTGAGCATCATATTTAATCAGGCTGATCTGAGGTAGTATCTGCTTGATTGGTTTGGTTTGAGCTGGTCTTTGGTTATTTCTTTGGTTGTTTTTATGGTCTTTTGATTTGTTCTGACATTTTGGGGTCAATTGCCACCGGGTTCAGAAGTGGATCTGTGGTCATAGCCTTGCTCGAGGCTGGATTAATACATATTTATAAATAAAGACCTTTTGGTGAAAGCTGTGGGCACCCCAGCAATACAAAGCACTGTTCTCTGTGCCTTTACAAGTGTCTCACACTGGTGTGATTCTCTTGAGTGATCAAGTTTCCAGTTTCTTTTCACCTGTGAGAACAAGTAGAATAAATACACTGCAAAATAGTCCAGCTTTTAAATAAATTAAAAAAAAAAAAACCCAACCAACTAGAACAGAACATTTTCTGAAGGAGAAAGTTCAGGAAAATCTGAAGAAATAAGTAAGTCCTGCAGTGTGCCCAAGGGATCATCCTAGTCAGGTATGGTCAAGCTAAAAAAAATTCAGCATCACAAGCCATGTGCTTGATTGTGGGTCCATACCAGCTCAGCCAGAAGCTGTTTGTTTCCTTCTTGTCGGCACACCCCGAATCAGCTCGGGCGTCTGGCCAGGGTTGAGGCTGTTCGTGTGCTTTTAAATGTTTCAGCATCTATGTCGCTGCTGCGGCAACCCACAGTGCAAAAAGGAATAGCTTTTAAAAATAAATCTGAGGCTGGTGTGGAGGTAGGGAGCAGAGGGAGGAAGGAAAGGGGAAGAGCAGTTGAAAGGAAAACATGGGTCTTTAAACTTGTCCTAAAAGAAAAAAAAAAAATTGAAACATCTGCTGGAATCATGAGCAACTTTTTACCAGGACTCAGCAGTTTGTTGGCAATTCAGTGAAAAAATTACTAAATGCTGGAGAGGGCTTTCCCTGCCAGTGCAAATACAGGGCTCCTCTAGAAGATCCTGTCAAGTTCCCACAGCACAGATGTGTTTGCAGAATTGAGTTTTGTTGCTCTAGGACAGCAAACCCAAATGAAATGAAGATGACTACAGCAACTAAACAAATATCTTACCATGAGGTTGTCCTCTTTTATCTGATGATGCTCAGCCTGTCTGACCTTTACAGAGCCCTTTTTCCACCTTCCCCACTCCAGGACAGCCCAATAAAAGATGTAACAGAGGGAGGTGGTGCTTCACAGAAAAAGTGCCAACTGTCTTCCTCTATGAAAACTGCGGAAAATAGTGGTGGAAAAGGTCTGTGAGATTCTCTGCTCCCCCTGGGCCAGTGCAGAACTGTTTCATGGCATGGGTTGCCTCAGTCCTCTTTCAGTTTAGCTTTAATGGTCTGTTGGAATAGTAGCAATGAAAAATGAAGCTGAAAGCACAAATTTCACTTTGTTTTGCTGCCAAAACAAAGAGTTGTTCCCAGGTTCCTTCCAGAGCTCTGTGAAATGGCAGGAACATTTTCAGCCTCCCGGGGCTGAGTGTTTTCACTGTATGCTTGGAGGCCAAGCTGCAAATCACAGAATGGTTTGGGTTGGAAGGGACCTTCAAAGCCCATCCAGTCCAACCCCCCTGCAAGGAGCAGGGACATCTCCAACCAGATCAGGTTGCTCAGAGCCCCGTCCAATCTGACCTGAACGTTTCCAGGGATGGGGCATCTACCACCTCTCTGGGCAACCTATTCTAGTTCTAGTATTTCACCACTCTCATTGTAAAATTTTTTTTTCAGATGTCCAGTCTGAATCTACCTCCCTCTATTTTAAAAACATTGCCCCTCGTCCTATCACAACAGACTCTGATAAAAAAAAATCTTTCCATCTTTCTTAAAAGCCCCCTTTAAGTATCGAAAGGCCACAATAAGGTCTCCCTTCTCTTCTCCAGGCTGAACAGCCCCAATCTCTCAGCCTGTCCTCATAGGAGAGGTGCTCCAGCCCTCTGATCATCTTCATGACCACCTCTATATCTAGAAGTGTATCTAAAAGCTCCCTCTCACCCCCATCCTACAGGTGCACAGAAAATGCCATACAGCATCCTGATGTATGTGATTCCTGCAGATAATAAAGGTCTAGTTTCTCTGTGCCATTGCTCTAGAGGGGCAGGGGAGCCCCCCAGAGTAACCCTGGGACGGCAGGTCCTGAAACCACTGAGGACTAGGAGGAACCCTTGAAAGCATTGCTGAGTCAAGGGCTTTTCTGCAGCCATGAACCTTCAGTACCCCACAAGAAGTCCCTACAAAGCACTGGGCACAATCCAGCTGTCTAAACGGATGTGTCTCGTGCCATTTTAGGTGGGTTAGAGTATCCCACTGCCAGTCCAAAAGAGGGTGAGTCTCACAGGGTCCTGGATTTTATCTGCCACCCCATGGAAGACATCTGAGATACTTAAATCACCTAGACACTTCTGTTGATGCAAACAAGGAGTCTGGGAGAAAGTAATGACTTCACTGTAAACTCATCCCCGAGTCCAGAGGTGCACTAAAGAGGGTGAATGCTAAGCACATCCTGAAAATCATCTGCTCAAGTTGGGGACGCAAAAATGAATGCAGCCAACAGTGCCCTTTCTTTGAGATGCTAGATCTTGGATAGCAATTGGTGCACCATCCCAAACCAAAATAAAATCAGGAACCCTGTCAATGAGTTCCCCTAAAGAGGTGAAGTTACAAATGCTGTCGTGACATCTGAGCAATGGAGTCTGATTTAACGCTCAGACTTCCTTCAGTGGGAGTTTCTGGGTAATTGCCACTTGAAAAGTCAAGTTACTTGGACATCCAGTTTAAATATTTTGACCTACGTCTTCACAAGAAACAGCTACTATCCTGGAAGGACCTTGGGTTATTGTTTTGGTGTGTTTTACAGGAATCTTGCTAGGTAGTTTTCTTCCGTTACATTTTTTTATAAAACAGGCACTGTAAGTGGATTGAATTAAATGTTGGCTACTAGGGTAACTGCAGTTCTTAAGAAGTAGACTGTATTGTCAAATGGTGTATCTTAGGCTTAATTTCCCAAAAATGCCTCTCCAGGGCTTTGTAAACTGTACTGTTATTTGCCCTTGGGAACCTTCATGGGAACGGTATGTCTTTTTCCTAGGATCTTTACATGAATAATTTTGTTGGTTTTATTTTTCTGGATAATGATTACAAATGTCTTTGTGTGCCCCACTGTCCAGTCTCTGTCTGTTAGCTTAAACATTAAGAATTTGCTGTAAACAAACACGACTGGGTAACACCTGCTTCATGTCATAGTCTGATTTCATTTTGGAATGACTGCATCCAGGCTTTGGTAAAATTACAAGCGCTCCAGATGTGTACTCTTCTGTCCGCTGGCCAAGTGAAATAATTGTTTATTGATAGGTTCCCAAGAGTCCGATAGTTCTCAGTCTGCCAAGAAAGACATGCTGGCTGCACTGAAATCCAGGCAAGAAGCTTTGGAAGAGACACTGCGCCAACGCTTGGAAGAGCTAAAGAAACTGTGTCTCCGAGAAGCGGTAGGCAATGGACGTTTTATAACGTGTTAGACTTTGTCGCTTGTATTGTTACAGCACGCTCGTGGTTTGGAGGTGGTCAGGAGAAGAGGTTCCTTCCACTGTCACCTCTTGCAAAGCCCATTGTACAAAGGCCTCAGGCACGTCTCAGCTGTTTCAGCTCCAGATTGTGATGTCTCAGGACATTTTCCCCCCAGAGAAAGGGACTCCATGTCACTTGGGTGCCCAGTTAGCTTGGGGCACTAGGAGGGTGCTCAGAATCCATGTCTGCTGCTTAGAATTGTGTTTAAGATGCATTCAGACAGGATTCTTATTCTATTCTTATTGACTGTGGTGGGTATATGCGGCTACCTCCGTGGCACAGGAAAGCTGTCCTGTGTACTGGTAATGCTCACATGCTTTTGACTTCCTTAGCAAGGAAAAAAAAAAAAAACAAAAAAACAGGCTGATACACTTTCTTCATGGAGCGGGCCTGACCTTATGTGCTTTTCTTCTCCCAGCACGTTCTCACGTACAAGCACACAAGGTCTCATCCGCTCCAGGCAGACTCCCTTCATCCAGTAAGCTCTGGCACTGCTGGAGAGGAATGGCAGGGTGGTGGCAAACCTTGCGAAGAGGAACCACTGTGGTCACCCCAGGACGTGCAGGACAGCTCAGGAACTCATAACCTTCCCACTCATCTGATGTTTGTTCTTGGAGTACCCAGGAGGCCAGTTTAGAGGTCAATTTAATGTTTGGGGAATCACAGCCGTGCGGCAGATGTGTGTGGAGGTTAGCAGAAGAGTACACGTGGGTCATTCAGCAATTCTCCTTTGTTTACCGGGCCTGCAAATCTGAATGTAACAACAAATCCTGATGTGTAACACAACAGGAAGCTGGCTGCAGACAGTGGGAGATCTTCCAGTTGTTGCGTAGTATTTGATGTGTATCTCAGCTTTGACAAAAATGGGGGAATAGGTCACTGATTCAGCTGTCATTGCACTTTGTTTCGTTTAGTCTGTAGTTTTAACGCCAACAAGAATATGTGGTGGAAAATACCTCTCAACAAAGAAAATCAGCAGAAGTCTCTGCTGCCCCAGCTCTCATCCTGTACTCCACACAAGCAGTTCTTTCCCACCTGAGAAGTCCTGCTTGACTTCAGCAAACAACTGGTGCTGATAAAGGTCGCGAGGCCAGATCCAGTCTCCTAAGTCCAGAGCTAAGATCGTCTGCAGGAAGCAGTCACACTCTCTTTGGGGTCTGATGGACAAGGTCTGGAGGGCTCTACTTGCCCTGGAGGAATTTACCACCCTAAGCTAACACTGTGGAGGGCTAGTGCAGGGGAAGAGGTGCCTGTGCCACAGTTGCTGGAGCTCACAGCCCAGCGCCTTTGCTTTAACCCCAGCCCCATCTGCGGTGCAGCCTCAAGCGCTTCACGAGCAACCGAGATGCAGGCAAAAGCTCCCTCTGGGGCATGGAGCCAGTGGTAAGGAGCAATATTTCCTTAATGTGCTGCAGCAAGGCTGGCCAGAGCCCATCTGTCAGCACCTTAAGAGCTAGTAGAAAGTGTTCGTGCTTTCTGTAGGTGATCCAAGAGAGGCAGTTGATGGACACTTGGAATCTGACCCCGTCTTTTAACCCTACAGCTCATCCATCAGCAGCCTGCAGTTGGAAGTATTTCCTCTCAGGCTGCCCTTCCTCCTTTCTGCTTTGGCATGGGAATGGCTGAAACAGAGGGAGAAAGCAGCAAACCAGGAGATAAAAAAAGGGTTAAAAGTGGGGGCATAATCAAATAATCGTGGCTAGAGCCATTCGTAACAGTGGCATCAGGTTACTTCAGGCCATCACTACTCCAATTACTTATTAATTGAGATTACATTTCAGGACTGTGCCTGTGAATACTTTTCAGCTTATGGGGGCAGCATGGTGGCCCACATTAATTTTGTTCTGCTCCAATCTTGGGCATTTTACAGAAGATATTAACTCTTTCCCCACTGCCCTGCTTCATATTAAGTTAGGAGTTAGAAAGAAAATATCCTTGTTTCCCTCGGGAAAGGATACAGGAGTCTGTGTCTTGATGCAGTGCTTAGAGCCCACATCTCACTAGACGGAACATGTTGCGGAAGAAAAGCTGAAATAACCCCACGGGGCCGGAGGGGCGACGCGGAATGGGACTCCTGAGAGGTCACAACAGTGCCTCTTGCAAAAAGAGGTTGTGCGCGTTGGCACAGAGCTGTGCCGCGAACCCATTTTGCTGGGAACTGCTTAAAGGAAAGATTTGAAAAGGCCAGGTCCTCGTTTCCTAGTGACCTGAAAGGAGTGGAAAGAAAAACCCCATTAGGGAGCAGGGGGGAGAGGCCAGGGTAGGCAGGGGCCTGGGCTGCACGCTGGCATTAAGGTCAGCTGCTGTTCTTTGGGATTCAGATGATTTAGGTTACTCTGCCAGCTGGATCCTCTCAAGGCTGATGCTAAGGAACACAAAAGCCTTTTGTCCTTCACGGGGAGACTTTTGAGTACAAGGAGTTGGGCTGTGCTTGTAGTGAGGCTCCTGCCTCAATCTGTGGGCATTTGAGTGCCTTCAGTTCAGATATGTGTGGCTGTATTGTGTAGTCCAGGGGAAAAAAAAAAACAAAAACAAAAAACACAGCATTAACAAAAATATTGGTGCTCACTGCTTCCTGCATTTCATGTATTCCTCAGTTCTGTGGGGTTTGCTTCAGATTTTGAACAAATCTTTGCAAATGACCCCATCACTCTGACAAAGCATCATCTACTATTGCTCCAAAGCTGCCCGTGACATCACGGGGGTTTGGAAGGGGCTCTGATACATGAAGTGTTATCAGGCAGGTAATGAGGTACCAGGCACAGCTTTTAGTGACCATTTTCGCTGCATTCCTCTCAGACACATCATGAATCAGGTGGGAATGTTTTTCCCTGCAGGTCATAACCTGCACGGCTGTTGCCAGTGGAGCTTTCTGACTCAGCAGACCTGCATCCTGTGAGAAGGCTCTTGGATCTGCTCATTGCCTTCTCGGAAGTCGCTCGGCAGATAGAAGCTTTTCTTTCCTGCTCACCCTGCAGCAGAGATGAAAGCACGTGTGCTGCAGTCTGTTCAACCTCAGGGCCCAACGCCCTAGGGATGGGCACCAACTACAGACCTACCCTGGGCAGGTCACAAAAATCTATATTCATGCAAAGGTTAAAGAAAAGTTCCCCACCCTCAGTGTCAGGTCCTGGGATGAGTTTGCAGGGCTGGCTCCTCTCCTATATGTTTATCAGCTGGCTGAACCGGATATGGTGTTAATGAACACCGCGCATTTTATGGTCACAGTTCAAGAGCGGTGTTGTGCTTTGCTCTGCTGCAGGATTTCCCAGATCACTAACAGCATTTTCTGCTTACAGGAGCTCACAGGAAAGCTGCCACGAGAATACCCCTTAGATCCCGGGGAGGAGCCACCTATTGTAAGGAGAAGAATAGGAACTGCCTTTAAACTGGATGAGCAGAAGATCCTGCCTAAGGGAGAGGTGAGGCTGTCCCCTTCCCTTCCAGCCCCACCTCAGGTCTCTACGATATCCAGCATGCATGACATAGGAGCCATCAGTCCTACAGTAATTTTTGCTTTAAATGACTGCAGTCGGTCACTATGCCTTTTTTTTTTTTTAATATCCATCAGAATGGGGAAGCAGCAAGAGAGTTGGTGGCCTTAGTTCAGACTGAGAGTAAAGGTGAAACCCTCAAGGTGCAGCCCTGGCTTTGCTAGAGGTAACAGAAGTAGCCTGGGTGACCAACTGGACCATGGCAGTCCAGGCGCTCTGGTGACCAAGGGCAGTGACTCGTGTGAGTAGGGATATAACATCAGGAGCCCCTTGAGCCATCTGAGCCCTGCTGCTGGCCCGTGTTGTTTTTTTTTGCAAACAGCCACTTGCCTTTTGCTTCAGCAGCAATCCAAATTCAGATCGCCCCTAACCGGGGAGAAAAGCATCACAATTATCCATCTTAGCCCTGCCATAACAAGATGAAAGCATTTTGCTCCCCAGTCCTTAAACAAAAGAGCCTTCGTCCCTACCTATGGGGAGCTGGAATTAATGTTTTTCTGAGTTTGCCAGGGAGTGTTTGTTCTCTTCCCTTGCTCCCACAGCGTGCTGGGTCAGTGCCCTGAACCATGGCTGTGAAAACAGGCCTGCAGCAGCTGTAAGGCGGGACCGGATTCACAGAAAAGTTATTGTCTGCAAAGACACATTTGTCTCAAGACACTTGTGTATATTCCAGTCTTGAGTTTCCTTTTTATTTTTGTAAGAGGAGAGACTGAAGCTGGTGTGACTGTGTGGTTTAAGGCTCGGTTCAGGCAGGGAATTAACTGTTTGTCGTTTTGTTGGCATTTTCCTTCTGCTGAAAAAATAAACAGCTGGAGCTCTTCAGTTTTGTTCTCAATGGAGCCTGGGAGAGGAATTCCACTGAAGTCAAATATTCATGAACTAGCACATTTAATTAAGCTTTTCAAAGGGAAGCACGGCTTAGCTGAGTTACTCCTAAAACCCCTGCAGTTGTTGGCTGCTCAGTTATAACCTGATCTCCAGCTTCCCCAGCTCTTACTGCTCCAAGGCAGCTTTTGGGGCCAGGGGGTCGGCGGCAGGGTTAGGTGGGGAGAGCAGGAAGATAAATCAGCTCCTCCCCATTGCAGGCACTCCGCCTTCTGGCATCAGCAATCCAAACACGCTGACTCAGCTTTTCTCTACCTCCCTTTTTAGCTGTCAAACTTTAAGACTGTGTTGAAAACCATAAACTTCTGTACTGGAAGAGTGATGTTGAGCTGTGTTTATTTGGTTGCCGGTTTGAGAGCATTTAGAGAGGCCAGCGATGATTTTCATGCACTTTCCAGCGAGTGCAAACACTAGAAACTCAATTTAAACCAAAGGTGAGATACTCCCTCAGTCACATAAATCCAGGACTGATATTAGCAAGCGTGACAAGGAGCTGAAGGACCGCTTCCATCAGAAGGCGGATGATAGCCCTCATCTTCTGAGGCTTTATTTATAGGGGCCTCACTGGAAGAAAACAGACAATTA
Organism: Tetrax tetrax; assembly: GCA_009806455.1. Classification (NCBI taxonomy): domain Eukaryota; kingdom Metazoa; phylum Chordata; class Aves; order Otidiformes; family Otididae; genus Tetrax; species Tetrax tetrax. The sequence goes on along the minus strand of WHYT01017483.1, from coordinate 749,849 downwards.
GGGCTGGAAGGAAGATGAATGTGTTTTTTCTGAATTATTTAGAAATTAATATAGTGAATTATTTAGAACTGAATCTGTGAAGGTCTCAGCTTACATTAAACTCTCTGTACTTTTAGTAAGAGCTTTGTCAGAGCAAGATTTGCAGGCAAGGGTCCTCTTTTATTTCTTGGTAA
>WHYT01017483.1:706376-719903 GCA_009806455.1 Tetrax tetrax | reverse complement strand
GTTGGGTGTCCTGCCCTAAGGGGTAGTGCTAAAACATCACTTAGCTCGGCGTAAATCAGGAGTCATGCCAACACCTCAGACTCAGTCAGAGATGACACAAAGCATTAAAGCCCTGCGTTGTTTGTTACAAGCTTTTGGCTGAGAGTACTTTTCAAGAGTGCAGTGTTTGTTAACACTGGAGCTGATCTGCGTGAGAAACGAGCCTGGCACAGGACTTGTGAAGTGGCCTTGGCTGGGTAGGGGACGTTTGGGTGTTTGAAACAACCATGGCTCAGTCTGTGTGGCTCAGTCCCTGGCCTTGGCCGTCCATCGTGCGGGTCCGTGACTCGTCGCGGGGTGTTCCTGCTCCTTGAACAGATGGCTGAAGCTCTGCAAACAGCTGGGGCGAATAGAGACCACCCAGACTTTGTCGTGAATCGAGACTTGTAAACTTGCGATTCGGGGTGGCTGCCTGAAGGGCTGTCACCTGCTGACCGTGCTACCACGGCTGGGCCCTGATAAAACCCAGCTGCTTCACAGGGGTGATTTTTTTTCAACGGCCAGTGGAGAAATCTCTGCATTTTAGGCTAAGTGTGAGCAGTTTGTCTGTCTGTCTCACACCAGGTGGATTGTACCTGTGCAGGGCATTCACAGGCCACTTGCAAGGGAATCTCCCCACCTTTGAGGCTAAGGTCTAGGGATTTGCAGACCTGGAGCAAGGTGAACCTGGCAGTACAGGAACGGTGCTGATCCGAACAGCTCTGCCACTTCAGGTGCCCAGGTTTGGCCCTTCAGACTGGGTCTTTACCAAGGTGGCAAGCCACAGAAGAACCGGGCTGGGCAAGGGTTTATGTCCCAGGTGGTGCTGCAGATCGAATGCCACCACCAAGGAGACTGAAGAGGAACAGGAGTAGGAGCCAGTCACGCCAGGCCCTGCAGCAGGGAAGCAGGTTACTTTGCAGCCAGCAGCCCCGTGGGTGCTGAAGGGGTGCGGGTTTTCAGTGCCCTCATATTCCCTTGCCAGCAAGGCTGGCCTTCTGTGCAGAAGGGGATGGGGAGTGCTTCACCCTGTTGACTTAACGAGCCTGGGTTTTTTTCCTGGTACCTGCAGGTCAGTAGACATCAGCCCGACGCGACTGCACAGCTTAGCTCAGCACTTTAGACACCGGAGCTCCAGTTTGGAGTCGCAGGGCAAGCTCCTCGGCTCAGAAAATGAGACAGGGAGCCCCGATTTCTACACCCCAAGGACTCGTAGCAGTAACGGCTCTGACCCCATGGACGACTGCTCTTCCTGCACCAGCCATTCCAGCTCTGAGCATTACTACCCTGCTCAGATGAACCCCAACTACTCCACCCTGGCAGAGGACTCCCCATCGAAAGCCAGAGAGCGGCAGCGGCAAAGGCACAAATCGGCGGGCAACCTGGTTTCTTCCAATTCAGGGAGCATGCCCAACCTGGCTGCGAGGAACGGGACGGGGCACCACCGTGTCTACCTGCACAGCCAGAGCCAACCCTCCTCCCAGTACAGGATCAAAGAGTATCCCCTGTACATCGAGGGCAGCTCCACGCCCGTGGTGGTGCGGAGCCTGGAGAACGACCAGGAGGGACACTACAGCGTGAAAGCACAATTCAAAACCTCCAACTCCTACACGGCGGGGGGGATGTTTAAGGAGAACTGGCACGGGGATGAAGTGGACTCTGTCAGGCTCACCCCCTCCCGCTCCCAAATCATAAGGACTCCATCTCTGGGCAGGGAGGGCCACGAGAAAGGCTCGGGTAGGACTGCTGTGTCGGACGAGCTGCGGCTCTGGTACCAGCGGTCCACGGCCTCCCACAAGGAGCACAGCCGCCTCTCGCACACGAGCTCCGCTTCTTCGGACAGCAGCTCCCAGTACAGCACATCTTCGCAAAGCACCTTTGTGGCGCACAGCCGGGTCACGAGAATGCCTCCGATGTGTAAAGCAACATCAGGTGAGAGCTGGGCACGGGCAAAGGGGCGGGAGGGACAGGGGCTTCGCACAGCCCGGATTCGTGCCGGGCGCTGCACCTTGGCTGGAGAGCAATGCCAGACCGTAGCACGTTATCCAGCCTTCACATGCTGCTCACCGAGCCTGTAGGCGTAACGCTGCGGGACAAGCCTTGTCCCAGACGCTCATCCAGTGAGAATATTTTTCCGTGGAAATCATCACTTTGCGATGATGGGCTCTAAAGACAGGGAGGGACTGAAGCCCCGCTGTTGCCGGGTCTTTCCTCGGAGTGCAATTGGATTTTGGGCGATGGCACTAGGGGCTGAAAGTGGAAAAACCACCGAGAAGGTCACTCTTAGTAACCACAGCGAGGGGAGCAATGAGGCAAGCGGGGGGCTCAGCACAGACGAGGAGAACGCCTGTCCTCACTGAAGCAACAAAAGCATGAGAAAGGTTAAGTGGGGAGCATCCCAGCCCCTCCGCCCCCCGCGAGGATGTTTGAGCGATGACATCTTTGTGGGCTGCTGAAACTGGGTTTTCCCATGCAGCTCCAGTAGCTCTGCTGATAATATCCTGCAATTCAGAGCGCTTAACTTTGTGCACTGTTAATTACCCCTGTCTGTCGTGCACAGAGCTCTGCACTCCTCTGTGCTGTTAATATTAAATGGGAAGAAAACAGTCAAATTCTTTAAACTGAGGAGGCCACTATGTGTTATGAAACAGTCCAAGGTTAAATATTTACTGGCCATCAGTCACCACTGGACAAGCCAGTTTGGAGAGATCAAGGACTTGCTAAAAAAGATGGATCTAGCCCTGCATTGCTGGTTAATCAGAGTTTGCACTGCGGCCATCCCCCACCCTTCCACATGCCCCAGCCTTGGCGTGGGGAGACACCGCTGCTCCGGCCGCGCTTCGCAGGCCCTCCTGGCCTCCCTGCGCATGCTGTCGGCCTTCTGACATCCCAGCGCTGCGGCCGGTCCATGGTGACCACCACACCGATGCCAGTGGGGCTCCGTACTCGCTGCCAACTCCAGCATGGGGTCAGAGGGGTGGCTTGATACCAGGCTCGTCGTGGGCCGCCAGCAGCTGCTGGAGAAGAGGCTGATTTATGTGCGATGGCAGTGCTCGTAGGAGGCCCATACGTGGACCAAGATACAATAAAGTAACTGCTGGAACCGTTCTGTCTCTCCAGATGAAAATTTGTCTTCCCCCCCTTTGATTAATGGGCATTTCTGTTCCACCCAGCAACAGAAAATGCTTGAGCACTGGAAAGCTTTGCTTTGCTTGGCTTCAGAAACGGTACCAGCTCAGGTAATCTAGAAAGGCAAACTGTGGGATTGGGGGGAGAGCAGGTAAAAACTGCTGCCAGTCAGCCCGTTCCCCCACTCAGCTGGGTCTTTAAATCTCACCGTGTATCTGGGCAGCACGGTGGTACGTGTGCTCAGCAACTGCAGCTTGTCCTGACCAGTTGGCAGCACATACTGGTTTTTCATTCAACCATTTCCCAATTACAGCTGTGGGAAGATACTGACCTCAGGGGCTGTCAGCTGCAAGGAACAGATTAAAATTTGTCTTCAAGTGTCATTTGGCAGCATCTAAAGAATTTAATAGCACAGAAGGGGATGCCAGGTAGAAACAGTCATCATTTTAGCTGATCAGCTTGAGCTGGTAGGCCTACCAGACTTCATGCTGTCCTTCAAAGAGGATCACGCTTCTAGGCATGCATTGAATTTGGAGGGTCACCTCTGTATGGACTTGAGGAGGAGGAAAGATTGGTGGATTTCTTAGCTAGACCTTCAGAGGGGAAACTGCCCCAAGAACCACTACCAGCGGTATATTTTTAGTTCAGCTTGCTTCTGTCTTTACTGAAGTAAGATAAGCCTCCCTCTGGTCCCACAGTAGCAGTGTCAGCAGAGCTCAACCTCAGTTTGTTACAGACGCGCAGAGAAAGGTAGTTGTAGCTTTTGAAATCTTCAGAGCTGGCTTCTGCCTTCGCACGTGAAGCAATGTACTTGTCCAGACCCTCACCACTGCCAGCCCTGGCTCTGAGGGACACAGAGCATCTCTCCCACCACTGCTGGAAGCAGGAGGCTGAGCCAGGCTGGGCTCCTCCAGTTCAGGGCCCGTGGAGATGCGCAGCCAGGATCTGCCAATCCAGGCAGCAGCAAAAGCGATTAGCTTTCACAGTGGAAGAGGTGTGGTGTTTCCCAGGCAAGCTCAGGAGAGTATGAGTGGTCGTATTCAGCTGGAGGCCGGGCTGAAACAAAGCCTTCCTGCTGAGCTGAGCACAGATCTAGCTCGTGACACGCAGCAGCGTCAGCACCAGCCTGGCTGCTCCCGTGCCGCGTTCAGGCACGGCCATCCAGGAACGGGATGAGGTCTGACTCCCAGGCTGTGTTTACTCACAGCAGGACGTGTTTCTGCTGGTCTGACCAGCTGATGCTTCTGAACCACCCTGACCCTTGCGCCCCGACCTCACCGCTTATTTTTCTCCGCTCTTCGGTTGTTTTTCAGCTGCCTTACCTCACAGCCAGAGGAGTTCGACACCGTCGAGCGAACTAGCAGCCACGCCGCCGGGCAGCCCCCACCACATCATTGCATGGCAGACTGGGTGAGTGGCTGTGGGACGGGGTTAGAGAATTCACCTCGCTCCGTAGCGGCGAGAAAAACCTCTCTGCACACAAGCAAAGGGAGAACACAGGAACAGGGAACGTTTTCCAGGTGCTCAATAGCCTCCACCATTTCCAGCCTCCCACCCGTGCGGTGGAGCTCCAGGTTAGGCTGACCGGGACGTGGCCATGCCGTTTGCGCCCAGCAGCACTGCTCCAAGCAGATCTCCAGGGAAAGAAGCCTTGCAGATTCTTCCTGCTTGGACAATCTCTTTTCTCCAATTCCCCACACAGAAATAGCTCATCTTTTTTAGTAAACCATCACACCAGCTGTCCAGACCAGGGAGATGTTTGTTGTAAAGGCAAGGTTAGGTGCCTACCATATTTGTGTGTGCAGCAACCACATTTTTCTGCTAGGTTTTCCCTAGCAATGTGTCTAAATTACTATTAAATGCACCTTTTTTTCAGCTACCACTAACTTAAGTGAGTCATTACATGCCATTACTCATGTAAATACAGTAATTGAGTTCTTTGGCACCTCTTTGTGAGGCAGGGAGTTTGTAAACAAAAAAAAAACCAAACCTGTTGCAAGCTCCCCTGGGTATTCTGTAGCAATTCTGTAATTCTGTCCTGCCACATGAAATACAGAAAATTTCCAGATCCCCTCCAACTCAGCACGTCCCACGTTTTTGCATCTAAATTCAGTTTGGTGGGATCAACTAGAAAGTTTTAGACTACAGTCCTTAAAATACCATAGGCCCTAGAGTTATCCCCTGAGTTGTGAATTGGGACCAGTGACTTTGCAAACATTTCACTGTGCAGCCACTGGCAAATCGCATGCTCTTTACTTTCTTCTGGTCACCTATGACCAGGTTTGACCTCTCTTTTCTCATGCCTGCACTTTAAAATGGAGACGAGGGGAACCATAGCCACAACTCCCTCAGGCCCACTTTGGATTTTAAATTCACACGTTTGACATCCAGCCTCACATGGCCTTTGCATGTGCTTCCAGCTTTAGAACAGGAGAATTTTCCTGGTCCCGTTTCACATCAAGGGATCACAAGACAGGCAAACTGGCAGCTGTCTACTGTACACTGAAACTTCCACTATTATGGGTTTGAGTCTAAGACTCCAATCTTAGTCTTGGTCTCCATCCTAATCCTAATACCTCTAAATATCTCTATGATAATCAGAAGTAAAAGTGGTGAGCAGCCAGCTGAGAAATCTGTTTGGAAAAGCCCAACTTGTCTTATTTTTCCATTCAAGAAAACTCCTGCTCCCTCTTCTCTCACAGCAAAAATTAATCAAGCCAAGTTGTCCGCTGGTGAATGTGAAGTTATCTCCATTCATAGCTTAGGCCCTGCACCAACAACCGGTGCAAAGAGAACTGGAGACAAATCAGCACTCACTTCATGCCTGAGCGTAACACCCGAGGTGTGTGTAAAGTTATGGGTAGGGGCAGATAAGTTTGCCGTTAGATGCACAGCACAAACTCCCCCACTGCAGGAGCAGGCTCAGCAGGACTCGGAAGACTGACAGTTCTCCCCAACATGTTTTTGTGTCACTAACTTTTTCTAAAGATGATTCATCAGCTTGTTTCCCCACTGGATTAATAAGCTCATAACAATGTCTGTGTCACTTCTTTTCTTTAACATTTCCTCTCTCCTCTTTCCTCCTTTTTTTGCTCTCCTTTGTTCAGAGAAGCAACAGACAACTCACCCACTATGGATGAGTCTCAGTCTCCAACCCACCAAAGTACTGATGAATAGAGGTATAGTAAGGGAACGTTTTGTTCTTTCATCCTTCTGCTTATACTCCGGGAACACAGTGCGAATAACCGGCATCCCGCTGTCCCAGAGGAGCAGCCCTTGTAACTGTGTGCCTGTTTGTTTGGCAACAAGGCTTCCTTCAGCTCTTAGAAGAACAAATTGAAAGCATCTCGAAGCCCTCTCTGTGCCTTTTCAGCGAGGTTGGGGCTGTGGGGCTTTCCCCTGTGAAAGAGGAGTTCAGGCCAGCCCGCTCTGCGTTCGTGTGGAGGTTGAACAGGCACAGAGAGCAGGCAGTAGTGACAAATTTGTGGCTGGGGACATTTCAGAGCAGGGTGGGCAAAGTGCTGCGGGGAGAGTCGGGCAGCAGCGTGGCCGGGAGACGAACCTGGGTAAATGGGGACCTGGCCTGAGCTCCCGGCAGCGCTCCAGCCGTGGCACCGAGCGCCCCTTTCTCCTGCTTCCCTACCGCAGCGCAGAGCTGTGAAGCAGAGGCTGTTAGCAGCAGCGAGGTCCCATGGAGCGAGGAACAATCCTGGCCCCATTCCTGTGGGAAGACAGAGGGGGAAGGGTGGCAGCAACAAAAAAAACCCTCAGAGTATTTCTATTTTAATTAAACTGCTGTAGTGTCTGGCACTCTCATTTGAATCTACAACGATTCACAGCTGGCATCTGTCAAGTACTTCAAGCCCAGCTTTCTGGAGATAACCCATAAACCTCCATAATCCAGCTCAGAGCTGGGAAACAAAAGGCTCTTTAACATGCAGACGGTGATGCCCTTGCTCAGGTTCTTCCCAGACAATGGTCCCAGGGAAAACAGGTGGAAAACAGCACAGAGGAAGCAGGAACTGCTGGGCTGCATCAGAAGTAAGATCAGTCCTGCAAGGCAGGGAGGGAGCCCAGCAAGGAGGGAGAATCCCGCAGTAAACACAAAATGCATTCCCCACTTTTGGCCTCAAATCAATCTCTAGTGTGGAAGTTGGTTCAAATCAAAGTGGGAGGGAGAGACATCAGTTCTGAATATTACTGTGCAGATGAAGCAGTCACTTTTCAAAATATCAACAACATTTTGACCTCAGTGTTTTCCTCTGGCAAGGAGCTCCGCAGACTAAGCCAGGAGCCAACCCTGATTGGAGCTTTAAGATAAATAGCAGAGAAAATTCCCATCAGCTGCCTCGTCTGCTCTGTGCAAGCAAACAAAAAGCTGTGCAGCAAAGGAAGCAGTAGCTTGTCAAGAGAGATGCCTAGAACTAGACTACCTATGACAAACTCTGTCCTTTCCACCTGGCACCCTCTCACTAGTCGCTTCCTAGCTCACCCCGGAAAGCCACATAACTCCAGGATTTCCGGGTGATGCACGAGCCTCTCTTCCGCGTTCCCACTGGGTAACACGGTCTATGGATGTGCTCCCTGGAGAGCATCCTACTGCAAATACTACTGGGCAGCAAGGAAGACAGAACCCTTTCAGGAGGGCTGCTGTACCCCGGGAGGGAGGAGGCCACGTGTAGAGAAAGCGGAGGCAGGTGTGGTACCATGTGTGGTGGGATGGACACGGACGGTGGGGTCGGCCACAGGCTCTCGCCCTCCAGCAGCTGCTCTGCTCTCTTGTAGCGCATCCCGCCAGCAGCTGGCTGAAAGCACAGCAGTTCTGCCTGTTGCCATTCCAGCATCATCCAAAACTCAGGGCACCCTGCCCGCGGAGAGGCTGCTTTCTCTTGCCTCCTCGCACTGGGCAGGTTGCTGGGGTGGACGGGACCACCAGGCAAGAGCAAACTGGGTCAAAGCAGGGTCTTGCATGCTGAGCCCACCCAAACATCAGCGCTGGGGGTACCTGCAGAGCGCAGCGAGGTCTGTGAATACCCTGCGTTCCTTCCCACCCGTAATACGATCTTTTACACCCGTGGCTGAACGTTCTGGGAGCCCTCCTTGTCCTAACAAAGTTTCCTTTCTCCTGCAGGAGCTACAACGATAGCTGTTTCCTGGATGCTCCCCTCTATCCAGAATTAGCAGATGTCCAGTGGTATGGGCAGGAAAAAGCCAAGCCTGGGACTCTAGTGTGAACCCCTGACCTCAAGTTGATCACATCAATGCCATTCGGAGATCACCTCACTGCCTCTCATTTGCCTTACCCAGATGCACTGTCACCCAGCACCAGCTTCAGCTCTAAGCACTTTTCTCACGATGCAATTCAAGACGACGTTTTCAGAACGCTGGCCCTGAGACATCCACCGCAGCAGCGACAGACCGCGGCGCGTCCCATTGCCAGGCTGCTGCGCGTCCCTCCCACGGCCCGCAGGGCAGCGGGCGCAGACGAGCGGCCACCTTAATAGTCAGCTGGCAATTTAAAAAATTATTTTCCTTTGAAACAATGGAAGCCCTTTGAAGGCTTACATCAAATCTTGCTGCTCTGCGGCACGTAACAGCAGTAAGATTTCCATGACCTGCGATGAGAAGCCAACAAGAGTGTTAGTCTAAGGGGGGTGGGGGCTAAATTGGGACAGAGGCTGAGAAATGGGTATCATAGCCCTGAAAGTACGTCTGTTATGATACAGCAAAATCCCATCACTTCAAAGATGTGTCAGATTCCCGCAGTCAGATCCGCGCTGCCAAAGATCGCCACACCAACATCGCCAAGATGAGTGTGCTCAGCAAGTTCTAGCTGCAAGAACACCGCTCTCGTTTAACTCAACCCAGACACGACCACCCCCTGTAAAACGGCATCTCCTTCTTCGCTTTGAGCCCACCTACACGCACGTAAAACAACTCTTTGGGCTGAAGACAATTCAACACTGGAGGTCTGGGCTGGTATCACAGCACCGCTGGCTACGAGCTACTATTAAACTGGACCAACAAGGTTTACAAAGGCATTGTCTAAAGCAGAGGCAAGTGCTGCTACTCACAGCATCTCTGTGGCTGGCAAAGGTTGCACACCAGTACGTAGAGAGGTTGGGGTTGTGCTGCTTTGTTTTTTTTCTTAATACTCCAACAAAGGTAAAAATTGCCAAAAACCTTTCTACAAACAAACACAGCCAATAAATTGTAATCTAGTTCTGAAAATCAAAGGGAAAGCACATCGCAATCTAATTGACATGGTGAAGCTGCATTAACATATCTGTTCCATTCATCTTCCCTTCGTTAGCACCAGTGTAGCAAAGGGCTCGTCACCCGGCGTACGGCTGTGTGGGAGAACCGGTCTGTCGGGAAGCGGAAAGGCTCCGCAGCGGGGTTGGTTGAACAACCAGCAGACTGGGCAAATTTTCCCATTGCAAGAAGCGACCACAAGAAAGAGAAGCAACTAAACGAGGCGTTGGACGCGAGCGAGAGCTGCCTGCTGGTACCAAAAGGAATCGTAGGAGAGCGTCACGGAAGGAGCTGCGAGTTTACACATACTTTTGAGCAATGCTTTATACACGTCAAGCCATGGAACTTTAAAAGGCCTCAAAGACACTTTTGTAACAAACAAGTGCACAATCTAGGTGGATGTTGAAGCTGGCACGTCTACTCTTCATTGCGGTGCTATGCTGTTTTTATTGCCACTAGATGGGGGGAGGCACCCGGCCTTCCCCCGTTTGTGCGTGCAAACGATGATTTCCTATGGGAAAGGCATTAAAAGAAACGGCTGGAGGGGGTTACTTTGTGAAAAGCAGAAATTGAAGTTGGCTTTAGTTTAAGAAAAAAAAAAAAAATAAAAAGTGCGAGTGTGCGCGCGTGTGTGTGTTCCAAGAATAACAATAGCGTCTACCAGACAAAAGTAGGGCGAAACGTTGAAAATTAAACACCACCACTTGGGGGGCTGCCACACCTTTTGGTATTAAGATTGCTGGAAAACTGCATTCCAGGCTTTAAAAGAGAATGGGTTCTTCGTGATGGGGCTTAGAAAGATGATGGGGTTTCTAAAAATGAATGCGAGCGGCTCATGCCAGTACCTTTCTGCAGTGCTCGCGAGAAACGCGTGCTTTGGTGCGCTGCGCTGCGCTCGCCTGCCGGGCCGCTGTCTCGCGTGGCTGCTGAGGCGGGGAGGTGGCCTCGCAGAGAGGAGGGCAGCGGCGGGCAGCAAAGGCTCTTGCTTGTCCGGGGAAATCTGCAGCAGAGCCAGGAAGGAAACTCATGAGGCATAAATGAATTATCCCCCTGGAAAAAAAAAATAAAATAAAAAAAATAAAATAAAAGCGCATACATTTTTTATACTGGGAAGGGGTTTTAAAGGCAGCCACGCAAGCCTTGTGCTCCTGGACCTCCAGGAGGAATCACCGCAGGAGTACAACCCCCTCCGACAGTAACCGAAGCCTCCCAGCCCGTGGCTGGAAGAACGGGCAGCGGTGAGATTGCACCCCTTATCTGGACACGCAAAATGCTGTTTTCACCATCTCTTTGCGCTCTGGGGTCTTTAGCACAGGAATTATTTCAAGCTCCTAATTGGATTTTTGGCTGGATAAGAGATCGGACCGATTAGTGACATTTACTGATAAGATTCGGTAGCGAAAGTGAAAGGATTAAATAAAGACCAAATTAAGCAGTAGCAAGTAATTTAGCCCACGGATTTTTAGGGGCTCTGAGCAACTGTCTGTTTTCTTTTTAATTTCCCTGGTAAGTGGTTTTGGATTGAGTTTTTTTGTTTTGTTGGTTGGTTGTTTTTTTTTCTCTGTGTACCTTCTTTTAATTAAAAAGAATTCAACAACAGCGGCACTATGAGGCCTCTGGGCACTACAGGAAGAAGCAGTAATTCCTCCAAGACCAGCTCTGCAGTTTTGCAGCAAAGGTTAAAAGGTGGCAGCCCTGAAATTAGGAAAAAAAAAAAAATAATAATAATAAATAAATGGTTAGCCTGAATTGCAAACAGGCTGGAGTAGAGAAAAAGCTTTCTAGAAACGGATTGAGTTTTGCTTTGTGTTCTGCTTTTCTGTTTTGCAATCAAGGCACACGTGAGCAGCCAGTCTGGTAGTAAAGACAGATTAAGTAAAACAGGTTTTACTGTTTAGCTCAATTCAATTAAACACAAATGTACATAAAATGTTAATCATATGAGATTAACATATTTAAGTATAACGCGGAGGGGTATATACATAGCTATTATATACAAGCACTTGACTACCAATTTAACCCCTCCTTTACTTTTTTTTTTTATTTTTCAAGGCTCCATCTGCCATAAAGCCACAATCGCGTTCTTAGTCCACACGTCTGATGCTCCCTCTGTTCAGCCAGGAGCCGGGGAGGGGGGTCTCCGCCCCGGGCTGCGCTGGGAGGCAGGGTTTATTTTTAAATGATATTATATGCAGTCGAGTGTTGAAGATGTTGGAACAGTCCCATTTGTTTTCACTCTGTATTAGTTTTAGTTTCAGGCATAGCCGATCCCCATTCAGGTGCTATCAGATGACCAGTTACTGCTTAGTTAACTAGATGTAAAGTTTTACATATATATTAATGTCAATAGTTTTATTACAAGTTGTGTAAAATGGACTCTCTAGTTTAAAAAAAGAAGGAAAAAAAAAAAAAAGAAGAAAAAAAATTAGGTCTCTCCTGAAATTGACTTTAGAGCATGGAAAATGATTTTACTGGATTCTGTTCAACTGTAATCAAGGAAAAAATATGTATGTTGTAGAAAAAGTTGCAGAATTAAAAAAGATCTGCTTTTAATTTATTCTTTTTGTATTAAGAATTTGTATAGTTACCTTTACATTTTGCAAAACGGTGTTGTCAACACTTCCTTATTAAAGCATTTTCAAAATGAAACCTTGCAGTGGTCTTTTCAGGAGGGCACAGAACCTGAGGCGTCCTTATCCTGGCGACTGCCCCGCCACCTCTGCGAGACGCTCGGTCCAGATGTGCACACATCTGGAGGGACCCACTCCTTTGCTGTCGGGGTCCTGCTAGCAGGAAACGCTGCCCACCCCTGCAGCCACTGCTCTGCCTCAGGAGGGGGCTGTGCCAGCAGCCTGGCCCCTGCACGGGGTCCCTGCACGGGGTCCCTGCACGGGGTCCCTGCACGGGGTCCCTGCACGGGGTCCCTGCACGGGGTCAGGGGTGCTGCTCAATGTCACCGTTTCCCCCTCCGTGGGCAGCGGTGACCCCTGCAGCCACCCAGCACCTCTTCCAAAATGGCAGGCAGTTTCAAATAACCACACGCTCTCCACACAGGACCCCTCCACACTTCCCAGCACAGTTCCTTCCCATTTTTTCCATTTATTCCCACTGCCTGGGGAGCTCCTTTCCACCCAAATGCCCCACACCACGGGGAGCCACCAGCGGAGCTCCAACCCAACCATCCCTCAGCATCACCGCATAGGGGACAACCTTGCGCGGCGAATAAAAAAAATAAAAATAAAAATAAGTTGATCCCACATACATCTACCCTAAGAGCCTTTCCAGCAGTGCAGACAAAGAGCAAATAAGGAATTAAGGGCATTTAACTACCACTGGGCATGTTAATACAGATAATAAGGCAGATATCACATGATTTGGGGGTACCACCTCATACAGCCCCTTCCACTGGGGGAAGGGGTGGGGGCTGCAACAAATGACCATGGGCACTGAAGTCCCAAAAAACCACTCCAGACGTCGCTATGGTGAATGCATGACTTCATCCTGAGGCTGCAAGTCTTTGGATTGAGGGGAGTTATTTCCGCCTAACGCAAGAATTATCAGAAGCAAACATCTGGAGAAGCCCAGAGGGAAAAGTCTAAATCGCTAAACTGAAACATACCCTCCCCACAAAAACTGTCAAGCACTGTGACAGCTGCACCACACCCACTCATCCCTAAACTAGACATGTGTGGGTTTGGGATTTTTTTGGCTAAAAGGCACTATTAACTATTTGATCACGGTCTGGTAGCTGTAATTTGGGGCCATCCAGCTGCAAAGAGCCTCCAACCGATGATGAAAAGCAGCTGCCGTAACAGTGTCCCCCCCGGTTGCGATCCCCCGAGGACCAAAGCTGGCTCTCACGTGCCGGACAGCTGGAAACTCTTACACAGATATTCCGTGAGAAAGTACTTCTCCGTTCCTCGGTTCCCCACGCAGCGCCGTTCCACGAATTGCAAGGGGATAAAGTTCTTCCGTCATGGGATTCATTCAAGCAAGGCGGCTGTATTTCAGGGACTGTCAGCAAGGAGGCACATTGCTTAAATTACATTCTTTAAAACCTGATCAGACTAAAACATTCCAACCCCAAATTCACATCCCTACAGGAGGTGCATCCCCATTCAAACC
>WHYT01017483.1:600413-664484 GCA_009806455.1 Tetrax tetrax | reverse complement strand
TGACACTTGAGCAGCAACGGACCTTCTTGGTATTCAACTCCTGTGGATTTATTGTCTTTTGGGTGGGTTTTTTTTTCCTCCCCTTGGCTGCATACATCCGCGTATTTGAAAGAAAAGCCGAATAGAGGTTGCTTTATTAAAAATCCACACGGCTAATTAATTGTACGTGGGCAGGGGAGAGCCGCTGGCATGTAACTTGTTCGCTCAGGGTGTGTTTGCTTTTGGAAAAGAGGATATTTTAAAAGGGATCACAGAGGGAATTATTTGGATTCATGTCGGAGAAGAAGCACAGCTCTGTTTCAGTCTTGTTGCGTTTTTTTAATAATAATAAAAAGATACAGGTGCTGGTAGGCATTTTAACAGGTGGACTTCTCAGCCCTAGGGATTTATTTTGGTTGAGGATTTATCCCTTCTCCAGCCGATGAGATCTTTTTGCCCTGATGGATTTGACTTGAGATCTTTTTTTCCTTTTGTGTTTCCGAGTATTGGCCGGGAATATCTCCATGAAACGCTGTGTGTGTCCTGCATGCCAAGTTCAGGGCAGGTGACTGCTTGGGTGTAATGTCACACTTGGGAAAGGGGGAACACACACGCGAGTGTCAAGACTTGCCATTAAAGAGCAATGTCTTCGCAGGCACTTGGCAAAATCGTGTTCAATGCAAAGAAATTTAAAGGTGGAAATAAACTCACTTGGTAGGAATAGCAAATAATGACTGCTGGAGCACCACATACACTCCTTGTTAAAAGCTAGAGGGGCAGTGACCTGTCAGACTTGTCTGAAACGTATTGGAGGTCTGTATGCGTTAGCAAACCTGTCGAGGGGTTTCAGTTCTACAGAGAACGGGTCTGGTTTGTGGGGTTTTGATGTCAAACGTGCTCCCGACTCGGAGGCAGAGTTAGCGCAGGGCCGGGTTGGAGCTTCCGGGGCTGAAAGTGAAACATGTGGAAAAGCAAAACTGAAATTGAAGACTTGGTTTTATTTCTGTCCTAATGGAGCTGTAAAAAGAATATGTGCGCTATCAGATGACTATTTCGCCAACTCTCAGTTGCCACTTGTTACAGGTTTAGATATGCCTCTGTGTCTAAGACAATCTATTTAACTTGGTTTTAATAGGTAAACTCAGTTATGATGGTACATTATTAGCAATTCTTATCTGGGGTCTCTTTTTGGACATGGAAAGTCAAATAGAAAGCTACACTAAAAACATATCCTAGAGAGAAAATTATGTCTTTGTACTTTGAGAATGGGGAGATAAAAATCGCATTTTGCATGTGAGTCTGCACTCACATACTCTTTTTCTGTCACCGTTGATTAGAAAGATAATTATGTATAAATAGTTGTCTCTTGTAATTGGCCTTTGCCTCTTGCAGGAGTCATTCCGTAATGTTACAGTTTAGTGTTTACTGTTGTGAAATTGATATGGATTTCACAGCGCCTGGACTGTGACATCCGAGGCAGAAGAAGGAAACCAAAGAGAAAAGGGTATACTGTGTCAATTCTTTGGTAACACACCATCTGTTGACAATGTGCGCCCGTACAGTGCTTATTCTGTCCCAAAAAAACCTTCAGAGCACCTGATCGGGATGATCAATAATGAGCAGGTTGAAAGGAAATCCATTCCTGCACTAAAATGCAGCCACCTCTGGGGTGAAATTTGGTGACTTTAACGCAGCAGCTGTAGATCAGAAGAATATTGTGACCAGTTGGATGTATGGAGGGAAGTGCTAGAGGAGAAACCATGTGTAATTTATATATCTAAGGACTGTGAGCCTGTAAGTCATTTAATTCCTAGTTTCCACGTGCTCGCTTCCAGCAGATCTTGGGTACTCTTGAGAGGATGGAAATGTAGAGTAGGGTGGGTTGACCTTGGCTGGCCCCCAGGTGCCCACCAAGCCGCTCCGTCGCTCCCCCTGCTCAGCTAGTGACCATGGAAGGCAGTCAGCGTAAATCCCGTCATTTTAGCCTTATGGAAGGAGCCTTTACTTCCTCGATGTCGTATCTCAAACTTCACCTTTACCCGTTTCGCTCTCTGGGCGTGCTCGGTAGGCAGAGGAACCCTTTGTGTAGCACCTCATTGCTGCCTTCTCCAACTCCCTGTTGGTTGTTTTTTTTTTTCTTCCCCTGTCATGTTCTTTCCAGGCCCTTTCGCTGTGTTAGGCTCAATTCTAGTTTACTTATTGGGTTGTTCCTCCTCTTGTGCCCACGAGACAGTTGTGCTGTGCAAATAAACAGCACATAACAAAAAAAGTTTGGCTTCCAGGAGACCTTCTGGTCCTGTAGCTGTTTTGTCAGAGGTGCAGGTGCGCTGCTCGCGGGAGGAGGAGCCGCTTACGCCGCCCTCTGTTTCTGCTGTGCCTTTTAAGTGAATCTCCCAAAGTTCTCTTCCATGAGTTAATCTCTACCTCACTTTTTGTGAGGCAGGTAAACATAAAAACCAGTTTATGGAGGGAGTAGCTGAAAGCATTGGGAACGGGGAGGGTGTTAAAGGAGTTAGGTGGGGGGTGGCTGTTTCAAGATACCGAATATATTGTTCAGTCTTGAGCGATTTGTCGAAGGACAAAGAGTGTGCCAGTAGCAGAGTCAGAAATAGCATCCAGGAGAGCTGCCTTTAGACTTTTCTTTTTTTTTTCTTGAACTTACTATTCCCTCTGTACACACATATAAACAAAGCTCTGGTTCTACTGAACACCTGCCTGGGATTACAGCAGAGACCTTCACAGTGAAATACTCTTTCATTTGAAACAGAAATTCAATGGTGTTGTTTTTTTTTTCTTTTTCTTAATTTAAAATCCTGTAACATCCCTGAATACGAGATGCTAATGTTTATTCTTAGGACCATCACAGATGCTAGGTGAATATCCTAAGGTGTCCCTGATCCTCCTTTCTTCAGAATTCAGGGGCCAGTGACACCAAGATGAGTCAGTATAGCTGAGTGATGCAGCCCTAACGTATGTGGCTGATTTTCTTATTGAGGTGAAGTTTGAAAGTTTCTCTTGGTCTCTGGGAAGGTAAAGTTTTCATTATAAATCTGCTTTCCATCTGTAAAGCAAGAAGCCAGATAATTGGCATCTGGTGGGATAATTTGCTGTGAAAATGAACATAGTAATTTACAGCAAGCATAGCTATTCTGTAAAATTTGTGAAATATTTGAGCTGGGTCTCTCCAGTGTGAACAAAGTTTTTTTTGGGTTTTTTTTTTTTTTTTTTTTTGGAGGTGCTGATACAAAGCACATTTTCAGTGGTTAATTTGATGTACATGAAGTAAACTGCAGATATATTGATAAATTATGTAGTAAAACTGCAGCAATGTGTTCAGTGTTCATTTTTTCCAGATCACTTGAGTTCTAATTTTTTTTATCGTTTTTCATTCCAGATTACCATCATGAGATATATAAGATCTCTGACTACAGCAGTGATGTTAATGGGGAGACCAAAGAAACACAACCAGTTTTTTTAGGTATGTGCTTGTGTTGATTAATTTCTGAGCAACATAGCGTGGCCATTTGCAATTAGGGAGGAAAAAAATCTCTGTGCAAGCACAGGAAGCGCCTGCCATTGTTTAATATGACGTTCTTTTCAAGACCCTTTTATTCGATGAATTGCCAATATATCCTTTATTAACACTGCTAAAAGTTGTAATTTCAGACATAAATGTTTATTAGTGTCTACACACAGTGCTAATTATCACTCACTCAGAGAGCCAGATGCTGACTCTGCAGTTTTGCAGCTCTCTGCTCACCCCATTTACATTGCATATTTGCTGGCATGCTTCACTGGCGATAGTTTGTGTAATTGGGGTATTACATCTTTGACATCTGGATAACAGAAATTCAATTTCCAGGAAGCTGCTATTTGTTTGGTTTTGCTTCTGCCTTGGGTGGGATAGAGGATTAATGTGCTGTCTTAATGTAATGTCCTTTCACCTCTGTAGCCTGCCTGCTAATCCTGCCATGGCAAAATTAAATTAAATCAACAGTTAAAAATGTGTAAAGAAAACAGAGAAGTAATATAGAGTCTGCAGCATGATATATGCTACAGCATGATAGGACTGGTTATCAGTGAACCTTTATCTTCCCTCTCTGCGTGCTTTTTATCCCGCATAACTCCTCAGCTGCAGAGTGCTTTTTCCTTTCCTGCTTTCAGCCCCCTCCTGTCGCATCTAGGACCTCACCTAGATACTGCACCTCTTTGCAAAAATTTGATGGGCAGAATTCAGAGGAGTAAGGGCCAGATTTTTGACTTAAAATAGTGACTCTTGCTGTATAAAGCAAGCTCTTGGACACCTTGCTTCTTTGGAGAAAGCAGCCGCCTTTGCAGTGAGAAATTTGGAAGTGTCTGCCTCTGCTTAATTGCACCAGGAGCCTAAATGTTTTTGTAGGGTGATTTAAGGTTTCTGTAGTCTCTGCAAGAGGCATTGGTCCTGGGTGTGTGAATCGGCACCTGAAGTCAACCTGCACACAAAATGGCTTTGTCTCCTTAATTCATAGTGCTACATCCTCTTCTAGAAGTCAGCAGCAACTGGGAGAGAAAAGGAGGACGTCTTGGGCAGTTTGGAACCTTCTGATGGTTGGAATATTTATACAGGGGCAAGAGCTGCCTTAAATTCCCTTCTCAGCCTCTCCCCATTAGGATTTTGAGCAAATATTTCTTCCCAACGCCTCTTTCCAGTGAGAAGTGAAGGTGGCTGCTGTGCTTTGTGTTTGAATTTCATCTTCTGTAAGTGCTTCTGGTGAAGTCTGATAAACCTGATGGAGTCAGCTCCACCAAAGGTTTACTTTGAATGCTTTCTCTTCCAACCCTAAATTGCAATAAAGCTTTGGCTGGAGTTAGACATCTAGTTGCTTAAGCCAGGATGCTTCTCAGAACGTACAGGAGTCTGTGCTTTAACATCTGTGCCGTGAGTCAGACCAATTGATTTTGATTTTGGTTTGGCTGTGTTGTCTTTGAGTTTGTTTTCGGATTTTTTTGAGTGTGTGCAGCTTTTCATTGTGACTGAATGTGCTCTGGCATTTAAGTGCCTAAAGTTCACCTCTTTCAAGAGCCAGTCAGAATTTAACTTTTAAGAACGTGAATCGTACCAAGGATCTTCCTTATCAGGTACTGAAGTGCAGAGTTGCAGTCCTGGGAGCCCACCTTCAGGTGCTATAGAAAGAAAAAGGTGCTATTTTCTGGAGATGTCCTGAGTATCCAACTTTCAGATTTCCTCAAAGTGTATTGGTTTTGACAAGACTGAATGTTATATGACCATGCAAGATTTGTAGACTAGGCTTTTATTTTTTTTTTCCTTAGGGGTTGGGTTCAGCTCAGTAGGTTACTCAGAGATCACATAACCGTCTCCACTTTATTTTCAATAGGTTGCTTTGATGTCCACTTTTATCCAGATTGCTAGTGACAAAGGCACTGATCTGAGATGTAGGGAAAACAGTGTCAGGTGCTGAACTCAACCAGAAGCACTCAAAATCTGAGCTCCCACCTTTTGGCAGGGATCTGGAATAAGTGTCATTTGGCTTTCCAGCTTTCTTTTAAAAAAAAAAAAAAAATCACATTCCATGGAGTAATTTTTCATTGTGATCCCACCATCCTTGAAGCACACCACTTTCCTCACCTCAAGATTCAGTATAAAATTCATCTTGGAAGGGCGTTCACTCCAACTTGTTGGTTTAGAGTAAAGGTTGTTCTCCAGTTTGGGTGTTTTAATTGATCCGTGGGATCAGCTGTTGAAACATGGATGTGATACAGCCGTTAGCATGTGAATAGATGCAAAGATACATTGTTGAAACTGTAGCTTTGTCTGGAATAGGATGTGCCTATGTTTTGGTTGCACAGTTGAGAAGGATGAACTCAACCTGAAGAGATGCACTGTTGAGAAGGGAGCTCCTAGGATAAGTGAGTAAATCGGAAGAATCCAGTTTGTTTAACATGCAGGTGAATTAAGGATCAAATATCAGGAAAGACTTGTTGAACCTAGGACGGTACTTTTTGCGCCAGCACAGACAGGCAGAACGTGGCTTTCTGTCAACGCGGGCTGCAAATTGGAGGAACCTTCAGCGCAGTTAGAGGAACATGGTGCTGGACGTGACCTCTGATGGTTGTGATGGTATAAAGCCCAACTGCTTTTTGAATGGATCTTGGTAAACTTAGTAAGGTTGCTTATGTGATGCAGTGGAGGAGTTTGCAAAATTCACTGCTGAATTTCCAGGTGAGAACTGGCATCTCTTTTGTTTCAAAGGAAAGGGCTGAGCTGTCTGATACCAGGAGTGACTGCTTAACCTAAAAAGGAGGAGGCAGCCTGAAGTGAAGTGTGTAAACCTTGAATGTGGACAAGATTTAAGACAGATGCGTCTTCGGCTTTTACCAGTTATCAGCATAAACCTTCTGTCACAGGTCTTCTTGCCCAGAAATACAAGCTTATGCAGGGACTGTACAACCATATCGTTTGGACAATGCTGGTGAAGCCTAACTTGTCTATAAAAAAATATATTTTGCATACACCACATTGTTTTTTTTCAGTCTCAGTATTTTATTACCATCACAAAAAAAAAAAAAGCGGAAATGTAATATACCTCCTGACTGAGTGTTTTTACAATGCTTTCAACTTGAAATTCAGGCTCTATGTTTGAAAGGTTAATGTAGAAAACTAATTATATTATCCTGGTAACCAAATGTGTGATGAGACATTTGTCTGTGTAATTAACAGTGAAGAACTTTTATAGTTTCATAAAATCGAATGCTACACACAGTGTGCTTGGAGCATTTGTTTTGAAGAGATGTCCAAAACAGAGATGTTTATGACTGATATAAAGTGGAACTGAAATGTACTGTAATGCAGGTGTCTGTGCATTTTACAGCGTTTCGCATTGTTGAAATGGAAGGCAGCAGATTAATAACTTCACTATGTCATGGTAAAAATAAATGATGTGTTCTTGGAGCAGGAGAGCCATGCGTAAGTTACTCACTAATTTCAAAAATTTATTCTGTCCCAGAAATAATATCCTTTGCAATTTATTCACAGAGAAAAAGTTGATTTAACACAAGTCTGTGAAGTTACTTGTTACTTTTAATAGAATTATATTGATTGTTGCAATAGTAGCTTCTGTAATTAAGACTGCATAAAGGTTTATTTGATATATCTGTGTTCTCCAATGATCTAACTTTGCAGAGCATTTCCCTTTGGGGCTGAAGCATGATGTTAGCCTGGGACAGTTCTAAGAGCTGGAGGAAGTTGTTGCATATCCATTATTGGGTTGGGTTTTTTTTTAAATTTTATAAGTCTGTTAATATATACATTTATTGAACAGTTGCTGGCTTGTCCTTTCCTGAGTGATTTAGTTGTTGCAGTGTGGCAGGAAAGTGTGTAACATGTTTCTGCATCTGCTTGCCTTGGGTGTTTTGAAACTGTTTCACTAAGCTCTTCAAAAGAGTTATTTTTGTGGTGGTGGTGGCAACTGGGCCACCTCGGCTGATCCAGCTTTCAGAGAAAGAACCCACCAAATCCTGAATGGTCCCAGGGTCTGATGCTGGTTTTGCTTACATTAGTGTTCATGATGCTTCTTGGCTTTCTGTGTCTCGTCATAGGCAGAGGAGTCAATCAAGCCATGTACTTCTATGCTTGGTTTGGGAGTAGGGAGTCTAATTGGAGGGTGATCTAGTTTTCCTGTAGATATAATCTTAGTGCTTTGTGGTGATGTGAAGATAGGTAAGTGCTTTTAAATGACATTTTAGAGCACTGCTAAGATGCCTCAACTAAGACAGGTTAAATGGCCCTGTATGTTCCTCAGGGGTTGATATCGGGACTGGCCCTGTTCAACATCTTTGTCGGCGACATGGACAGTGGGATAGAGTGCACCCTCAGCAAGTTCGCTGACGACACCAGGCTGCGTGGTGTCGTCAACACACTGGAGGGGAGGTATGCCATCCAGAGGGACCTTGACAGGTTGGAGAGGGAGGCCCGTGCCAACCTCATGAAGTTCAACCAGGCCAAGTGCAAGGTCCTGCACCTGGGTCATGGCAATCCCAGGCACAAATACAGACTGGGCAGAGAATGGATTGAGAGCAGCCCTGAGGAGAAAGACTTGGGAGTGCTGGTGGATGAGAAGCTCAACAAGAGCCGGCAATGCGCCCTTGAGGCCCAGGCTGCATCACAAGAAGCGTGGCCAACAGGTCGAGGGAGGTGATTCTGCCCCTCTGCTCCACTCTGGTGCGACCCCACCTGGAGTACTGTGTCCAGCTCTGGGGCCCCCAACTTAAGAAGGACATGGACCTGCTGGAGTGAGTCCAGAGGAGGCCACAAAGATGATCAGAGGGCTGGAGCACCTCTCCTGTGAGGCCAGGCTGAGAGAGTTGGGCCTGTTCAGCCTGGAGAAGAGGAGGCTCCAGGGAGACCTTATAGTGGTCTTCCAGCACCTCAAGGGGGCCTACAGGAAAGATGGGGAGAAACTCTTCAGCAGGGCCTGTTGTGATATGACATGGGGTAATGGTTTTAAAATAGAAGGAGGTAGATTCAGACTGGATATAAGGAAGGAAATTTTTTACAATGAGGATGGTAAAGCACTGGAACAGGTTTCCCAGAAAGGTGGTAGATGCCCCATCCCTGGAAGCGTTCAAGGCCAGGTTGGATGGGGCTCTGAGCAACCTGATCTGGTTGGAGATGTCCCTGCTCCTTGCAGGGGGGTTGGACTGGATGGCCTTTAAAGGTCCCTTCCAACCCAAACTGTTCTATGATTCTATATGTTAGCTTAGGGTAGTCAAAGTCCTCAGCTCATAATTTGTGTTGCTTGCGTGACCCTCTGGTATTGTCCGTAACCCCTGCTCTCCCTGATGACTTGGGGTTTAGGTTTTTAATTTGGAAAGCGTGTTGTTGCCTGTGTTACTTGTTCAATACAAGTTCTTATAAGCCAGCAAAGACTAGGGATCACTTATTTGAGAAATGCATGCTTACTCTATTGATTTAGCTACACAGATGCCCGATTCAGATTATCCGCAGAGCAGTCACAACAACTTTCCATGTGATTTAGGAAACCCTTGATCTGCTAAGGAATCATGCACATGGCTCCTCTGTTTTCCCCATGCTGACCATCACAGTTTTCTATTTCAGGATCACTTGTGGTGCAAGGTGACAGTGGCAAAAATGTCTTGAGTTTTGAAAGTTACGGTTTGACGCGGGTATAGTTTTTTGGTTTTTTGGTTTTTTTTTTTTCTGAGAAGGGATGCTTAACTCCCTTCTAGGATAACTGTCATTCAGTGAAATTCCTGAATACCAGAATCACCTCCCTCGACCCGCTGAATGCCAAGTAATACTTGGTGAGGTGTTTCGGTAAGTTCAGCCTGGCTGTGCACCGGAGACACGTGCCCTGCATGCACGTGCCTCCCGATTCCTCGAGCTGTTTCTGAATTAGCCCTTACAAAATCTTCAAACGCGGCCGCTGAGTTTTGCTGGCCCTCTTCCAGGAAGGGCAGCGTTCAAGTGGTGTCTAATAAACTGGTGTTTAATATATTTGATTATATAGCCCATTGCAATTATTTATTTTTTTTTTTATTGAGCTTCCAAGCCGTATGCATCGACTTCCACTTTTTCTCACCTCCGAAGCCTTGCTTCCTTACAAACCAGGCTAGTGTTGTTGGCTCACATGTGCTTGTCTGGCTGTCCCTGCCATTCCTGCTCTCCCGATAGCTTCTGAACTCATCCACCAATTTCAGCCTGGTTTGACACAGAGGTGGAAATGTGCGAGACATGAAATACCTTCAGCAGGCAGCCTGGTTGAGGAAAAAAAAACCCTATTTGTATCACCGAGAAAGGAAAAGTTTCTGTAGGAGTTTTGTCTGCCAAAGCACAACACAACATAAAATCAGACACTAATTCATAGAAAATCAAAGTGTCTTAATAAAGTCAACTACTCATGAATATTTCCTAAAACATATGAGAAACATAAACATTAAAAATAAAGAAATTAATTGCAAAATACAGGGCCAGGAGAACATTACGATTATTTGTTTATATAAGTCAAAGAAAGAAAGATTTCCACACTTTAAAACACATACACTAATTACAGATGTAGTTACCCCTTCTCTAATACTGGAATAAAATTAATGTTTTAACATGTGGGTGTAGTTGCATATCATTTTATCATTCTTTGTAGCACTGTGATAAGATTTGACAAATTATTGAGGAAAGCATAACTTTTTTGTAGGCAGTGTGCTATATTTATGTTAAGTTTAATAAGCATAATAGTGAAAACATGGTCAGGCATATAGAGGAGAAGGGAATGGAATTAATGAATTATCGATAATATTTTGTTAACTGGAGTTGTTTACAGATCTGTTGCTTCGGACAGGTGCAGGTTTAGCATGTGGATGCTGCTTCATCCTGGGACAGTTCTGGTTTACATTTGTGCCTTTGTAATTTTAAAGATTTTTATAACTTTCAAAGCAGGAAGTTTTTATACTGTGCACACTTTCAGTAAGAAAAGAGATTGAAAACAATTTTGGGGATAATAATTTTTATTAATATTTGATGCAGTATTTAAGAAAGGGCTTTGTTTTGCCTTTTTTTGTTTGTTTGTTTTATAAGATTCCAGTCAAGTCATGTGGAAAAAATAGGGTGTATATAAGGGGCCATCATGAAAACTACTCTAATAGTTATTTTTAAGAAATGATAATGCATTTTTAGAATCATAGAATGGTTTGGGTTGGAAGGGACCTTCAAAGGCCATCCAGTCCAACCCCCCTGCAAGGAGCAGGGACATCTCCAACCAGATCAGGTCGCTCAGAGCCCCGGCCAACCTGGTCTGGAATGTTTCCAGGCATGGGGCATCCACCACCTCTGTGGGCAACCTGTCCTAGTGTTCCACCACCCTTAGTGTAAATTTTTTTTTTCCTAATATCCAGTCTGAATCTACCTCCTTCTATTTTAAAACCATTACCCCTGGTCCTTTCACAACAGGTCCTGCTGAAGACTTTCTCCCCATATTTCTTGTAGGCCCCCTTTAGGTACTGGAAGACCACTATCAGGTCTCCCTGGAGCCCTCTCATCATCTTCGTGGCCTCCTCTGGACTCACTCCAGCTGGTCTATGTCCTTCTTATGTTGGATGTAAAAAGGGGCTCCAGGACTGGACACAGTACTGCAGGTGGGGTCTCACCAGAGTGGAGTAGAGGGTCAGAATCACCTCCCTCGACCTGCTGGCCACGCTTCTTGTGATGCAGCCCAGGATGCGGTTGGCCACCTGGGCTGCAAGCGCGCATTGTCAGCTCATGTTGAGCTTCTCATCCACCATCACTCCCAATTCCTTTTAAGACTATTATCATCTTTAAATATAAGTTCCTAAACAGGGCTGTACCTTGCCATGCTTATCTATTTTGAATAATATTTTAGTGTTTTGTAAGTAAATTCATTCGTTTCGGGTAAAACCAAAGGGATTGTACGGGGAATCCCAAGGGCAAAGCCTGCAGCCTGCTGCTTGGAGGCATCCCCATCTCCTCGGGAGCGGGGAGGACCCCTGGTACGTGTACAAGGGTACAGGGAGAGGCTGAAATAGGCACTACTTCTCTTTGGCCTGAACACTTGTCTCAGGAGGCTTTTCACAGATAGGTAATGCAGATTTTTATGTAATAAACTTTTTTTTTTTGTGCTTGATTATCCCGTTCAGCATTGAAAAAAAGAGGGCTGGCTCTTCAGTAGGACATAGTAGCTTGAGCTGTTTGGTTTTCTCTCTATGTCCCATCTTCCTTTTTTTTTTTTTTATTTTTAAATTACATGGTTATTATCTGTGAAAATCAACAGCAGTGGAATAGCTGATAACAAAACACTATCATTGGGCTCTAGAGCTAATAGCCAAATGAGATAACCAGGGAGCAAGAAGTTAAATCTGTTACTGCTCCTGCAGCTGCCTGCAGATTCAGATGGTATAACATCAGGTACTCTCTGCTCGTGTCGGGAAGGATGCTGCTGTCGCTGGCCAGTTACAAATTAATAGCTGTAAAAAGTCGTAACTGGGAGAGGAGGGATGTAGACTTGCACTGAAGACTAAGTCAAGCCAACAGCCTGTATGTTTTCAGTGACCTTCTTTACAAAACAGAAGACAACAAAAAACAGTGAAACAAACAAAAACCCCCCAAACAAAACAACAACAAAAACCCCAGACATAATCCACCCCCCCCCAAAACCCAACAAACAAGTTCACAAAGCAGGAATCTCCCAGTTTTAAGTAGGAGCTACCTAAAAGCAGAGGCATGCTTACGTAAGATGCAAGTTCAGAGTTTGCTGTAACATCAATATAGGTTTTTTTTTTTCTATTTGGAAATAAATGTGCTCATGTCACTGTATAGGAAGGCCTCTATATGAAGGAGCAAGGGACCAGAATTGAGGCTGAATAAGCTCAATTAACATTAATATTTTATGTAATTGGGTAAGGGAAATTTAATCTTTCCAACACTGTGTCACCTCACAAGCATGCAGTCACAACACCCGAAGGAGGAGGTGAATGGCAAGCTTTTTTTTTTTTTTTATATTCAGGTACATTTTGCTATTGAACACAAATCTGAATTGCCAACATAAAACTCTTGAGAGCCCAGTGTACTGCTGAACGGTGTGACAGTGAGGAATTGCTTCAGGCTCCAGTGTCGTGGGAGAGTTTGGAGCTCGGATATGGGCACGTACAGCCACATACAGCAGACAGGCAGTCTTCAGGTACAGGTCTGAGTATCTCAGTAATTGGAGTCTGGTGGTGCTCTGTGGCCTCTCGAGGTTGGGAACTACAAACAGTCAACCCCTGGTTGAGTTGGGGCCAAAACCTGTCATTTTAGAGGAACTGGTGCTGTGATTTGTTAATTAAATCACACCTACGCGCATAGTTCTGCAACGCAACAAAATAAATACACTGTGGAACTTCCTTGCAAAGGGCTTTTTTTTGCTGCTTTAGCTGGAGTGGAAATTCTGATAGCGTATCGCTGTACAAGGTTGACAAATATTTTTCTAAGTTTGGAGTAGGAGCTTTCTTGCAAACCACCCACTCTCCTCGCTGGATCGGGGTGCGCTGGAGCCAGCTGGCCCCAGCCCAGGGAACCGGTGTGCCAGGTCAAGCGGGAGATGCTCTGATTCAGCAGAGGATGGTACAGCTCATCTCCCCTTCTTCTTATTCCCCTCCTAGAGCAAAAACTCCCTTTTTTTGGGCACTGTGCATCCCTGCGTACGCCGGGCTTGCAACATACCCCTGCCGCGTTGAGCTTGGCCCATGTTGGGGAGTGGAGTGCTGCTTTCTTAGCTGTTTGGTTGAGACAGGTACCTAAGCGTACACCTAAGTTTAGGCAATGAAATAATACTGTTGATTTGATAAAATTGTCCACGTGCCTAGCGTCAGCGCACTTTCGAATACTTCGTTGAACCAGAGGTGATGCACGTTGTGATTTGGGTTTTGGAGGCTTGGGTTTTTTTCTTCTGAACTTTGTTTTGGGAAGCGCAAATGTAAATTGCACAGAGGATACCAAGTTTTACTGTGTTAAGTATACTATAAAAACAGCTTGATTCATCAATTAATTGATCTTGGTTATTCAGTTTGCTTAGGATGTTTGATTTTCCTATTACCAGTAAAAAATAGCAGCTTCTTATTTCAGAAGGGGCTATGAACGGTTCCTTATTACTAGTGAAATGTAATGCATGCTTTAACGAGCAAAATAGCTACTATCTGCCCAAAACAAATATATTCACTGTGCAATCAGCAGTTTCATACGTAAAATTAATATTTAAATGGTGCCAGGAGTATTAAAGTATGTAATTGTTATTATTTAAATGCCTTGAATTTATTTGGAACAGTCACATTTTTCTTGTGTATATTTTCATTTTGTTTTCATAATCTACATTTTTAAGACACCCAGCAGTTAGGCTATATACAGTTATACGCATATTATCTGCCTTTTAATTTATTCCTGTATAATCCAGTATTATTAAATTCTGTGGACTAAGGAACTGATCCTGTTCATTAAAATCAATAGATGCAGTGTTGCTCTGTGTGTGTGTGGTGTGATGCTTTTTGTGGTTTATTTTTTCTTTGGAGGATCCATCCTTCAGCATATAGCAAACTGATATATAAAGAGTCTGATCCTTTTGGGGCTTTACTTGGGGAAAATATCCACTGATGTCAATGTCTGAATAGGATCAGTCTCTTAAAAGGGTAGTTTATTTGAAACTCCTCTAGCTATTATTATTTCCTTCTGGAGAAAAATAATCTGACTCATCAAAGGTTTAGAAACGGCATCAAGAAAGCCAAGTTCAGCAGGTCTTTCAACCCTTAGAGATGTCAACCATCACCGTGTTAAAGCGTAGCCTGGCACATGCCAACGACCGCTCAACCATCTCTTTTCTTTCTCATCTTTATTTATTTATTATTTTTGCACTCCAACTCTTATTGGCATCTAAAATCACTAATCTCTACCCATTACCGGTTTTGCTAATTTACAGTGATAACTGTGCCTCTGTTTTCATTAGGAGATGAAAGCCGGGAAATTAAAAAACAAATTACAGGGATGAGAAGATTACTGAATGACAGCACTGGAAGAATCTATCAACGAGTTGGCAAAGAAGGAGAAAAACTGAAGGAGGAGCCTCAAGATTTAGACTTAGCCTGGGCCCAGCGCCTGAATCCCCCTGCAGAGCCCCAGGCGAGCCTTCATCCTTCACAGAGCGGTGCATGGAATGAATTATCACCCCAAGCTAGCCATTTTTCGGGGCAATACGGAACTCGATCCAAAACGTTCCAAAATCAAACGCGAAGCGTGGCATCCAATGGTATGATCTGCATTAGATACTGAGAATCGTTTTTTCTTTCCTTCTACTGTACTAAATGTCTGCCTTTGTTGTGATGATTTATTGTACCGCTACACTGAAATCAGTGATAGTTCAGAGTCTACAAAATGAGCACATAGTTATCACTTTGAAAAGGTGCGAAAAGTGGGCACGGTGCATTCTGCTACCATCTGTCTTAGCTTTTAGAATGGATTCCTGGTGATAGGACAGAATTACTCAATGCTGTTACAGGCTTAATTTCTATACAGTACTTATTAAAACAACTTTTGCCATTGTTATTAAATTCATAGCTAATTAAATGTCAACCTCTACCACTCCTCTGTGATGAGTAATGTAGCGCTCTTGTGACACCACTTGCAGAGCAGGATTCTACTGACTTTCATAAGGGGATAGCATCAGCCTATAACTGAACCACCGAACTCCAGGTACAAAATGCCATCACAGCCTTAGGCTTTTATTCAGATGGGATCATTGGAGAAAAGAGATGATAGGGTCCACCTATGAACAGCGTGTTCCAGAGCCTGGTGTATCTTGTACTGGCAGAGAATTCTGCCCTAAAGTAGATGGCAGTGTACTCCTGAAATGCTTTTCTCTTGTTTTAAGTCCCAGAGAATGGAGGGTTTACTGCCAGATTCCTGAATGTCATGTTTAATGATCTAAATTCAATTCAGAAAGTTTTTCTCCTGATATTCAACCCTAAATTTAGCAGGGGGGAGAGGGGAGGGGGAGGTTGCTGTATTAAAGGGGTACTTCAGTTCTAAATTCTGGAAAATAAAAAATTGTGAGACTGCATCTGAAAACATTATCAATTTCCAGTTGATTCCAAAAGTATTCATACTTCCCAATAGGAGCATCTGCTGTGTATTGTTCTCTAAAGGCATACAAGTTCTCATTGCTTGTAACAGTGTAAAAGAAAAATACTGTTGTTCTTCTCTGTACTGTCCTTTAGGAAGTACTGTCACTGCACTAAAAAACATACAGCCCTAGGTTTCACCAGATTGACTGTTTCTGTGATTAACACAGAGGTACCGGTTGACCTGGAGAAAGATATTGCAGTAAGTTATGCTAGTTTTATTTATTTTATAATGCAAAAAAAAAAGCAGTTGTGGGTTTTTTTAAAGGTGCAGATCCAGGGGAGAGGGGAAAACACTAGATGGGATTTAGCATTCAAGTCTAAAACTGTGCTTTCAAAATCCCACCATAACAACCTTCTAAACATGGAAGGACCCGAAATTCACCAGGCATCTCCCTCTTGGCCCTGGGAGTCCCTGGACACCGGCAGGGACAGTTCTCTGCGTGCACAAAAGTGCCCAAGCCTGCACAGATTAGGTGCCTAGTTCCCAGATCCAGAAAGTAGGTGGAGCAGCACCTTTATCCCCTCAGGGGCCTGATTCAGCATGTGAGCTAAAACATGTTGACAGGATTTGGCCCCATATGCAAGAAAATGACAGCGCTTTAATTTTTCATATGAGGAGGAAGTATTTGGCTTATTTATGCTCTCCTCCGGGTTAGAACGGTCTGTGAGACAGGAGAAGGGTTGGGTTGAGCGACCTCCTGGGCTGGTCAGGAGGAATGTCCAAGCTCCCAGCTCTTGGGGGAGTGCACCAGGGCACACCTTCCACCCCTCCCTCTGCAGCTGTCCTGCTGCAGGAAGGAATGCAATCTTTTAGGTTGTTACATAAAGATGGGTGTGGGCCCTCTCCGCTGGCCACCTTTGCAAAGACGATCTGCGTAGCTCTTTGGTTAGAGGTGTCTACCTCCGGTGGGGTGTTGCGATCCTGCCGGACAGTTTTGCTGCTTTGGCTCTGAAGCCTAGTCTCTAGGAAAGGAAAACTTGATGCATTCCAGGGCTGTGAGCAAGCTCTGAAACTGCTCCTCACCCAGCACACAGCTCTTCTGGGTGGCCGTTGTAACAGATTGGATTCCTCCCGCCTCTTGCATTGGCAGCCTGAGCATCTAACTCAGTATTTTGATTGGGAGTGTGGACAAAGTCCTTAAAAGCTGGGTGTAGAAATGCTGAACAATACCTCAAGGGAGATACTTCTCCTTGGTATTTAGCATGGTGTTTAAACTCATCAGAGCAAAACTGTTTAGGTAGGATGTAAGCTTGTTAATTGGGGCTGTCGGGCCTAGGTCGTCACTGGGGAGGTGCAGCAGACGGTCTGACTCCAGGAACTGTTCTGTCCATTGTGGATAGATACCATCTAGGAAGCCAAGATAAATGTTGTAGGCTGTCTGAATTACTCAATTTGAATGTGATAGGCATGCTAAGTCCATCTACCTCGTACAGTTATCTACTCATGTGGTAAAGGTGGTTCAAGGAGAGACTGGAATGAATGTTTATAGGTGCTGGTGTAGAACACAGTTGTGAAAAAGTTGCTGGCAGAAATAGCTGAAGAGAGAAAAGGAGGAATGAGGGGAGCCCAGGCATTGCTGCAGCAGAGGGAAGAGTAGGAACATACTTGAAAAGCAAAGTTATTCCAAACCAGATTTAAGGCGGCAGTTCCACAATTCAGGATGTTAGGTAAATGTCTGTGACCCGCTGCGTTTAGTGGAAGCCTCTTGGGGCTACAAACGGGGAGTAGCATGTCTGTCCTATTGCAGACAACAAACTCATAGCCTATCTAAAACATTCTACTTTAGTTTCTTACGTTCTGTGGCAAATCTGGCAGTGATACAGCAGCTGAACTGCTTTTGTGTTACGTCAAGATCATTTTTAGTGGATTGCACTTGCATACTTTTCAGATAAAAACCTGTGGTAGCAATATTAGACCAGGTAAATTCACTCTCAGCAGACCCAGCTGCAAGAGCCACTGTCCTTGGCTACTTGCTGCTCACACTGGGCAAGCAACTAATGTATTAGTGTCGTCTTCTTCTCTCAGTCATACAAACTGGTATCAAATTTGCCTGTTGGCTAGCTTCCAAAAGAGAGGGAGATGGCTCTTTAAAGACTCCTTCATAAAAATAAAAAGTCTGTTCTCCTTTTAAAATTAAAAATTGATTTATAACAAGTTGAAAAGGGTTGCTTTTGTCCTCTGAAAATGATAAAGACAGTGCTTGGAACAATGACTGAGAACACTCCACAAGATGTTTCTTACAGTACAGTAACTGATCAGAAGAGAGAGGATAGAAAGAAAATAAAAAACCGTCATGAATATGTATGAAGTCAGTAGAACCCTGCTTTGATTTGAAATATTGGTGGTCTCTTTTCCCATTTCCAGTTCCTGTGGTAGATTTACATGGGTAATTTCCATCAAGGCTAATGTGGATTATAATGTAAATCCCCATGCCTCAATGGGAAAATAGACCCTTTGCATTTCCATCAGGAGCCCGCGTGCTTTCATTAGGAACACGTTATATTGCAACAGGAAAGATGTACAGGTATTTACTGATACAATTTGTCCAAGTTTTCACATGCAACTCACCATGATGTAGAGTCTTTGTTAAGAAGGAAACAAAAGCCACCAGCCCAGTGCAGTCTTTCAGATGCTATTTCTAGAGGCCCACTAGAATATTGGATGCTGATCAAGAAAGAGGAGTGCCTTATCCCGTGGAGCTTATTAGTCTAAAACAACTGAGAAAGCACTGGAGGAAGGATGTTCTTACTGTGTATTTGACTTTTATTAATAAAACCCTCCTAATTTCCTGGGACTCTTTCTGGGGTACCTACTTGTCTTACTGAAAGGTATGGAGTTATGCTGATGCTATTAAATTATAAGTAGTCTTGAACCTCATCTACTTAAAAGTCTACCTTTAACAAATAGGTAAAGGGTGTTGGTGGAGTCAAGTTGAGGGATTCTGAGTCATCTGCTGCAAAGCTAAAGATAACAATTTTTTTTTTTCCATGTGTACCTATAACAATGGGCTAAACACTTTATGGACCATTGAAAAGATAAAATCCCATTCATGCTCCTAGGAACTTTCAGTCTGAATAGACAATGTACAAAGGAAGGGTGAGATCAAACTAGGCAGAGTCCTGCTGACTCAGTAACCTGTTTTTTGTTTTAATCTGAGACTCTCAGCCTGTTTTCCAGATCGCTTTTTACTTTAAAAAAAGTTATTATAGTTACAGCTGAAACCTTGGAGAGAAGAAGCTGGTGGAACTATTGCATTTGTATTTGCTTGATTTGCAGATATTCTTAAACTACTCCATTTATCTTAATGCAGTATTGTTGTGGTTTAATCCCAGCTGGCAACCAAGCACCACACGGCCACTTGCTCACTCCACCCCAGTGGGATGGGGGAGAGAATTGGAAGAGTAAAAGTGAGAAAACTCATGGGTTGAGATAAAGACAGTTTAACAGGTAAAGCAAAAGCCGCCGCACACGCAAGAAAAGCAAAACAAGGAATTCATTCACTGCTTCCCATCAGCAGGCAGGTGTTCAGCCCTCCAAGAAAGCAGGGCTCCATCACGCTGAACTGTTAACTTGGGAAAACAAATGCCATCTCTCTGAATGTCCCCTCCTTCCTTCTTCCCCCAGCTTTATATGCTGAGCATGATGCCATATGGTGTGGAATATCCCTTTGGGCAGTTGGGGTCGGCTGTGCCAGCTGTGTCCCCTCCCAACTTGCTGTGCACCCCCAGCCCACTCGCTGGTGGGTGATGTGAGAGGCAGAAAAGGCCTTGACTCTGTAAGCACTGCTCAGCAGTAACTAAAACATCCCTGCGTTACCCACACTGTTTCTGGGACATCCAGTAGCCCCATACTAGCTGCTATGAAGAAAATTAACTGTCCCAGCCAAAACCAGCACAAGTATTTAGAGTTTTTGTCCATGGATGGTATTTTAAAATAACAAAACCTGTAATTGCAGTAGTGTGGACAATCTAAATATCTGAGGAAAGGAGGAGAGTGACACCCAGAAGATGCCAGCAGTCCTTAAGTGACGCATCAGTTTAGCTTCACAAGTAGCTCACTTTTGGGAGAATGACCACGAATTTACTCAAGTCTAAATAGATATTGCTTCAGAGCTGAAGGACTGAATGGAAGGAGGTAGAGGACAAGTGCCTGGGAAGGGAGATTTGAGGATGGAGGGACACACTGGAAGAACTAGGAAAGGGTGGGAGCGTTCTAGTGGTGACCAGATTTTCAGCCATTTCAGATGAGGATTGAAGTCAGGGGATCTGTATGGGTCTGACATCAGGGGAACTCTGATGAAAGAATGCAAACCAAACATGAAAAGGTATTAATAAACTGGTTTGGCTTCAGA
Source organism: Tetrax tetrax (assembly GCA_009806455.1). Classification (NCBI taxonomy): domain Eukaryota; kingdom Metazoa; phylum Chordata; class Aves; order Otidiformes; family Otididae; genus Tetrax; species Tetrax tetrax. Next base: position 644,481 of record WHYT01017483.1, on the reverse strand, counting down.
GGAAAGAAAAAGTAATAACGAAAAATAGGAGGATTCATGAGTGAAGATTAACTGGGTTGCTTATGTTCAGTTTAGCTAGGAAATGATTAAAGGGCACATGATAACTGTCTGGCTATGGAAGAAAAAGGGAGATACACTCTCTGAAGTCCACCACATGTAACACCAAGCAGGATTATTTTTGTTAGATCCATTTGTACCTATTTTCATAAAACAATCATCCCTCCTTTTGCATGCTTTGATGAGCAGTAAAATAGCCATCAATTTGAATGTAAGCACGTTTTGAAATGAAGGGAGATGTATCCCATCTGGCCTCAGTTTCAAGCAGATACTGCTAGGTGTTTTGTTGAATTTTGAGATTTTTATCTGCAGCGTTAAAGCTAAAGATATGGCTATTTTGAACTAAAGTGTAGGATACTACTGCTCAGGTAAAGCTTGAAATCTCGCAGCTGTTACAGCCTGTCCTAATCCAGGACCTACGGTGCAAAATTTCTGGAAGGCAAGGCAATAACAAAAGCACTGCTAAGGGCTAGAACTAGAAGTATGTAAATTCAGTTAAACACCGGTAAGAATTACTAGAAAAGAAGAATCTGTTGAACTATTGTATTAATTTTCAAAGGGAATCTATGGAAAGCCCATCTTGTAGGTTACAGTGCTGGAAAACATGCCATAGAAAACAATCCCACCCTGCAAACCAAAGAGCAGATTTGAAAGCTTTCCTTCCTGGTGGTTCTTTTCCATCCTGGTCTTTTTTTTTTTTTTCCCTCTGAACAGGGTATTTTATTTTCATTCTCAATTCTTCACATGGTAAAGAATCACATGTAACATTCAGGCAGTTTAAAAATTCTTTATTGCATGATAGAAACCTTTATAATGTACGCAGACTGTCTTCATTCTTTGTAAGACTCTTCTGGGAGATGGGCTTTTTTGTGTGTGTGTGACAAAGTGAGTATGTTTATAATGAGGTTTGGTGCTATTGTTATTCAAGATGAACTAGGCTGACAACAGAGAGCCCTGCTGTGAAGAGCGCATTGTATTCGCGCTCCGAGCCCATGTAACCTTGCATCCTCTACTGTATACAATTGCACATACTAGTAATTGGTTAAAAACTAGTGCCCTCTTCCTCTTAAAAGAGACTGTGTTGAAAATTATTTGCTCTCTTGCTTTAGATCTAATTTCACAATCAGGTGTATTGATAATAGCTTCAAACGCCTGCTGGTAATTGTTGTTTTTGTGTGGGTTACATCGTCTCTCCCCCATTTCATTCCTCTCTCTTTCAGGAGAAATCCCAGTGGTGAATTCATCAATTGGACCAAACTGCTGTACATGTAATTGCCAGTCAACCTTGCAGGCTATTCTTCAAGAGCTGAAGACCATGCGAAAATTGATGCAGATTCAAGCAGGTACAATGACTGGTCCCATACAGTATCCGTGACAAGCATCTCGTTGAAGATGGCCCTGCCCACTGCAGGAGGGTTGGACTAGATGGCCTTTAAATGTTCCTACCAACCCAAACCATTCTATGATCTTCTTCTTAGGAGGAACAGTCTAATAAGACACAAATCTATATGGAAACTCGGGAAAATCTGGACTGTTTCCTGCTGTCTTGACACATCGTCCAAAGTCAAATTTTCACAGGCTTCTTGGAAATGTAATTTTTACTTCTCAGATCCTTACCTGTAACATGGGATATTATTTTGTAGGAATCTTTTAAGGCTAAATTTAAAAAATAAAGTCTAATGTGATTAGATACTCTAGTAATGGGAGCTGCGTGGGTAGGTCAATACACCATAACCAACCCCAGTTTGTTTTCATGGTATTCACTCAGAGGTGCAAAACGCTACTTTGCCTGTTGTCTCCTTACCAATTCACTAATCTTAGGGGTAAAAAAAAAAAAAAGGAAGGCCATTTAAAGTTATTGTATAACACTTCATTCAAAGATCTTTCAAGTTACAGCTCCATGGTAGCCTCAACTGAGCTAGCCACTGCATGTTGTGGCCTCCACCCTTCCTCAGGCTGGTTTACCAGTTCTTTCTACTGGCTGAACCAGCAATAATCTCTTCATTAGTGAAGAGAGGGCTAGTTTTCTGCTAGGTTAGGAGCTGAAACGGAACAGTGCAGAGCGAGAAGAGCACTAGAGCCAGTGAGATAACCAGATCATGGCAGCTGGGAGTTAGGTGGGTCATGGTAGGCTACTGTGTAGCTGCAACCTTCATGCTTCTTAAAAGTTAGCGTTAATACCAAAGAGGAGTTGGAGACATTGAAGATTTTGTCAGTTGAGTTGCCTCTCCATTGTGAGTGATGGGGAGTGGAGCCATGGAGGTTTTTTTCTTAGGGTGGCTGGATAAGACCTCTGTAAGAAAAGGGAGTGTTGAGTAATTAACTGAAATATGGGTGGAGTGAAGGGCTGACTAAACTCCTTGTCTCCACAGCGTATAATGCTTGAGTGAGCAACAGGAAGGATCAGCCAGGTTTTGTAATATCAGTTGATACACATAAAAATGCTTTTCAAAAAGTCATCGATTTACAAAGAACCACATGAAGGTCTGGCTGTGCAGGCTTTGCTGGGACAGGAAGTTCTTTGCGCAGTTGCACTGATTTAATTGAAATTGTGTGCATGATTAAAACTGGCTTATGGGTGAGAGATACAGAAATGGGGTTTATGCCAGAAAAGCTGGCTTCTCTATAGCAGGAATATTTCTTATTTATTATATATCTACGGTATAAGTACCTTGTTAGTTAGTGAATCTCTTGATTCCCTGAAACTCGTTCATATTTTCTGGTAGGCATGAAATAATGGCTTTGCAGAGGAGAAAAGCAATTGGGCTTTTTTGTTGCTAAAAGAAAAAAAAACTAAAATGCAAACATATAAGTGAAAGTGTAATAATTTATTTTAGTATTCAAACAGCCTTCTGTCAAAATGATAAACTACAAATTACAGTCTTGTAGATCCTTGCCAGAAATGAAATAACTCCAAAATCATTTAATAAACAGTACTGTAAGGATTTTTTCCTCAAGCTTTGTAGATGAGGACCATGTGTAGTTCACCTGTAGCTTGAATGAGTTTGATTTGCATGAGGCAAAGCAAAAATGTGTAGCACTTTTGGCTTTTTTTTTTTTGACCTTGATGTTACTGATTCATGCAGACAAGTGTATCTGCATAGCATTCTGCTGGAGGACTCAGTCACATTGATACAGGCTCAGGATTGGAGCCTTAATTTATACCCGTTATTGTGGATACTGGAAAATGCAAAATATTGATAAATATAAAATATGATCTCTTAGGTTTGAGATGTGACACCTGAACCGTCAGCTTCTGTGTATGAGCAAAACAAACTGGTGCAATTTTGAGTTACTTTTTCCCCAGAAATTTAACTATAGTATTTTCACTCATTCTTGATATAATGGTACTTGAAATGTTCTTGCTGAGCTAATTAACTTGGTGACTACATTCATAAAAATAACTGTAATTGCATTAGCATTTGTATTATCTTACTTTATCAGGAAAAGATACTCAAAGACAATGAGATTCTTCGTCATTCAAGAGGGTATACAAAATTAATCATTGCTTAAATCCTGTATGTCAACAACCATCCAGTGGTCACTAGGAAAAAAAACCACGTATTCCTAATTTTCCTAAAACACTATTCATCACTATGTCTTGAAAAACCTCAGGGTAGAGCTCAATGTCAGTATCCCCGTTGTACAGATTGGAAAATTATGCAGAGGTGATAAAATGTCACTGTTTCACATGCACAAACAGCCCTGAAAACCGTGCCGCTTATCCAGAAGATGAGTTCAGTGTGTCAGTAGTTTAATGGCGTATCTGTGTGCTTTTGCATGTGCTTTTGTCTATAAATTTAATTCATTACTTTCTTTTGTTCAGTTGGGACTCAAAACAGACAGCAGCCTCCTGTTCCTCTGATTTGCACGCAGAAGTCAACAATATCAAGAAAGAGAAATAAAAAGAAAAAACTACCCCTCAAAACTGTTGAACAAATTACCATGAATAAGAAACCCAGTGCTGCGGAGAGCGAAAAGAAGCTGTCGGCAAACTCTGAACGATCGAGTCTGCAAGCAGCTGAAACCCCCTTAAAACCAGAAACCCCTGTTTCAGGATTTGGAATTATCCTTGAATCGGCTTCATCAGATGTAAGTTAATATTTTAATGCTTGGGATCACAGGATTTTAAAGCACTAACTCATTCAGGAGAATGAGTCCTCACGTCAGGTTGAAGCTTGTTCCTGCTTTTTGTTACAATAAACAAGCAAATCTTGGGTAGGGTTGGAAGGGGACAGTAGGGTTAGAAGTGGGGAGTGCTGATTACAAAGTCTGGGGATTTTTTTTCCAACTGAGTGCTGATTACAAAATTCAGTTGTTTTTTTTTTCCAACTTTCATGAGCATGTACTTCTCCCTTGGGTTCAAAGCTGCGTGTCATTTGAGCTTGCAGTGGAAACTTGTTCTTCATCTCTCCTGTTGCCAAAAGCCACCGTGAGATCAGGAACCGTGAAACGTGTCTGCGTGTGTAAACCGTTCACAACCCTGTCATTTGCTGATGAGCGCACGCAGTCCGCGCAAATGCCCTTATCCTACCAAGGGGTATTTATGTGCTGCGTCTCCTGGCTGGCTGGTCCTGCTGGCTTCAGAGGGGACTCCTCACCTCTGTCTGTGCTGAATCAGGTCATTTGGTCTTCATTGCTGTGGTTGCTGGATGAAGGCCTCGATGCTGTTGATGATGTCAGTGTGACTAAAGGGGCCAAAATTTGCCACTTTTGAAATGTGTACTTGTCACATGTAAAATTGCAATAAGCATATTTCCTTGATTCATGCAACATGTATGCATTGATAGAAACGTCACATGTCTGGTGGCTGATTGGCGTTGTTTAATGGCCAGATAGATATCACTTGAACCAATTCACTGATGAGTAAACTGATCATTAATTTTTCTAATATATTTTTAATTTTAAGCAGGCAGTTTCCAATTTCCTAAGTACTATGAGCTAGAAAAACATAATTAAATTCAGTATCAATAAGCGTAAATGAAAACAATGCAGCAGATAATGTTCTACCTTTCTGGAAGTGGGAACTAATAATAAAAAAGAGCAGTCATGATAATTCAGTTATATAGATGCAAGCCACACCACTAATTAGATTGCAGTCTCATGCCATGGAGTCAGCGTAGTGATGCAGAGTAACTAGTTTGATGCTTTTTCAGAGGTTTTCCTTTTGTAGCATTACTCTTAATAATGTTTGAGGGAATAGTTTGGGGAGGGACTGGTAATTTATCTCCTGTACACAATTTGTGCTTATAATTTTCCTTTGCTCACGGCACTGTTTTCAGCTTGAAACACAGTTTTGAAAACAGTTTAGTACTTGCAATGGAATTTAATTTGGCTTTATGAATGTGTTCTGTCGCTGGACACAATTCTTCGTAAGTGCCAATTTGACCAAAATAAAAAAAGAAAGGAAAACATGTGGCTCATAAGTCAGGTCCTCACCTGCCCCCTTTGCTTGCCACAGTAGTTGTTTGACTAAATTTACAGAGCCACAACTCCAAGACAGACAAATTGATTTTGGTTTGTTGTTGGAAAGAGAACAGCGGAGTTCTGAAAACAGATAAATTTAACAGCAAAAATAAAATGTGACCTTAAACATTTTGAGAAGGCTGAAGAAAGCAACTTCTTTCAGAATGAATGGCAGTATTCTCTTTTTCTGTTTATTCATGAGCATTTCTAGTGTGCTCACAACCAGCGTGTCTGGGAGCCTGAAAAAACTGAAAGGCATTTTACACAGCATCATATAGAAATGTTGCCTTGAGAATATTGCATGGGGTGTCTGTAGTGTGTGCTGTGTCGTACGCCAGGACTGCTGCTGCTGCTGTTATTTTGACAACATTTATTGAGCTTTAAGAAAAATCTCAGTTCGATGTGTATAAAATTGGGGCTACTGAAACTAGTGCAATTAGTTCAGATTTGCTGAGATTAAGTACAGCTGCTTATGGAGGTGGAAAAAATCTTTGTGCGATCAGCTCTTAATCTGGCCCATGAATCAGAGAAACTGCTTTTTAAATGTAACAATTGTTACTCTTAGTTAAACTTTCTTGTGTTTGTTTTACTGTTATGATACCTCATTTATAACCTAATCATTTCTAATCTACATAGTAGAACCTACTAAAATGTCCAGGTTTAAATCTAATTCGCTGCCTGTTAATTTTAGCACAGCCTTTGGCATTCAGGTCTTATTTATTTTACTGTACACGAATAGTTTACCCTCCAGTTCCTTATGCCATGAGCATTATGTACTAACAAATGCTTTTCCTTTTGAGAAATCATGTTCACAGTGATCATGAAGTTCAGTTAGGTGCTGATTGCCTTTGATTGAAGAATAGTTTACTACTAAAGGAAAGCAAGAATAAATCAACATTTTGCCTTTGAATTATTTCACTGATGTACAAATTGATTCCTATATTAAGAATAAAATAGTCAAAACTAAAATAATATTGACTCCTCCCTGCTGGTGCACTGGTAAGGTTTGAAATGTGGCTGTATTAGTGAAGATAATTTGTCTGCCCTAGTTGTCTTGTATCTTCGAGGTCATCTTAGATTGCTATCGAAGACCCAAGACCCAGGTAACAGAACGGGATGGGTTACCTTCATCACCATGACAACTACATTCTGGGTTTTGATTAACACAAAGTAGAGTTTTTTCCAAGTTGTAAACTTGGCCCACATTTATCTACTCTAAAAAATCTTTTCTGTCACCAGAAAGTTTAGAAGTAACATATTAAAAACCCACCTGTATCAGAAGATTGTCAAATGTCAAATAGAGTAACTCTGACTGTTTTGCTGGATCCAGCATTTTGAAAGTTCTCAAGGTAAAAAAAAACAACTTTTCATCCAGAACAAGCTGAGAAACTTATGTGCTTTTTAGACTTTTTTTTTTTTTTTAAATTACAATCTGCATATTTTTCATCCTGGCTTCCCAAAGCATTGTAACTTCAATTTTATCGCACAATACACATCTATATCCAATGATATGTGCTTTGAAAATATGCTGCTTGCTGTAACTCTCTTGATACTGATTTTTAAAAATCCATGGGAAAAGAGTTACACTGCCAAATCCTTCTGAGACTGGCAGCCCTTTCTTCTGTCTAGACTCAAGACATTTGCAGGTGATTTGATGGGAGATGGCATTTGCTGTTGCTCTGTAAACATCTTGGAAAATGCACCATCACTGGTGGATATATTTTCATGTAGGAGAAAAAAGAGAGCCAGTTATTAGGAGCAAGACTGTAACATTAGCTTATTTTCTCACGTCATGACCACTAATTTTTTCCCCCCTTGCCAATGTACAGATAATTTCTTAAAAATTTTAGTTTATTCATGATGTATCTTCATTCTAGATATATAATTATTCCATACAGACATCTTGTGCAAGCACTGTGTGGTAGTCACAGAATAAAATACTGCAAATATTGTTCGTGTAATTTCTGATATGTACAGACAGGGGCAGCAAAAAGACTCTTAGTAAGGGGACTTCCTTGAAGGCCTTTGTCTGCTTTGACCCGCAGCGTACTTGAGATGAGTCTCTTGTGAAATACAGGGTGATTTTGTTTCCTCTTCTTCCACTCCATCTCACTTTCTAGCAGTCGCGTAAATCCCTGTGATTTACCACTGAGGTTTTTTTGTGCTGAAATAAGCTGTCTACCTAGCATCATCCTCTTCTAAGGCTGCATTTTGGGAATATGAAAAGGAGAGAGAAATGGATGATCAGCAAGCGCTGGCTCCAAGGGCAACCTCAAACTCATCATCTACTTCTACTCATATGGGCCACGCGCTGGAAGCCCTCTTGGGAAACCACATGGAACGGGGCCGGTAACCCTGCATTTGCGCTTCTTGGAAATGCCTGGCTGCCCCACGGCGCGCTCGTTCACATCATTTGGCAGTGAAACAAGTCCATAAAATGAAAATGGTTAGATAAATGTCCAAAAAGCATCACATAGGTAGGAGTGTTGCTCTGGGATGATCCTCTGGTTTGTCATTATTATCCAATATTGAAAAGTATCTCTTTTCTTTTTGTTAGCTGTATGCCTAGAAATAATGTCATTAATCGTTAGCTGTTACAGTGGCTAGACATGAGTATGATTGTTTGATTTTCCTTTTAAGGTGCTTACTCACTGCTGGGGTTTAATTTCAACGAAGCAGGCTGCAGTGGTACTGAATAGCTGGGAAAAGATTCATAGTTTGCTTAAGTGATTGTAAAGTCTCACAAGATGCGTGACTGAAGTGAAATAATGTCCCTGAATGTTTGTTTAATTAAAACATGTACATTCTTTTGGTAGCCAGAAGTGCAACTTGCAGAAGGCTTCGACGTCTTCATGCCGAAATCTCAGCTGGACTCTATATTGTCAAACTATACTCGCTCAGGAAGTCTGCTTTTTAGGAAGCTGGTCTGTGCATTTTTTGATGACAAGACTTTGGCTAACTCTTTGCCAAATGGCAAAAGGAAAAGAGGGCTCAATGACAACCGGAAAGGACTAGACCAAAATATTGTGGGTGCAATAAAAGGTATGTTTTTGCTTTCTTTCCTGTGTGTAATTAGAAAATATTCTCAGCGAAGGAAAGTGTAAGGGGATTAGTTTCTGACGTGTGTTAGACCTATTAAAGTATGCAGTCTTATTTTTATTCCCTTTCATTCACTTGTTAAAAATAGCTTCTACAGGGACAGCTTGTGTTAATTTTACGCCAATGATCCTGGTTTCTGAAGTCAGACTCTAAGGTTAGAAGCTCAATGTTCGTATAAGATAATTATTTTTTTTCCTGGATGTTAGAGATGCAAAGAAATCTTGAAAACATAATGGCAGCATAACGGATCCTCTTCAACCAAAATTCTGAGGCTTGCGCTGTATCTGACCATGTCTGCTCTGTAAATAGTTTTGTAGTTGGTGGCTGAGACTAAGATGAGACTGAAATAATACAGAGACTGAGATGGGTTTGATGCTCATAGGAACCGTGCTGGTCATTCTCTTGTGGGATCAAATTTCTCAGTTGTCACGAGGATCCTGTGCTGGGTGGTTTTTCTTTGTGATGACTGTTTTCTGTCTTCTGGGATAACGTGTTCCTTCAAACTCTGTGATCCCAACATATAAAGAGCTAGTGTTAGGCCAGAGATTCTGAACTGGATCTGTTATTTTGAAATCTGAGATAGTAGGGAAAATACCCAAGTTGCCAAATACAGGCTGTGTTGCAAAGTAGAGCTTATTTTAGGGGCTCTGACTCGTTCTGAGGTACAGATTGCTAACCTAGCATACGCAAGGCAATGAGAATAGCTTCTCTAAGTCCATTGGCAGCAAAAGGAGGCAAGGAAACCTTTTGCAACCCCCTCTGTGTCCACTTTTGGCCCTCTCTCCCTGTGCAAGAAAGAAATTGACATACTGGCTTGAGTCCAGCGGAGGGCCACCAAGTCTTATGGTACTGAAGCAGGTAAGCGGTGAAGTATGTATGTGAAGTGACATATGAGGAGAGACTGAGAGAACTGGAGAGAAGATGATGCAGGAGAAACCTTATTGCTGTGCACAACTACCTAATGGGATGGTGTAGAGAAGATGGAGTCAGACTCTTCTCAGAGGCACAAGAGGCATTGGACACATGGAAAATTTCAACGTGATGTAAGGAAAAGCTTTTTCAACATAAGAGTGGTTGAACAGTGGAATGGGAGCTCAGAGGGACTGTGAGATCTCCATCCCTGGAAATATTCAAAACTTGACTGGTCACAGTCCAGAGCATCATGATCTGGTTGGCCATGCTTTGAGCAGCAGGCTGGACATGGAGACCTCCAGAGGACCCTTTCACCTTTACTGCAGTTCTGCAGTAAAGTAGATGTTGTGGCTATGCCATTGTCCTAATACATCTTACAGAGTTTCTGGCAGACCTTCTTACAGTTATGCTTATAATTAGATTTCAATAACAAACACTTTTTAGTATCTTCCTTTTTTGAGGTCAATCATCTGCAAAAATCCAAAGCTGAATTCACTCTGCCTATATCTTGTTCTTCCTTAAAAGCTTTAATAAATAAGTTAAATGAAAGAAAAAGAAGTTCAAAATTACTTTAAAAAACCCTCTAATTTGAGCAGCACTGTGATAAAACAAATGTTTTTCAGTAGATGCAGCAGCACTATTGAAAGAGCAGTCGTTACGCACTGCAGAGTGCACTGTTTCTTAGTAGCTAAGCTCGTATTACCGGAGCAAATTCTGAGGCTTGGTTTGACTTCTTCCCTTGAGTGAAGAAAGGAGGGAGTTGTAGTTCCAACAGATAAATTTTATCTGTGATGGTACCACTAGGTACCACTGTAATAACAGCGATCTTTATTGGCATTTACAGCATCGCCTAAATGCTGGTGCCTAATCGCTCATAGGGAAGCCCGTCCCTAAAGCTGCGATGGAATAAGGTGCCAAGAGCTGATGTACTGTGGATCTTCACTCAGCCTGGCTCCAACAGCACCCTTCTTCCCTCCAAGGAGCTGGGCTCCTCCAAGGACACTGTGGTTTCATTGATTCCAAGAAAGAACTGAGCCAGTATGAAATCTCCACAAGAACAACATCATGTTGTTTGCATTATTATCATGAGGACGTTCCTCTGCCACACACCCAGATACCCTTTCGTGGCACTTTTAGTCCTTTTTCATGACAGAGATACAAAAGTTTAGAAAAGGGTACATTCATGAGAAAAATGAGCAGAGAACTTAAAGGAGGGACTGTTTGCTTGAAAATCACCCTTCCTGTCTGAAAACATTTTAACTGCCATCCTTACAAGTAATTTAATGCTTCTGCAACAGGATGATTAGCCGGGGAGAAATTATCTCTTTTGACTTTGGGTATTTGGGGGCACTTGTTGAATCAGTTGCAATGTTTCTCCTGGGCAATCAGTTTCATTTGTGAATCGCATCAATCTTTCACTGAGAACTGAAAGAAAGAAGAAGAAAAGAGAACAGAAGTTGTTATTTTTCTTTTATGTTACTGACTAGAGATCCAGCCAGTGAAGTCCTTCCCTGCAGAAGTCAATGAACTGTATTCAGATATATGTGTGATGTGACCCTCAGGAGTCCGTGCTGGGACCAGTACTATTTCATATCTTCATCAATGATTTAGACAGCGGGATTGAGGGCACCCTCAACAAGTTTGCAGATGACACCAAGCTGAGTGGCGCAGTTGATTGGCTAGAGGGAAGGGATGCCATCCAGAGGGACCTGGACAGGCTTGACGAGTAGGCCATGTGAGCCTCATGAGGTTCAACAAGGCCAAGTGCAAGGTCCTGCACCTGGGTCAGGGCAACCCCCAGTATCAATGTAGGCTGGGGGATGAATGGATTAAGAGGAGGCCTGCGGAGAAGGACTTGAGGATACTGGTGGGTGAAAAGCTAGACATGAGCCAACAGTGGGCACTTGCAGCCCGGAAGGCCAATCATATCCTGGGCTGCATGAAAAGGAGCGTGGCCAGCCAGTCAAGGGAGGTGATTCTCCCCCTCTACTCCACTTTGGTGAGACCCCACCTGCAGTACTGTGTCCAGCTTTGGACCCCCAACATAAGGAGCACATGGACCTGTTGGAGCAAATCCAGAGGAGGCAACAAAGATGATCAGAGGGCTGGAGCACCTCTCCTATGAAGACAGCCTGAGAGAGTTGGAGTTGTTCAGCCTGGAGAAGGGAAAGCTCTGGGGACACCTTATTGTGACCTTTCAAGACTTAAAGGGGTCTTATAAGAAAGACGGAGAGTTTTTTTCCAGGGCCTGTACTGATAGGACAAAGGGCAACAATTTTAAACTGAAAGAGGGTAGATTTAGATTGGATTAGACATAAGGAAGAATATTTTTACAGGGAGGGTGGTGAGACTGGAACAGGTTACCTAGAGGACCTGTGGATGCCCCATGCCTGGAAGAGTTCAAGGTCAGATTGCACGGGGATTTGAGCAACCTGACGTAGTGCAAGATGTCCCTGCCTATGGGAGAGGTGGTCTTCAAAGGTTTCTTCCAACCCAAACTGTTCTGTGATTCTATGATACAGGGGGTTGCTAGCACCATACAGCTCAGGTGGACTAGAAAGGAGAGGTCCCACTTTTCCTGCCTCCTTCCTACTGCATTCCCATTATTTTTTGCCTGTGCTAGTGGTTCCCTAACCACGCATTGAGCAATCAATTCTGCATTGACTTTCATTCAAGAGAAGAATAATCAAGTTAGAGAAGAGAAGCAAGTTAACATACTGGCTCTCCAAGGCCAGTGCCAGGCTCTGGTTTCCTGTGCAGGCAACAGCAGGCAGTAGTCATAATTCCCACAGCAGGCACCTGCGGTGGGTGGCCTGGGTGCAGCCTGGCGTCACAGATTGTCCCCAGACTGTACTTGTTGCAAACTGGGCACTGGCAGTGTGTGGGGCTCTGTTGACTTCTCTGGGAAGCTCTTTAGAGTTGGTCTGATGTCCTTGCTGATCAGACTATAGGGGAGAGCGTTGCTGGTGCCTTTCATGCGCTGGTTTTGTGAAGCTGTTAACATGGACAGAGTTTGGAGGGTGTGATTACTTTTGGTCCCTTTATACTTACCAGCTAGCTCTGTTTCAAAAACGTATGTGTGAAAATACTGAAATTGTCATTTTCTGTTGCGTGCTTTCCCATCCTGTTTCTGTGACATTTATTCTCAACGTTTACAAATTCCTTGAGCTGGGACCAGTTTTCTTTCTTTGTTTGCCGGTCATAGTTGGACACTGGGCTCTGAGACCTCTGACTAAGACTACAACAGCAATACTAACAGTAATGATATTTTTTCTATTTCTGCTCTTGTTTATTTTTTGCACACCTTTCAGTTGTGTGATGAAAATCAATTGCATCAGCTTCACTCCGTTTATAATTTTGTATTTTTGGTATATCATTGCTAGATTTGCTGTAAATATGGAATTAAAGATAATGTTGACCCTCCTTGTACCATTTTTACAAAATACAAAATTGAACCTGTAGGATGCTTCTTTTTTTTCTCAATAATGACATTTTTTTATTAGTAGCTTTATGAAAATTCTATTGTATCTCGTTTGGCAGTATGAGAACTGTAGAGATTTCCACAGTGGTAGGACTTCTGTCTCTAATCAGTTTGCCTGCAGCCTTAGAAACCTGACCAAGAGGCCACCAAATGACCACATCTTCAGCTCTTTACTTGTACCATATGGAAGGCAGCGTTTATAAATGCCTGCCACATCTGGAGAGTCAGTTCAAAGCACAGTATTATTTTTCTGTGATGTTTTTGTGTGAGATTAATGAATGGAAGATGTCAGGTGTAGACCATTTCTCTGGGACAGGCTTTTGTAAGTAGTGACTGTGGTATTACTGTGATATTCATACACACAAATGACTTCTGAGTGATAAACTTGTGAAACACTGAGTTGGACTTCTCACAATCCTAGATTTTACCATTTAAATACTTTTTGATAGGTGGATAATTTGATATATTTTGTTTATAATCCTCTTCAGTCTCCTTTTCTCTATTCTGGCGGCCCATTTAAAAAAAAAAAATGGTATCTTTTTATTTCAGTCTTTACAGAAAAATACTGCACTGCTAATCACGTGGATAAACTTCCTGGTCCTAGGGACTGGGTCCAGATTCTTCAGGATCAAATCAAACTTGCAAGAAGACGATTAAAAAGAGGCTCAGGTATGTATAAAAACATAAGGAACAACCCGTAAGTGTAAGATTAAAAGCTTTGAACCTTTGTATCCCCAGAAGTGTTTTTCTTGTTGACTGTAGAGTTGTACATGTTCACCGTATGAAAATTAGACCTCTAAAATTTTAACAGACTTCTGTGTAAAGTACAGTGTTTCCTTAGGTTTGGTATGGTGGCAAGTTTAGGAGCTATCTTTGCAGCCAGTTTAACTTCAAGTCCTTCTCAAATGTTCTCTCTAACCCCTTTCTGTTAGCACCCAAATGCTTCTTCCCAGCGTTTGGTGAAATCTCAGTCCTAAACTAGCCGGTAGAAGTTTCTTAATTCTGTGTCATTTGGTCTGAGAAGCCACTCACTGTACTGTTAAGACATAACCCAAATGATCTTTGCCTCTAAACTATATCTTTCTGGAAGGACAGATGAGTTTTCTCACGTTCCTTGTGAAAGAATCAGTATCACTGTAGCAAAAAAAACCCCACCCACTCTGGTTGTGCTAGCAGGGTTCTGCAGTGCATGGGAGGGTAATGTAGGTAGGGTTTTGCAGCAAAGCTGCTCAGCTTGGCCTGGGATAACCTCTAAGCTTGGGGCTGGGACCAGCCTGCAGTGAAGGCTGAGCTTTTTCACCCCGACAGCACGCAGCTGGTGAGCTCTTAGCTCCAGCTATGAACGGCAACGTGCAGTCTCGAAATGCTCTGTAGAATTAATGGGAAGGCAATATCACTGATTAAGAGACATGTAGTTACTTTAAAAACCTTAACTAGTCTCCTTCCTATCTTCATGCCTCCTCTCCTACAAAGGGCTTTCTGCATACAAGGCTTCACTTACTCTTCCTCGTCCTAGTGTTTTCATAAGGCTCTCTCATGGTTGTTTTTCTTGCCCATCTCTCCGTTGAAGCATCTGATGCTGTTGTCTGAGGCACATCACTTGTGCCAACGTCCTTAAACATGGTCCTTCACTCTTACCACATTTAGCTGCCTGTCTTTTCCCCTCTTCCCTTCTGCCTATCACCACATTCAAGTGCCTGTTAGCATCCATGGGTCGACGAGTTGGGAAACCTGATGGCTCTGCAGGGGATGCTGGTGGTCCCCATGGCAGGGGACCATGACAGGGGGTAAGCAAGACCAAAGGAAATGTCCTCTACAGCTCCTGTCTCAGAGAGTCAACGTTTTCTGTCCAAAACTGTGTTTTCTGAAACACACACTTAGAGTGGCATCTGAAATCATTCTCCACAACGTTATTAATGCCAGGAGGGGAACGTGCAAGGCTGAGGAAAATGAGAAACACCCAAAGACAGAAGTAACACGGGGAGGAAAAAAGTGCAGATTACTCTGTAGCATAAGCTTCCCTGAGTAGAGAAGCAAACCAGCACTAGCCTTAAAAAGGGTTTATTGTGCAGGCTGGGGGAGGGAGGAGAGAGGGATACAAGATAATCTTGTTAAAGACAGTGTCAGATTACTGGTGTTACAGAATGGGACTGCTTTCTGCCCCTTCCAAGGCTTCCTGTCCCTCCCCAGGACAGGAGGGTGGAAGTGGGATCCCTGGCTGTGATAAGATGAAGAGTGCAGTGTGGGATGCTGGGAGCGGAGGGTCCTTGGGCTGTCTGCAGAAGATCCCTCAGGAAAGAGGATTGACCTAATTTTGTTTTGATTTTTATTTTCTTTCATCCTTTTTTATTTGCTTTTCTTCGTGCCCCTGCAGGATATTAATTAAAATGACAATGACGTTCAGCTTTTGCCTTTCAAACGGGGCCACCTCCATCTCTGGTCCTTTCTCAGGATGGCAGAATCTAAGCAGAGGATATTGTCTCTAAGCTAGCAAGACTATGAAGAAAAATTAGCGAAGCTGAGCAGAGCATGACTGAATAAGTATCTGTCTCTGCCTGCAGAGGGAAGGTAACTCAGGAACCGCTGTGTGGATGAGTAGTAAGCAGCAATGTACCTAGCAGTCCCTCAGATTGATTTGCTGAAAAAAAATATGCTGTGCCTACATTGGTAGAAAAGATCTTTTTTGTGTTTAGTTTACTAGCCACTCCCAGACACCAGTTTCTCTCACATGGACATGAGACCACAGGCAGAGATGCTCTTTTCAATCCAGCAGGAGTGATTGAACACACCACCGTGGCCATCTCCACCGTACCGTCCACTACCATCTTCACTGGTGGCTTAAGCTAACCCAACCTGACCTTGCACTGAAGCAAATGAGAAGTTTCCACAACCTTTGTGACAGCAAAACAGTAGATAGCTGCAGAGAGGCAGGTGGTTGCAGTAATATCTTCATCTTCTTGAAACAAGATTTGTTAGTACTTGTGCATTACAACCACGAGCTTTTGATGTGAGGGACATAGAGCTGATCAGGTGGCAGATCCATCTAGTCCTGTATTTTGTTTCCAGTGATGGCTGTTAGCAGATGCCTGGGGAGGTCTGTAGGACCGAGGGAAGGATGTTGTGATGCTTGCTAACATAGTCTCACAGCCCTCAGCAGCTTTATCCTGATATAAAACTGGTTGTGTGGGAACTGTGCACATTTTAACTATACCAAAGTTATTACAGCTGTGTGTAGCTTACAGAGACCGAAACAGGAGGAGAGGGCAAGTATGGGGGGAGGCTTGATCTGCTATGGGCTCCGTGTTGCAAAACTTAGCTTTTAAGAATCTGAAAACTACAGGAATCGCAGCCACTGAGACATGGGACTCATGGGACTCATCACTCAAGTGCTCAAGCTGAGCTCTTGAACTCTTCCAGTCCACATATGGCTGGTGGACCACATATGGCTGAACCCTTCCAAGCAAGTCTCCTCAATGTCCATACTCCCAGGTTGTTCCCTCTTAGTTTTGCCTCCACTTGCTCACTGAAACGTGCTGGCTAAGTTTATAGACTAAGGTGCCCAAAGAACAAACCTGAGCCAGCATTAAGCTAAACTAACCTGAGACTTTCTGAGCCAAAGTGTCTCCCTGCTGCCTGATCACACTGATTTATCTACATTGGTTTTTGGTTTGTTGTAATACGCATGCTTTATATGGAAAAAGCTTAGGATGATCCATTTATTTAACAGAAGCCACAAGACAACTTTTTAGTCCACTGAATTGGACTAAATTTTAACAGCGGAAGTATTTTGGGGGGGGGGGGGGGGGGGGGGGGGGCAGGCTTTCCATCCTGCCTCCCTTCCCTTGAGCTATTTAGTACATCCTCTGACTAGTTTTTCATTTCAAACCAGGCAGTAAGACACTGGATTCATGAGCAACCCTCTCTGCTTTATCCTGTGAAACATTATTTCAGTGTGATAACGTAAATCCTGCTCTAGCTTTCAGTGATATTAATAATTTCAGAGAATTCTAGCAAATAAATGGAGTGGACCTGCTTTTCGTACCTCTTTTATAGGGTGTACTCTCCTGAGTGTTTCCAAATTAAATAATATCATGATCACTGGATCATAGATGCTGCCCAGCTTCAGCCTGATTTATCATGTTTGGCGCATCTCCTTGAATTAAGGACAGAAAAGCTCCCTACTTGGAACACTAATCAAAAAAACACTTAAAAAATCTGCTTTCTAGAAAATAGTTCCCCTGTGTAGATTTTGAAAGGTTGTTATCCTAAGCCAAATAAAAATTCGTTTAAGTTCTGAATCAGTGACAATCTTTTTCATAGCTGGAAATATTCTTTTTAAAATGTATTTATTTTGCTTTGGCTTTTTCTTAGTTCTTTTAGATTATTGCCTGAGATCTGAGGCTTGACTAGGGTTTTTTTTTATTTGTTAGATCTGAGAATAAAGCTGTCACTGCCATTAAATTTTTATTGGCCTTGTTCAGTCTTTTCAAAATCTCGCAAGTTGGCTGTCACAGAGGGAAGAAGAGACTGCGAGGTTAATGTTACAAACAGATGTTATAATTAAAATTAAAGAGTATGATAATATTCTTCAGCCTTGACTGCTGGTCCCAATCCATGCCAACAGCGCAGCGTACTGGGGCACAGCTTCATGGTGCCAGGTTTGTCGCCTCCCAGCAGAGAAGCTGAACCTTCTTGGCTGCCGGGGTGGTATGCAAAGTGGCCCTGGAAGGGAAGAAGTCAAAGGAAAAGACATGTGCATAGGTTTCCTCTCTTAAAGCAGCATGAATTATGATACAAATTGCCTTGTAATTTACAGCAGCGGTTTTCCCACAGTGTGGTCTTTTCACCCTGCAAAAGAAAATCCGAGTAGGTGGCTACTGGCCTTGCGGCGGCAGCACAGAGGGAGACATCCAACCATTAGCATGGAGATCTTAAATTGGGTAAAATCAGAAGAAACTGACTCGCTGCTCATGTCACCTCTGTGCCAGATGTAGCGTCCGAGCCTTTTGATTACTAAACTCTCCATCCATTAATAAGCAGTCGGTCAGGGGCCGCACATCTCTCGCAGTAAGTTCTTCCTCCCTTTTTATGTTTTGAAGAGCCTGTAAACCATTATTCTGCAGCAGCTGTCCATTGCATGGACGGGAAAGCTGATACTGGATGAGTGTTACTCCTGAAGTACAGAGGGTAAGAGCTGTTCCTGCAAAGTGATTACCTTGTGGGTAACCTGGAAGCTTGTGATTGCCCCACTCAGTAAAGGAAAATATGGCAATGTTAGAAAACATGCTGAAATTTTCCAGGCAGGATTAATTTAAATAAATTACATGCCGGGATGTTTCATCCTTGAGTTGTTGTTTAAAATTAACATCACCTGGTTGCAGTGTAAAGTAGTGGGAATGAAGGAACTAAAAATCCCTACCTTTTTTCTAGCAATATGCCTTTTTTCCCATGTCCTTGTTCGAGCAGCTGCTTCCATTGTCTCTTATGAGGTTTTTTTGCTTTCTATGTCTCTTCCTCCTTCTGATTTCCCTGCTTTATGTTTTTGATACAATATCTACATGTTGTGAGAGGTCAGGTTGATTTTTTTTCGCTTAGCAATACACACAGGGCCAGGAAAGATGTAGGACGTGAGTCCAACATGTGGTACGGTGCTTTTGTGGACAGTATCTTAGATACAGATGGCAATTTTAAAATGAGTAGCTGCTGCTGCATTCCTCTTCCCAGCCCTAAGCATACATATACCTCTGTTCAAAGAGCAAAACTGCAGGTATATACTTAACAGACAAACATGTACATCAGAAGCTAAACATTTTTGGGGGGGAGGGGAGAAAATATTCTAAGGAAACAACTACCAGGATTGTTTTACAAGAGCTACTGAGCTCTATCTAAGCAAAGGACAGAAAAGAGACTCCAAATTCCCACAGTAGGATCTATTCCTGCTTGCCTTGTCTTGCAAGCTGGCTCAAGACAAATAAAGTTTGGCTGGCAGTCTCAGGGTGTGGTTGTCAAAGGCAAACTTTCTTTCCTGCTTGGAATGACATGTGAGAAGCTGGTGGTTTACATCCACGTTAGGAGGTCGAGGTGTTTGTCGTGCCTTTGTGTCGTACTTCACCTGGAGCTGTGGTTACACATCCAGTTTCATAAAACAAATTCAGGCAGCTACTGAAAAGAGTGAGTAGACTCTCTGGGCATCTGCTGTGCTCCCACTCCCTTTCTGGTGCTGGCACAAGTATTAACATGGCAATGTTGTCAGTTTTTAGCTAGATCTGATCTTGGTGACCATTTGATCATTTGTGCTGGCATGAGGAACGGGACTGGAACAATTGGAGGAGAGCTAGACCTCATCTATCAATCCTGTGCCAGACTAAAATGGCCAGGTGACTTTGTTATTAGCACAGCTGCCTCTGCAAAGTTGGACACTCAAGTCCTTCTTCTGAAAGCGACATACTTCCTGCCTTCCATTTGTTTCTGCCTTCAACTGAGGTCAGTTTTAGCCAGGTGTAGGAAGAGCATTTAGGCAGAAGGGTAATGCCATCTCTAGAGTTACTTCAAGATTCGCTGAGATTTTCAGAAAACCTATGACTTGAGTGGACAGCCTAGTTGGCACCAACTCTGGTACTGACAGGGGAAAGACTTTCTAGACCGTTGGCAGCACTCATGTCTGGCTTCCCCCATTTTCATCACTTGGGTCCCTTCAACCCAAGGGGCCAGGTACTGCTTCGTCTCGTGAACACTGAGTAGCTGTGCCACTTGGTGCAGGTGGTTCTTCATAACACACCTAGAACTTGGCCCCAGACTGCCACTCCTGATGTTTTAAGCCGTGTACGTCCCATTGGCTGTTTCTCAGTTGTTCATTTCACTGTCCCGTCTCTTCTTTTGTGCATCCAGTCCTTTTATCGCTGGGAGTCCGGTCCAGATTCAAACCAGCCTAGGTAACCTCTTCCCATTTATTGAGCCACCTCTTCCTTCCAGAATTCAAGATTTTTGTAGTAAGCTGTACCAAGCACTAAATTTGTTTCTGCTCAGTGTGCCACCTTCTGTGGAAAAAGGTATCGATTCAAGGCACAGAGTCACTTGCAGGTCCATGCTGTGTACTTGTCTGGGCTTTCCATTTAAACCTTTTGGGGGGAAGAAAGCTGCTTAGTACTAGAGGGTTTTGTTTGTTGCTGTTTTCTTTAGTTTAATTAATTTTGGAGAACCGGGTAGAGAGCATATAGCTAGAAACTACTCTGACATCCGTGCACGTGAGGGAGAGAAAGAGCAACCTCTTGGTCCATGGATGAATAGTCAGGGGTTGCTGGAGGAAGGTCGCTGGTGTAGATCAGTAGCTGGGTTAGCTCTTCCTAGGATATCCTCCTAAAGACAGCAGCTCAACATCCTTGTGTACAGAGCTATGGTAAAGATGACCAGGACAGTTAGCTTAGTTTCAAGTGGGAGCTGAACTAAGTTACTCATTTGTAGCTTTGGTCAGTTTGATCCCTATGGATATTGTGCAGTGAATCAACATGAGTAGATGTATATCCACCACGCTGTCCGTGTTCGATGTCATGGGCTGGTCCTTCAGGACCACACGCGCTCTGAAAGCTCTCGTTGGAAGCGCTCTGAAAGATCTCATCGCGTTTCAAAGGCTTTAAATATCGTGTTGAAAGGTAGTAGGTAGTAGGATTTTGAGTAGGGTTTGTGTAGGTTAGGCACCAAATTCCTGCACCTACTCGGGGTTCACATGCATGCTCCAGAGCACTACAGTCTAACAAGCCACTGCACATCTGCTGAGCCAAATTAGCTATCTTTGTGCATACCCTTGGCCTGTGGCAAATACGAGAGGAACAAATTAGGCTGTTAGCCTTCCTTCACCGTGGGCTAAATTCAGTCAAATGATCTTGCATAAGCTGTGGGTTGAAAGCACGTGTGTATACGTACACTGATTGCCTCTGGACCTGCGTGGTTCTGTGCTTTTGTAATTACACCGGGTGCCCACCTGCACCCTTGAAGACATTTTGGCCTAGTAAATCTGTCCTCCGCAAAACGAGCTTGCCTGCGGTGGTGGGAAGTCTGGGTGCAGAAGTGGAGGTACTCACCCTTTCCCCGCAGGCACTGGATAATGGCAGCTGACAGAGGGTGGAGTACCAGCCTCAGAGGCTCTTCCTCCAAGGATAGCTGGGGACTTTTCCAACATGATTTTATTAAATGATCTCAACTCCTTTTGTCATCCCAATATCATGAAATGTTAAAAAGAGCAAGTGTTACTCCATCCTATTGCTAGCAGAACTGCTTCTTAATACCCCACTCCCTCTTCTAAGTTTGCGTTTTTATTCTACGACCTTTTCCTGCAAGCAGTGAGTTTTTAACTTAGCAGTAGCAAATTGCAGCTGAGGAAAGTAGATAGAAAATGCAAAATCACTCTACAGTACGTAGCTTTTTAATCGCATTCCCGTATTCAGTAAAAGTAATGAGATTTCTTGTTTATATTTGTAACCAGCAGAGGCAACTGACTGTGATGAGAAGCCGGACATTTCTCTACTACAGACAGGTAAAATGCATTAAAATTTTTATCAGCTTCCAATGTGTGTGTTTGTTTATTTATGGCACAGAAGCAGTTTTCAATAATCCTGGTGTGCCATATATAGCTGCATAATTGCACACAGAACCTAGCTATCTTAAGTTTTGAATGGCTTGTATTAAAAAACAAATGCATCAGAATCTTACAATTTTCCCCTGCATTTCATATTCATAAAACCTCAAGGTTCACGGCAGCAGCTAAGCTAATAACGCCAGTAAGTTACCCTTCATATGCCAGACAGGGACTTGCACTCATCCCTGCTATTTCTAGGAGGTTTTTTTTTAATCCTTAACGGAGTTGTTTGTAGGGACAAACATAGTAATTTGTATTTTAGCATCTGTTCAGTTGTCCAAGGTATTAGCAATAATACCTTGGGTTCACAGAAGGATTGCAAAGATATTTCAATGCTGGTTTACTTTTTCTTGAAGTGCAGCCACCCTGCCTTAAAAGCCTGACAGTTGCTACACAGCAGAGTAGCTATGCAGCTGTGTGGCCTGGGAAATAAGATTTTTGCATGCTGTTGCACATGGTGTTGAAATCAAGACAGGTAGAGACTGAAATTTGGAGCACCCTGTCGTTAAGAGCCAGTCCATCAACGGGTGCCCTGATGGCAGGAGCTGAGCTACCATCATCTGAAAATCCAGTGGGGCCAGAGTCTGGGGAGATGGTCATTCCCCTGTATTCTGGAGTCCTTTCCCTGTAATTTCACCAAGATGCCTGCTGTCCCCAAAGCCAAACTAAAAGGAGGCAAGATCTTGAGCAGACAAATAGGGTCATGGATTATCATGCATTTTTATCATATTTCTAAGGTGTAGCGACAAAGGGTGGTTGGAGATCAGCGATGCCATTGCTGTGAAGAACAGGACAGGGCTCATACTGGGTTGTTGAGCACATTATGTGGTACCTGGAGGCTATGGGGTGGTCGGGGCAGTACTAGTACCATCGCAGCATCTGTCTCTTGTGCAAGGGCTTCCTAATCTCTCTCGCCTAAGGGCTGGAGAAGGAGCTTTCGCACACTGCTGCTGTGTGCCGGAGCAGCAGCTGCCAGCCGTGGAGCGCTGTCGGTTGAAATCCCGCTGTCGGAGCACGTGCAGTTACTAAGGAATAGGACCAGCGAAGCAGTTGGGAGGACAAGCAGCTATAGTCTTGTTCTGGCATGGGCCCAGTGGGGGCTGGGAGCACGCACTGACTGTGAGCTGCCGTGCTGCTTTCCTGGCCAGCCGCTGAAGATTTCAGGGTACGATTGTGATAATAGATGCAGGAAGCTCTGGTGTGAAAGGTCTTTTCCAAGTGACATCCTGTTAGTTTCTTTTATCAGGGAGGGAAGCAATTCCGTTGCAAGAGGACCCTCATAAAGGTCGCTAATGTGACGTAGTGTTACATTCTCATTGCCCTGGTAATCACATTAAGGAGCAGAATTTTGGGTTGCTGTGCTTTTCTTTGAGTGCAGTTTCTGTAGTTGGTACTTGCGCTGCACGTCACTGATGGAAATGAGCGTGCTGCGATGGTTGTGGTAGAGAAGATCCCCTTTCTACTCCACAGCAGATCACCATTGCAGTCTGCTTGCTCGTACACCTTTGAGCATCCACACGTGCAATTTTTGAGCTGAAATGTTGCCTTTGCCTCGTGCACCTCTCTGTACTAGCTGTGGAAGAACGCCTAAACAAACCACGCTGCAGTTGGCATCGGAGGGGGAGGTGACCCTCCCAGGCTGTAAGCCAAGGATTTGACTCACACCCGGTATTAGATACGTGGGGGTGCCTCTTTATAGTACGTATCCGTGTAGTATCGTACTGTTCTTGGAAGCAAATGATTTCAAGTGATATACAGACAATATAATGACAGTAATTATGATAGAGAGCCAAAATACAGATGCTTTCTATCAAGGAGTGTAGCGAAAGAGGTGGAATATAACTTTTAGAGAGGTCTTTCCTTCTCTTAATACATCTGGTTTTATAAAAGGGTGTTACTGACAGATTATTTAAAGAGAGCCTTTGTGCGATTTATTCAGCTGTCTTCTCTCTTTAGCTTGAAAAACCTTTGGGGAAGAGTCTCTCTGTGTGTTTGTACCGCGCCTGGCGCAGTGGGCCTTAGTTGCAGAGGACAGCTAATATCAGATAAATCACAGCCTCAAGTTGTGCCAGGGGAGGTTTAGCTTGGATATTAGGAAAAATATCTTCACCAAAAAGGTTATCAAGCATTGGAACAGGCTGCCCAGGGAAGTGGTTGAGTCACCATCCCTGGAGGTATTTAAAAGACTGTAGATGTGGCACTTAGGGACCTGGTTTAGTGGTGGACTTGGCAGTGTTAGATTTACAGTTGGACTTGGTCTTCAAGGTCTTTTCCAACCTAAATGATTCTGTGATCAGTGGTTAACCTGGTATGTCGGTAGCCTAAAACCAGACCAAGTTGGTTGAGGAGGATCTTGCAGGAGATAGGATGGAGAGAAAAGGTGGGGTACAGAAGCTGTTTATGAAAGATGGCTGCTCTCTTGGTCTTCAAGAATTGAACAAACTTGTGGTGCAACCCTACAACCGGGTTTGAGCCTGCTCCCTCTGTGGCCACAATTAGCAAAGTCCTGGACTTTGGGGTGAGCAGGAGGTGTCTTGTTTTCTGGAACTCAAAAGCCTTGTAAAAAACTGGAGCTGGTACATCCTCATGAAACTAAGGAAGATGTTTTTGCCCGGTTATGTTTTATCACTTCCGAGCAGAAATCATGCTCCCATTTTAAAATCACTCTCGACGCTAAGAGGGCCTTTCCTGTGAAGGCTGTTGGTTGAAGGGTATTTAAAGCAAATTAGAAGAACTGTGGCAGTTAAACTTGGTGGGAACTTTGGTTCACTGACAGATAAATATCAAGAAAATACATGAAGAATTGTCTCTAACAAACATTATCAAAGCTCAGGTCTTCCACGGTTCCAGCTTTTGCGCCTACCAAAAGCGGAAGGCTAAGTCTAGGCCTGAGCTGAGACAGATCAGACAGCTCCTGGGCTAATTACCGTGGAGTAAGTGGAAAGACGATTAGTCTCTCACTGATACAGGAACCTGGAAAGTGTGAGATCTTTATCAGGATGAAGATGTGGCAGCTTTTAGAGTCTTTCTATATAAGTTGGCATTGCAAAAAGACTCGTCTTATTTTGGTCTATAATTTACATGAAGCATCTGGATTTTGTGTTTAAAGATTAAAAAAAAAGGAAAAAGAAGGCATACCCCATAAGTTCTGCATGTGGAAACAAATGTAAACCAGCTGCAACGCCCTGTTCTTGAATCCTCATCTTGAAAATTGCGTTTGGAAGATACATGCAGCACAGGACCATCAGAGAGCCTTCCTTATACCTGTGCTTTGGACCACAGCTGTGCTGAGACTTTACATAGTTTCTCCACACTGGGGTTAATTTCAAGATGAGAAAGAATTTTGATATTTCTAAAAAAAAGCCAGAACAGTAACATCCCAATCCTCAGGTCCAGGGGTGATACAGCTTTGTGAAAAGATGAGAGCAATCTCTTGGTAAAGAAACCGATGATAAGAAAACAGCAACGATCCAATTCTATATAAGTTTTCTGGTTTTCTCTTGAAATACAGTATCAAGAAAATGAACCTTCAAAAAAAAGAAAACCTTTTCGAAACCTTAAATATAAATCCTTTATTGTAATATAAATCTTTATCCTTTCAGTGCATGATTGTATGAGTCTTCCCTTTTCATTGGGTTGTATTTGCCTCTCAGGCTGATTGATGTCTGTCTCCTATTTGCCCTGTGTTCTTAGCGCTCTGGTTGTAATTCTTCTGTCCATCTTTCATTGTTCTGTTTAGAAAAAGCATATTCTTAAAGTGCTTTTTAAAAAGATGGGATATAATAATACCGGGCACCTTTTATATATATATATATATATATATAAGTTCTCTCATATGCATTTAGACTGCTGTGGAGTGGTGTTTGTTTTTTTTTTTCCCCAAAGAAGATCCCAAAGTGTGTACTCTAGGTTTAAAATTCATGTGGTGCTTTTTTCACTTCTTCAGAACCGTAACTTCAAAGGGGTGAGCATCGCAGTGCAGTTTGTGCCGAAGTCTAATGCAGCGCTTTGTATCTGAAGTGGGGTGCACTATATGTTGTGTGAAAAACTTCGCTGGCCAATTCTGTGTTCAAAAACATCTATTTAATTTGTTTTTCTTTAGCCAGTTGAGCTCTACTCTAAATAGAATTCAGCAGCCACTGCCTGCGTGCACACCAGTAGTTCAGCCCCATCACAAATGAAAATTAGAACTCAAATAACTAATTTCCATAATTTTTTTTTTCAAATTACTCATTTCTTGATTTTTAATATTTTTTACTGATTTCTTCAAACTCTTTCTTCCTTCAGGTAACCTTTTTGACACCACAACAGATCATCTGATAGACGCAAACCCGGATTTTTCAGCTTGAATTTCACATCCTGCATCAGTGTTCCTAGCGGATAGAAGCATCCTCTCCTCTGAATAATGTTCCTGCAAGATTGGCGCCAGAACTTCAGCATACCGCGAGACGTGGGCATCCACACCGGTTTCCCTTCAAGTTTGTGTTGTTTCATGCATTTTCCATGTAACCTCAAATAACAAAACTGCTGGATTGCTTAACTGTTCTTCATCTTAATTAAAGATGATTTCCCTCCGTATCCAATGCATTATTTAATTAGCAG
The DNA here is from genome assembly GCA_009806455.1 of Tetrax tetrax. Taxonomy (NCBI): domain Eukaryota; kingdom Metazoa; phylum Chordata; class Aves; order Otidiformes; family Otididae; genus Tetrax; species Tetrax tetrax. Next base: position 618,232 of record WHYT01017483.1, on the reverse strand, counting down.
GATATCCACTCTGAAGACATTCTCTTACCTTTGTTTTTCCTCCATGATTGTATTTTGCCATGTGATTGTATGCTTGCCAGCAGTGTTTCCTCTTAAGCCACGCAGAGGTGAAGACACACAGCAGGGTGACTTTTCCCGTAGCTGGGGACCCCGGGGGCTCGATGAGCATTTGACTCAGCAAAGCTCTTTTCTTCTGCAGACCCATTTTTCCTTTCTTGGCTGCTGTGGTACCAATGACCAGTCGTATGCTGCTGTGATTAAAAAGTCCCTGCTGGATTTAGCAGAAAATCGTAGAATCAGAGAATGGTTTGAGTTGGAAGGGACCTTAAAAATCATGTAGTTCCAACCCCTTTGCCGTGGGCAGGGACACCTTCCACTGGACCAGGTTGCTCAAAGCCCCATCCAACCTGGCCTTGAGCACTTCCAAAGATGGGGCAATAAAGCAGGATTCCTTCCAGCAGTGCCCTGTTTCCTAATTATAGCAAGGAGAAGCTATTCTTCAAACAATTTGCCCTACGTGGTCCTAGTGGGATGGTTCTCAAGCATCTTTGTAGTGCAAATTGCTGGAGGTGGTCATTCTTCCCTTGCTTACTCCCCACCACAGCTTGCCCAGCCTCCTCCATCTCAAAACCTGTTAGTTTGCCATTTCCAGGAAGAGGGTCTGCACACTGTGATTTTTCAACCACTGCCCTTGGCAACAATATTCACCTCTTTTTTTTAAAAAAAAAAAAAGTCACCTTTTGACTGGCACTCTATTGATATCTCAGCAGTTGAGATGAGTGAATCGATCAAGAAATTGCACTACGCTCTTAGACATGGAAAGGGTTGGTCCTTTCAGGTCAGGGCTAAGAAAAAATAGTACATGGCCCTCCATGCAAACCTTCACTTCTGCACCTTTCATCAGCACTAAATTCACTTTAAAAATGTCAGGAAAAAGTCTAGAAGGTTGTACCTGCAACATCTGTCGATCAGGTAGTTTGAGCGTGTTTCCCGCAATTCGAGGGAGAGCTTGCTAGAGCCTTTACCATTGTGTTCCCTTTCCCTGTGTATATTTTAGGTGCATCTGAGGTTTTTTTTCACAAACTATTTGGCCTTTGAGTGTCTCAACAGAAGTGCTATTACAGAGTGGGATGGTTTTCAAAGTATTTAATCTCTTTTTTTTTTTTTTTAACAATCCTGAAGCCTGTTTCTCGGATGTCGCCGAATGCCCACAAATAACAGCGAAGCCAGCGGGAGCGGTTTGTTCTCTTGGCACCTGATAAACCAGGCTCCCAGCCCTTCCCCACCCACCTACCGTGAACTTTTAGGAATGACGATGTTCTCTCTGAAACTGTGGAGTAGGTCGAATGTGCACTGCAAACCTTAAAATTTGATTCTTTCCTTCTTTCGTGGCTTGGAGTTGCCTGCATTGGGCAGGGGGCACCGGTCCGTCGTGTCCGTATCGTAACCCTTCAGCAATGGAATCAGCGTTTTGTAAATTTGGAAGATTGCATTTTGTGTTTACTTACTGTGACTACTGTTCAGACTTTCGTCAGAAATCTTTTTATAGGGTTTATTAGAGAGAAGAAAAAAAATAATCATTCCATATTTAGGTAAAAATGTCTCAATCTTCTGTATATATGTTTTATTAATATGTAAATATTTAGATATTTTTAAATTACTATGTTCTTAATAAAGCGACAAGGGACTAGTTGTGAAATGGTGTATAACATTGTGTCGTGTTATCGATCTCTGGGAAACCCTCTTTGTCAGTCCAGAAAAGAAAACCTACAATAAATAACTTTAATTGCATCTGCGTTCCTGTGTTCTGTGCTGGATTCCCATATTTCCAAGGAATTACCTAGCAATTAGTGGGCTACGTAGGAAAATGTATAGGAAAAGATTAAAAGTTACCTATTTTTCCAGCTGGCTCAGATGGAAACCATGCTGCCTGCCAGTCACGATGACATCTACATCCGATCGCATAACTCTTGAGTATTAAGTGTTGATAAGCTTGAAGTCTAATTTTAATTGAATTAGGTGCTTTTATAATCTGCACTTAAAAGGTTAAGCTCTGCTTCTATGGAAACAACACATAGGAAGGAGAAAACAATACTCCTAATTTGGAGTAGCTGCAAAGATATACACTTGGTAATTTATTATCACACACTCATCGAATGTTTAGCCTTAGAAAATATTTCCTGCAAAAACATGTTCCTGGTAATCTTCCGTCAATTACAAGGAGCCAGTGAAGTGAAAGAGTGGCTCACCACACCTCTTCTGCTTTATATAAGGAGCATGAGGGATAAATTGCTGGTAAAAAGTCTAGCGAGAGTTTCATTTGCACTTTGGTGACTGCACGAATCAGCTGGAGCCTGGTGCACGTCTTGCATTTGTGTGACGTGGCGTGAGTCACGCAGTCCCTCTCCATTGGGGAGTATTGAAAGAGCAACTAAATCATAGATCACAGAAGGTTTTGGGCTGGAAGGGACCTTTAAAGGTCAGCTAGTTCCAACCCCCCTGCAAGAAGCAGGGACATTTTCCACCAGACCGGGTTGCTCAGAGCCCCGTCCAACCTGGCCTTGAACACTTCCAATGATGGGGCATCCACAGGTTCTCTGAGCAACCTGTGCCAGTGCCTCACTGCCCTCATTGTAATTTTTTTTTTCCTAATGTCCAATCTAAATCTACACTCTTTCAGTTTAAAACTGTTGCCTCTTGTCCTGTCACTACAGGCCCTGGAAAAAGTTTCTCCTCATTTTTCTTATAAGCCCCCTTTATATATTGAGAGGCCACAGTATGGTAACCCTGGAGCCTCCCCCAGGCTGAACAGCCCCAACTCTCTCAGCCTGGCCTCATAGGAGAGGTGCTCCAGCCCTCTGATCATCTTCGTGGCTCCTCCGGACCTTCTCCAACTGGTCCATGTCCTTCTTATGTTGGGGGCTCCAGAATTGGACACAGTACTCCAGGTGGGGTCTCACCAGGGCAGAGTAGAGGGGCAGAATCACCTCCCTCGACCTGCTGGCCATGCTCCTCTTGATGCAGCTCAGGATATGGTTGGCCTGGGCTGAAAGCACACATTGCCAGTTCATGTCCAGCTTTTCACCCACCAGCATCCCCAAGTCCTTCTCCTCAGGGCTGCTCTCAATCCCTTCATCCCCCAGCCTGCATTGATACTGGAGGTTGCCCTGACCCAGGTGCAGGACCTTGCACTTGGCCTTGTTGAACCTCATGACGTTCACATGGTCCCACTCTTTCAGCCTGACAAGGATAACAGCAGTTGCTGGTGCCTTCCACGTGCCCACAAATTGGCTTCAGATCTGAATGCAACTCATCACTCACTCAATTAGGGCTCTTCCAGCTTGATGGAATAAATCCATCCTTCACTAAACCGCAAGTATTTGCAGTGCTGCACTGCAAGTCATCCCCAAAAGCGTGGCTTTGTTTCGCTTGCTTTTTTTTAAACAAGGGAGCAGGTTAATAAGCCACTACTTGTAACGTTAAGTGGAACGTCCATCTTTAAGATACAATTAGGAACAAGAAATATTGCTGGGTGCTGGGATGCGCAAAGCACTACGTCTCATCTGTGCTGCAAAGCCACCCGCAAGCACTGCTGCAAGGTTGCAGTTTCGCCTGCTGACACGGCTTCGGGATGCAGCGAGCGCCGTTGCCAGTACCCGTGAGAGGGCTCCAGCCAAGCTCCAGCATCCTCGCTGGGCCGTTTGACCAGTGCATCCCTCTGTCCTGCGTACAGGACACGAGAGACTGATGCTGTGGGTGAAAAAAATCCTTCTGAAGCTTCAGAGGAAAAAGGATATCCTCCTGCTAACATGAAAGGAAACTGGAGCCCGGGCTTCATAAAAAATGCATTAATTGAGAGACAAGAAGAAAGTAATCGCGAGTGCCTGTGACATGTTGGTTTAGAAATGTCTGGCTCCGTCTTTCAGGGGAAACACCCGCCGTTCACGTCGGAGTGGTTTGGGGATAGGTGGTCTTGACACAGTCACCCATCCTAGAGAGAAACTTTCTCCCCCTAAAACCTCCCTCTGCTGAGGTCATGGTGCCTCTCCAGCACACGCGTCTCTCCTTTGCTGGGAGGGAGGGGGTTCCCAGCAAAAACCCATGGGGCCACATCCTCCTAGAAAGACAGACCTAGCCAGGATTTTGCAAGGCTTTTCAAAAATAGCCCCCTTGTGCATGTTCTCCCCCAAATCTAAAGTAGCAAAATGCCTTGTAGGAGGTGTTGAGACACCCCTGCTCCCCTCCACTGGCTCTCCCACTGCGCGAATATCCCCACAGCTGGGCTGGGGCAAGCGCCTTCACCCCTTCCCACCACGCTGTTGTCACAGAGAGGCGCGAGAGGGTTTTGCACAAGTAGGTCAGGTACGATCTGCCAAATGCTAATAAAAGCCACTGATGTGAAACCTATAACATTATGTGTATAAATAATTTAGCTCCGGTGTGTAAACATTGATTCTGAGCTTTCAAAAAAATGAAATAATTCCATCAGCTTTTTTCCCCTCCCCTCCATGCTTATATCGTTAAGCCTGACTGCTAACGAGGGCAGAAAATAGCTAATACTTGGGGAATTTGGAAATCAGGGAGACACATCCCTTGTGTTTCTGAGCTGGCTCCTTCCTCCATCCAGATCCTCAGAGGTGTAGAGGAATCAGGATGAGTGAGGCAACTCATTAGGAAGACATAATTGTGAGTAATTGTTGACCAGTGGGATGGTGGTAAGAGAAGAGGCTTCTTTTTGTCACCCATGGTCTCCCCTTTGCTCCTCTGGCTCCCTCAGGTAAATGCAGGCACTGGGCTTGCCCTATGTAGCATCCATCTGACCTTTCCAGCAGCTGCCTTCAGATGGGCTGAAAATTGCCCTCAGGAGGAGTCCCTGCAGGGTGTCCAAGCCCATCTCGAGCTGACCTTGTGGCTCTCCAGCCCTGGAAGAGCTCGGTGCAGCACAGAAAGGACGGTAACTGCCAAACAGCAATAGCATCCCTTGGAGAGCAAGTTCAGCCGTCAAGAGTGGCTGCAGGCAGCGAGCGAGGCCCTGTGGCTGGAAATGTTAGGCCAAGGCCAAGAAGGAGCCACTTTGGCTCACCCTGTGAGACCCTCTGGAGGGACCCTTGTCTAAGATTACAAACTGGTGTGGCAGATAGCATGCTGTTATCTAGACCCCGGGCCCAAAAGTTGCCAAACTGGTTCATAATCTTTCCTGAAAGTCTGGGGAGATGAATGGTCCACTGGCGGCTGCTCTTCTATGCAGCTCATCCATGCATAACTTTGTATTAAAGTGTTCACAATGCTGTAGTTGCCCCTGAAGCTACCAACTGGCATGAGGTGAAGACCTTCATCTACCTTTGCCCAGCAAGAGCCATCATGGGTGGGAGGACCATGGTGGCCTGTGGCTCCTGCTGGAGCCTAGCGATGGGGGCCACCACCATGACCAGGGATGTCTCCTAGTCACGTCCCTCACCAGTGCACTCAGGAGAAATGTCATCTTCAGGTGACACCTGGACAGGTCAGGGTGGGTGGAAAAGGCCAACCCATGTAGCTCTGCCGTACGCTGACACCCAGGGAGCCTCGAGGACCTTCCCCGCCCTGGGATGGTTCAGCAAACCATCATACGGACCGCAGGTGCACACACTGGGAAGTGGTCCTGCACTCCAGCAAAGGGAATCTAGTCCAGGAGATTTCCAAAAAAAACCTCACTGGCAGCAACGGTCCCACAGCATCCCTGCTCCACACCAGGCAAAAGCGAGCGTGGGCTGGAGGGCGATGAGGGGGAGATCCGTCTGTCAGGCCGCTGTGAGATAGCACAGAGGGATCTGGACTGGAACCAGCATGTGGCTATTGCCATTACCGCAGCTTAGAGAAAGCAAAGATTAATGTAATCATTTAATCCTGAGAGATTTTGGGATTCACTGCCTGTATATCATGTCTCCATTCATGGCGGCACACGGGATGTGTGTAAACTGCTCTGCTCTTAGCTGGGCCTCTGCTCCCAGCTGATTTCCCTTTCCCTGAGCTCCACATGTGCACTCGGACCCCAGCTCTCCCCACTGCCACACCCCTGGCTCCTGCGGCACGGCAGCAGTGGGTCCTGCCTGTGGCATCCGACCTCCTTTTTGGCTGGTGAGAACGGTGATACGATCAACTCTTGGGTTTAGAATCCTAGAATCACAGAATGGTTGGGGTTGGAAGGAACATTTAAAGTCCATCCAGTCCAACCCCCCTGCAAGAAGCAGGAACATCTCCAACCAGATCAGGTTGCTCAGACCCCCGTCCAACCTGGCCTGGAATGTTTCCAGGGATGGGGCATCCACCACCTCTCTGGGCAACCTGGGACAGTGTTCTACCACCCTCAGCGTAAAAAAATTTCTTCCTTTCTTCCTTATATCCAGATTTGGATCTGCTTCCTTCTATTTTAAAACCATTAGCCCTTGTCCTATCACAACGGGCCCTTCTGAGGAGTTTCTTCTGTCTTTCCTGTAGGCCCCCTTTAGGCACTGGAAGACTGTTATAAGATGTCCCCAGAGCCTCCTCTTCTCCAGGCTGAACAGCCCCAACTCTCTCAGCCTGTCCTCATAGGAGAGGTGCTCCAGCCCTCTGATCATCTTCATGGCCTCCTCTGGACTTGCTCCAACAGGTCCATGTCCTTCTTATGTTGGGGGCTCCAGAACTGGACACAGTACTCCAGGTGGGGTCTCACCACAGCAGAGCAGAGGGGCAGAATCACCTCCCTCGACCTGCTGGCCACACTTCTTGTGATGCATCCCAGGATATGGCTGACTTTCTTGACTTATTTTTCCTTCTGATGGCTTGGGTTCCAAAGCCCACAGACCTTCACCTCCCTGGAGCGCACGTTGCCTTGCTGGATGATGGCAGCACCAGCGGGGCATCCGCTTCCTGCCTCTCCATCCACCCAGCTCTTATGGAACTGATGCCATGGAGAGTGCCAAGCACAGCCAGACCAGGCTGGACACCCTGGGGGGAACAGAGCTTGCCTCGGGGTTAGAAACACCCTTTGCCTGCCTACAATTTAGCTGGACACCCAGGGAGGGGAGCCAGGATACAGCAGCAGATATGTTGCATCCCGCAGAGATGGAGTTTTGGGTGCTGCTGCAGGACCTCCTCAATTTCCTGGCTCCTCTGCCCGTAAAGGCATCACCTTCCTGGCTTCACCGCCCGAAGAGCACGACATGTGCCAAACCCCAGCGCATTGACATGGATTTTGCATTTAACATTTATTACAGCAGTGAGCTCCCACATGGTTCCTTCGCTGCCCTTCACTGAGTGTGATGGATCATCCCCCGTCTTTTCATTTAATGTCCCTTTGGGGGAGCTTCAGAGCAGCAGAGACTCCTGCCTTGGCCACAGATCACCCACACGCAGGCTCCCAACACCCATTCCGGTGGGGTGTTGTCCTCTGGGATCTCCATCCAGCCCCATGGCCAGAGCCAGGCAGTGGGGACCTCCTCCTTCTCCAGGCTGTCTCACCTCTCACTTGTTTTTTATTTCCATCTCCTGCTCTATGGCAACGTTCTCCCCTGCCCCATCCCTCCCTGATGCAGGAGGGGACATCACTTTGGTGTGGTGGGAAAAAGCCTAGGCTGAAGATGTGCCTGCAGGTATGATGGACCTGCCGGGAGGATGGTGGACACCTTCTGCTTGCCCCATCCACGATACCCTTGTTCTCTGGAGCAGCTGCAGGCAGGAGCAGGAGCTGCTGCCATCCTGGGGAAGCCACAGACCTCATCCCAGGCTGCCGAGCTTTCCCTTCAAGCCAGCATTCACTTTAACGAACAGAGGTGGGGATTGCTTTGGGAGACCTTCTGATGACTCCACTTGTTGCTGTGCAAGTAGGAAGCCCAGGTTCGTGGCCAAGGTTTACACCGTTCCTGCTCTGGGTCAAACCATTGCACTTCTTGTGCTAGGCAGAAAATGGAACAAGCTTAACCAAGGGAACATGAAGGTTCAAGCTGCAGAGGGATTTCAGTTCAAGGAGGATGTCGCAGAAGTCTCAGCCCGCAGCTTTGCTGCTCAGCCGGGTGAGCTCCAGCCCTGAGGGAGACAGAGCTGCTCGAGGAGGACAGAGACCTGCTGACCTGCTGCCTCATCCACTTTCAGGGGCACCTACCTCTGTCCCACACACCCGTTGCTGGCCTCTGTGCTACCCTTCGCACACTTGGTGTGGTGGGCACATCCTTTTCCATGAGTGGAGAGGTCATTAGCTTCATTAGCACAGCCAAGGCCAGAGCATGAAATCACAGAAAGGTTTGGGTTGTAAAGGACCTTTAAAATCACTTGCTCTACAGCAAGTTGCTCAAAGCCCCGTCCAACCTGACGTTGAACACTTCCAATGATAGGGCATCCGCAGCTTCTCTGGGCAACCTGTCCCAGTGTCCCACTAGCATTGTTGTAAAACTTTTCTTCCTTATGTTCAATCTAAACCTATTTTATTTCAGTCTGAAACAGTTACCCCTTGTCCTGTCAAAACAAACACTGATAAAAAGCTCCCCTCCATCTTACTTATAAGGCCCTGTCATGGTTTAATCCCAGTCAGCAACCAAGCACCACGCAGCCACTCGCTCACTCTTCCCCTCCCCAGGGGAATGAGGGAGAGAATCAGGAAAAGAGGAAAACTCATGAGTTGAGATAAAGACAGTTTACTAGGACAGCAAAGGAAGAGATAATAATAATAATACTATATATAAAATGATAACAATAACAATAATAATAAAATATACAAAACGAATTACGGACAATTTCTCACCACTCGGTGACCTGACGTCCGATACAGCCCATCCTGAGCAATGATCACAGAATGGGACCGAGAGAGAAGTCATGAACCTCACCACTGCAGTTCGTAGGCCATACAGCACCTAACACTATTTGAAGAGTAAGCAGGTAGTGGTCTGTCTTGCCCGGGTCTTAGGGTTGTCACAGAGTCAGAGACACCTCTCTCCACTGCAGCCTCCTCCATGTTGGGTCTGGGGGTGCTGTGGGGCTGAGACCTCTCCTCCTGGCCGTGCAAACCAGGTGTTGGTAGGTGGATGCACGATATTGGCACAGCGATGCATCCAGCTGCATCCACCCAAGAGGCTCAGACCCACAAAAACCCAACCTTTGCACCCATAGCCAGGACTCACAGGTTCCAGCTCCAGGTGTGCAAACCATCTGTGTTTTACACACTGCAAGTTTGCTCCATGAAACCAGGAACCACGACACTGCTGGGCCGACCTTGAACAACCCTCACATCTTCTCCGTCCTCCTCCATCCTTGTCTCCGAAGGGGAAGATGAAGCCACGCACCCCACACCCAGACTGCTTTCGTCCAACGCGAGCTCCTCTGCACGCACAAAGGTTAATGCACAGGCAGCAGTGCCCTTCCAGAGATGGTTTGCTGGTGAACCCTCGATCTCTTCTTCCAGAAACAAATTGCTCTTCAACTATTGCCATCTTGTGGCGCCTGTGACCCGTTACTTGTTCCTTTTATCTGCTAATGGTGTTGGTGAGAATCAGCAATGTACACAGGCAATTTTAAAATGAAATGTAAATGAATCAGAAATGCCTACGGAGGAGCCATTAGCATAAATCCAATCAAAGGGCTTTGTTTAACTTGTTAAAAATGACTAAATATTTAGTGAGTGTGGGTGGGCGAGGTGATTCTCGCTCACACTGGGGAAGTTTTAGAAGCAAAACTGTCTCTGATATCTTAAATGGCTGAACTTAAAAGCAATTTTCTACCCCGAACTCTGTCTCCTCGGTTTATGACTCACTGGGATATTGTTGCCTGTTCAAGGAGATCACCTCTAAAATACTATATTTGCTTCTAACAGTAGATGACTCACTCAATAAGGATATTTGGATTCTATGTCCTAAGCATTGCAAGGGGGTCCTGGAAGTGGGGAGTCCCTTGGAGCAAACCCTGTCCATCCCAGTCATGCCAGTGGTCCCCCCAGATGGGATGACGGTGGTGCAAAGCAAGATAGCATCATCAGCCATGCAAGGACCACCCCGACCTTCCCATGTTATGCACCCCCAAAATCACCTTGGGCATGACAAACTAGATGTAAAGAAGAATTTTTTTACACTGAGGGTGGTGGAACACTGGCACAGGTTGCCCAGAGAGGTGGTGGATGCCCCATCCCTGGAAACATTCAAGGCCAGGTTGGATGGGGCTCTGAGCAACCTGATCTGGTTGGAGATGTCCCAGCTCCTTGCAGGGGGGTTGGACTGGATGGCCTTTGAAGGGCCATTCCAACCCAAATTATTCTACGATGAGCAAGAGCCATTCCAGTGCCTATAGTCCTCGTCCAAACTGGTAAGACTGGGTTGGGTTCACTGCTCTGTCCCTGCCACTATCTGCTGAGGGTCAGGAGCTGCACATGAGGCTGATGTTTGGTGGCAGTTTCAGTGGCACAAGCAGACCAGCCAGCAGCCCTTCTGCTGCCATTCACCCACCCTCCTTTCACTCCTCACCCTCCAACGTTCACAGCAGCTATTGCAGAGCCACTCAGATTAAACCAACCCCACAAAAAAGAGGGGAAACCTCATTTTTTTTTGAGCCAGCTCTATTCCCTGGCCTATCAGTTACACCGTAGACATGGATAATGCTGAGAATATCAGTCATTTGGCTCTACAGCTTGGATTAAATCAAATAAATGAGTTAAAAACAACGCTCAGACTTGGCTCTGCAGTGACTCCTTGGACTCTGCAGGCATCACTCGAGCAAGCGGCAGACAAGGCTCGGGGCAAGGCTTTGCATTTGGGAAGAGCGGCTCTTTCCCACTGGTTCGCCCTCCCGCGCGGAGTTGCATCGGAGCGGGTGTTAATTGCATTTCTGGAAATCAAAGCAGCCGTTGCTGGGGCTGTTAGTTGGGTTTTGTTTTGCTGCTTTTCCCCAGGCGTTGCCCATCAGCCGACTTTGATTTCCCATCTGCACAGGAAAACACTTCACCCGCAGGGATGTCTCTCCCCAGGGACCCCCAAGATGCCCTGAGCATTCGCCCCTTTCCACAGGCTTATCCTGCTGCCCAAGCATAAGGTCCTGCAAGGGTGGATGCTGCTGTGGCCAATCCTGGGCACAAATCCTGGGATAATACTCTTGGAATTGGCTGGAGGCAAGGGAGATGTTGCGGTTCCTCCTCTACTGTGAGACTGTTATGGCAAGACGCTCACATTCAGCCCCTCAGGGAGAGCAAACCACCAAACTCCTGCTTAGGGGTTTGGGTTTGGTTTATTTTTGCTTTTCCAAAGGGAAAAATAAAGCATTGCAGTGGTGATCCCTGCGGAGACAAGCGGTTGCATCGAGCACGCGTGGCCTTTTCCAGGGCACTTGGCCTGCAGCCCTGAGGGCACTTTGCTGATGTTACATCTACTTTCCAACAGAGGAATTGGGTGGATAAACCCCTTTTCCCCATTTGCTCAAGTTTTGGGTGCCCGGTTGGCACAATCCCGGGGTGGGATTCCACTCTGCTTTGGCAGCCAACAATTCAGCCAACAATTTGTTTAATGGATCCAAATTTCTTCTTCTAGAGAAGAGGCTGAGGGGAGATCTCATTGCTCTCTATAACTGCCTGAAAGGAGGCTGCAGGCAGGAGGGTGTTGGTCTCTTCTCCCAAATAACTAGTGATAGGACAAGGGGAAATGGCCTCAAATTGCGGCAGGGGAGGTTTAAGTTGGATATTAGGAAAAATTTATTTACTGAAAGAGTGACTAGGCTCTGGAACAGGCTGCCCGAGGAAGCGGTGGAGTCACCATCCCTGGAGGTGTTCAAAGAACGTGTAGATGTGGCACTTTGGGACATGGTTTAGTAGGCATGGTGGTGTTACGTTGATGGTTGGACTTGATGATCTTGGAGGTCTTTTCCAACCTCAAAGATTCTGTGATTCTGTAATAAGATGCTCCTCCAGTAGATACTGCTGGGGCAGAGGAAGGAGCTGAGGCAGTGGCAGACGTGGAGGGCTGTGCGTCACCCTATGGAGGGGAAAAGGAAGCTGGGGGCAGCAGCATCCACCACCACCACAACCCTGGTTTCCAGCAGGCAAAGCAGGCAAGGTCACTGAGATAATTTTGCTCCTCAAAACAGCCAGGTGTTTGCCCAGGGAGCCGCTTTTTTCTCTGCTCACACATCCAGCCGGCCTCTGTTCAGCATCAACGAGTGCCCAGTGCCTCAAAAACAGAAGCAACCAAAGCTAGATGGAGTCCAAGTCAAGGCCATCCAGCTCAGTGGTGGAGGAGGAGAGAAAAGCCTCCCACCTCTGTCTTGATGGAACGTGAGCAAACTCCTCTGGATGAAGTCCCAGCACTTTTGCATCAGTCCTCTCGAGAGGTCTGAAAGGTCTTTTAAGCTGAAAGAGGGTAGGTTTAGATTGGACACAAGTTTTTTATTATGAGGGTGGTGGGACACAGGAACAGGCTGCCCAGAGAGGTGGTGGATGTCCCGTCCCTGGAAACATTCAAGGCCAGGTCGGATGGGGCTCTGAGCAACCTGATCTGGTTGGAGATGTCCCTGCTCCTTACAGGGGGGTTGGACTGATGGGCTTTAAATGTCCCTTCCAACCCAAATCATTCTATGATTCTGTGATTCTATGGTTTAAGCAGCACCTTTGCCTTCTGCTGTGTCCTGGCAGCAGGATGGCATTTCCCCCATGGGCCCATCTAAATTTCCACCCATCAGTACCAACCCCAGCTAGTGGGTAGGGCTGGCAGCAGTGGGAGACTGAAAAATCCTGGATGGAAAGTAAGAGAGAAGACTCCTTGCCAAAGAAATTATCTGAAGCAGGTGGTTCCAGCTCAGAAGAACTCAATTTATATTCCCAAATGATGCACTGGGAGCTGCGTGCAACTCCATCAACAAGCACGACGCAGGCGAGGCAGATGTTTCAGCGAGTGCCAGCAGCTGGAATGGGATCGCTGGCTCGGTTCAGCTGCACCCATCGCTCCAGACGGTAATTTGGGAAGTCAATGTTGGAGGCTCATCCCACGGGAGCCCGTATCAGGTGGCTGCAGGTCTGGCTGGGAGCATCGCACAGCCCTTTCTCAAACAAAGCTGGGTAGCGGCGCGCGAAGCCGGGCAGGAGGCGAGGCTCCTGGATTATTTATAGGCTCAAGCATTGGAAAGGATCTGGGTGCAGAAAAGGATGGGGTGTACGGGCTGTGTGCGGGGCCGAAGCAGCCCCGTGATGGTGGCAACGGGGTTGTGCAGTGCCATCTGCATTGCAGGAGCGGCTCTCCCCAGGGCACGTCCTGCCAAAGCTTTTCTTTGGTGGGGAATGGCAAATTTTTGGGGATGTCCAGGCTCAGTGTGGTGGGACATGGCTTGGGGAAATGAAGCCCTACAAAGGGTGAGGGACACAATGAAATGTTCCCGGGGTGTGACATGGCAAAGACGCCAAACAGGTCGAGACAGCAAAGGCAGGGGTGGGAACACCAAATCTAATGCAATTCGGGAGAGATGTGGGTAAGGCCAAGGGGGATCCAGCAGAAGCCACCCGTAACGCTGCAAGCGGCTCTTGCAAGAGGCCGTGGGAGAGCACACAGGCACACCTCAGCTGCAGAAGTGCCACCTTCCCAAACTGCCCATGAAGCTTCCGGGAGCCAGGCATGCTTCCACCTGAGATGCAACTCAGCCTGCCCGAGGACAGCCCTCACCACCTCAGCCCAGGGCTGACGGCTGTTTGTACGAACAACATTGACGCTCGGGCAAAAAAATGGGTGGAAATTGGGAGCTGAATGCTTCCTTGGGGCTTTTGAGGTGGCTGACTGTGAGAGCAAGGTAAGAAATCCTGCAAAAGGGATGAGGAAAAGATCAAAAGGGATGAGGAAGAGATGGACGTTGTGAGGATACCTCTTTACAGGAAGCTGCTTTAAAGCACTACAGCATTTAACTGCTGGTGCAAATGCAGCCAGTGGATCTCCTGTCCACGTACAAGAGGAGAAAAAGACCCCAGCACCATCCATGTACACGCCACCCTCCCCATCTCGCATCGACAATCGTTGGAAAACAGCATCCAGGTGAGACCGGTTGGACCCCATCCGCTGTTCGTAGGCAGCATCTCCCCGTCTGACGGGCACGCGGTGGAGCTTGGGGAGGGACCGGTGCTGGAGCAGCACCCAGGTCTGCAGAGCCCCAGTGGGGACCCCTGCCCATGGGTGCTTCCCTCCGTGGCGGATGCTCACCTGGGTGCAGGGACAAGGGGGCTCAGCCCAGCCCGAGCCCACCGGGGCTGGGGAGAGGGCAGCCGGGCAGAGGGAGCACCGGATAAACACAGCCTGCAAAAACGCAGAGGAAACGGCACTTCCTTCAGCTGCTGTAAAACACGATGGGAACCTTTAATAAAGCTGCTGGGCAGGTATTGTTTATTTGGCTTTTGCCAAGGTTTTTTGATAAAATCTCATGTCAGAGACTATTAAAGCACCTTATCAAAGGTTAAAGGGGCAAAGTCCCCGTTTGGTGACAGAAAGCAAAGACAGGGAACATCTGCTCCTCGAAGCAAAAAGGAGCAACCACCGAGGCCCAGCAGAGGCCACTCATGATTATTTAATATTGCTTGTGTATTAATGAGACACAGGAAGAAGAGAAAAACCAGGCAAGGAAAGCCAACGATAGCACAAACTTTGCTTTGTTAAAACAGAGGGGCGGGGGCAGGAAGCTACGCTGAGAGATGTGTTTTACCGCACGAGAAATTAAATTATCACTCCAAAGTTAAAGTTTTCATATAAAAAAAAAAAAAACCACAGCAATTGCATTTTGCACCAGGATATTGTTTAACACATAAGTCTGCCGATGCTGAGGCTTACGACCAGCCCCACTTGCCAGTGGAAGCAGCATCAGTGCATTAAACCTGGTGTTCAGCACAGGCGAGGCTGAGCCGTCATTTTACCAGCCACTTCGTTGTGAATTCTGCAATGAGAGAAAAAACAAAACAAACCACTTTCTCTGTCTTTTCTTACCCTGGTTTTAATCAGCAATATTTTCTCATGCTCTTGTGATGCCGCGGTTTCTTGGTTACAAACATCGCAGGGCCAGGCGACATTGTTATATTTTTTAAAAAGTTTCTGCTGACATTTAAGAAACAGAAGAGGGAGAGCTCAAATGCTGATCATTTTGTAAACGCCAAAGATGCAGAACCAAGTCAGAAGCCCACACGGACCTGAAATATTGCTTGGATTTAAACTGGATGCATACACAACAAAGCACTTTGGCCAAAGAAATCTGAGCCGCTAATAATTCATGCTCCGAGTCATCCAAGGAAAAAAGACTGAAGAAATGCAGGCCCTGCACCTGTAAAGGTTGAGGACATCTGTCACGTCCTCATGTCAGCACAGCAGGCAGCCAGGCAGCACCCAGGGGCTGCAGCTCTTTATCTTCTCTTCTTTTTCCTTGTTGCACTTCCTAAGGTGTGCAGAGCAGACCGTTCTCGTGGCATCGGACCAAATTGCTCCAGATCATGGAATTTCTGCTGGAGATTTTGCACGCAGATGGCAAAAAAAGCCTTTGGGGGAAAAAAAAAAAAAAAAGCATTTTGATCATTTTTTAACTCTAGAAAACCAGTACTGAACTCTAACTCTAGTGTTAGATGAAGCAGGTTGTTCCAGCATACCTCTCTGCATGTGTTTTCCTTCCTGGAGACCCTTTCCCAAAATCTCCCTCTTCAGATGTGACCATCCCACCCTCAGGAACCGTGGGGAGGGATGGGGGCAGACCCTGGCACAGCACGGGTGAGACCGGTACCCCCGCCCCGTAACTCAGGGTTCGGGGCAGCATCACTAGACCTCCCCACCTTGGCACGAATTTCCATGCATTGGGGTTTTCTTTCGGTCAGGCTACCACCTGGAAATCTCAGTTTATTATCTATTTTTTCCCCTGTATTAAAGAAATAAACATCCTCGGGGATGTGGAAAAAAAACAATGAAAAGATGATTCAGTTCCCTCTCCCCTCCAAAAAAAAAAAATCAGGAAGGAAAAAATTGTATGTCAGGGCTTAAAATTCAGCGACATGAGTTTTTTCTTTTATCTCATGGTTCTCCTTATGCGTCACGATTTATTTTTTTTTAAATGAGGTGCTGGTGGTAGAGACGATGACTAAATCCTGGAGAAATGTTAGATCAGAGCATCTGATTACCACCTCTCAAGATGCTTACGGGATTTTTTTTTTTCACATTGAAATCATCTCTCAAGGAGCACACAGCCATGATACAAAACCAACGTTCAGCAAATCAGCTCAGATCAACAGCAATCAGAAGATCCCGAAATCTTCCACCCCCTCTCCCTCGGAAAGGAGGGAGGAAGAGGAGTTTAAATTCCAGGTCAGTACTGTGGGCGCTGCGTCCTCGATTCATCTCTACCATCAAAACCATTGGTCGGACACCCCACAGCTGCTCCGGGAGAAACATCTTTGGTGTGTTGAGCTTGAAATGCTTTAGAAGAGCAACACGGAAGAGCCTGGAAATCAATTAATTATACAAATATTAGCAACTTTCTAAAGGCGCTTGGTGTCAGGAGCTCCCGCGCACCTCTGGCCCGCTGCACGGGGGGTGCTATGTTCGCTCCGAGATAAAAAGAGTAATTAAAATCAGGCAAGAAAAGCAACATTTTAATTTCTTCTCTTTCTGCTTGTTTTCAGGGAGGATGTTTTCAAAGACAGTGGCACAAAAGGTAGCCTTTGAATTAACAGGCAATTACTTAATTAGGTACTTAATTCTAAATTACAAGAGGCAAAGTGCCTTTTTTATCTATTTGGCAACGTAAAGTGTGGCCCTGTGCGATGAGTAACACCAAAATTCCCTCCTTTCTGAGGAAAACTTGTCTCGCATGTAAAGCAAGACAAGTTTTAAGTGAGAATCGTTTGACTTTTGGCTTTAATTGGTTGGGAAATGGGTCTTTAGAAGCACACAGACCACTTTCAGGTAGAAAAAAAAATAACTGAAAAGACGCTGGAAATCAGATTTGTTAAAGATATGTCAGATTCTAGTGATTTACGTATTAAATGAATAAGAAAAAGTGGGATGCTTTGGAGATCAGTGATGGAAAAGGTGTGAGGTGGGCAAATGCTCTTGGACAAGAAGCGATGCCCTGGCCGTACGGGTACTTAAACACCGTGCAGCTTTCCGGGTCTGTGCTGAACTCATCACCGCCTGCTTGAAAACGAGATGACACATTTTTCAAAGCATGCTTCAACCTAGATTTTGGGGAAAAATAAGTCACCAGCTGGGGCAGCCAGCCTCCAGAGGATGCACACCTGCACGTTCTTGGCTCTGCGTCCAGAAAAACTCTAACGTTGGCCAAATTTTGCCCACCGTCAAGTCCACTCGGCCGCCTTGGTTTCCTTCTCGCCCAGCTTTTGGGTGCAAGGTGGATCAAACGTGGCTTTTCGGTCCAGTTTCTGGGCACGTCAGCGCGGGTGGAGGGCTGCGGGTTCCTCTCGCGTGGGCCATGAAGAGCGCAGGGTCCCCTTGGCTCTGGCTAAAACACCTGCACGAAATATTCACAGATGCCACATTTTTGGTTATTCGAGGACATCTCGGAGAAATGGATTTCACAGAGCGCTGCGCTTTACAGAGGCAACCTTAAAAGTTTGGGGAGCGGGGTCTCTCCAGCCGGGGGGCCAACAGCACGGGACATCCCGCGGGGAGTGGGATGCAAGGACTCGAGGGAGCAAAGCCCCTCACCCCCCTCGCCCCAGGGCCGCTCCGCACCTCGGTATTACGCATCCTCCCGGGGAAGCGGGACGCGTCCCACCCACGCGTGTTTGGCCACACGCCCGCAACTTGCAACCCACCCAGCAGTGCCCGGGGGTGGGGGAGTGTTGCGTGGCCGCTCTGCGTGGC
>WHYT01017483.1:580938-600393 GCA_009806455.1 Tetrax tetrax | reverse complement strand
TTTTTTTTTTTTTTTTTTTTTTTTGATTGCAAGTGCTTACTGCCTTGCCTTGGAAGACAACAGCTACGAACCCAGTTCATTGCTCATCCAAGACACGTTCTTGTAACTGGGGTTTGGATTCCTGCCCGAGCCTGGGCTTTGGAAGGTTTGTTTCAAATAAGGGCCACGCCTCCCAGAGAAGGAGGGAAAGTGCTGTAGAGGGGAGTTGGGCTCCACATCAGAAGTTCTCGGGGAGCTGAAAACTTCAAAAATTCCTACAAAGTATCCTCAGTAAATTAGTAGACTTAAAGATCCACAGAACAGACATGCTTATTAATAAGTGCTGTATTGCAGAAATCAGTTGTGTAGTGTGTAGATCAACTTCTTTCTTACATTTAGCGCTGTTGAACTTTGCGAACGCCAGTTGCTTGCGTTCATTTTTTTTTTTTGCTTTTCTGCTTAACCTCGTAACGGCGTGACCGTCAGTATCGGGTTTTGTCAGCGATGCTGCTGAACTCTGTTCTTCTCGTTGACAGGCAGGATCCCTGCTTTCTAAGAAACTGCCGCAGACAGGTTGTTTTCAGTAATTCCTGAAAGCCTCTTCTCTGAGAAAGCCGAATCGCATTTTATCGCAGCCGTTCCTGTTTAGAAGTCAGTGTCTCGGTTAGGCCTCTTATTATTAGTTTTGGAGTGTGGTGTATGTGAGTCAGAGTGGAAAAACGTTCTAAAATTAGATGTGCATTGTTAAGAATTTTATTAAATGAGTTGCATCAGTGTCTTTCTACATTACCATTTTAATGGGCAATTCTCTGTATTCTCAGTATTGTTAGTTGACTAAAAAAGGGCTCGAGCGGCAAGAAACTTTTCTTTTTTTGCATTTTTCTGTCTGCGAACATACTAAAAGGTAAACTGGCGTGTTTGTAGGTAAACCAGCCTGCTTAACTACAGTCTCTTTGTTCTTCTGTTACCTGTACCAACAGAACACCGGGCTCGTGCTTTCCCCCAAGGAGAACAGGTGTATTAAGGAGTTTTGGCTTCTTACCTCAGAACTGAAACGGCGCCATTATTTGAAAAGCATCTTATTTTTGAGATTAATATGTTAATGGCTAAAATTATGACCTGAGCTGAGTACAAACAGATGTCTCTGCTGAGCCTATTGCATGATTGAGGCCTAGGTTGCCTTTTGGAAATTGGCTTCAGTGCTCTGCAGACTGTTATTTCTGTCCTTATCTCGGTGTTAAATGAGGTCCGTAAGTGTGTTAGAGTCTTTTTTAATAAAAAAAATGTGTGCATCATATCTGGAAAATAAATTAATTCTCTGATTTGCCTGGTATAGTTATAGTTTTAAATGTTGGAAGAGGAGTTATTCCTTCCGTAGTCTTAGAGAAATGAGTTCTGTGAGATGTGCCCACCTGTCTTAACAAGTGAATGGTGTTGAGTGCTTTTCTTTCTTTTCTATCTTGCTATATGCAGAAAACCTGTTGTCTTGTAGGTCCTAGGATTTTCTAATGTTCCCAATTTTTTATTTTTTTTAATTAGACTGATCAGCAGAGGAACTGATACCATTGCTCTGGGGTGGGAAAGGCCAGCAGTCTGTGGGAGAGAATCATGTCTGTTCGGGAGTCGTTTAACCCAGAAAGTTATGAACTGGACAAGAGCTTCCGTCTGACCCGATTCACTGAACTGAAGGGCACAGGCTGCAAAGTGCCTCAGGATGTCTTACAGAAACTGCTCGAATCTCTACAGGAAAACCATTTTCAGGAAGATGAACAGTTTCTGGGGGCAGTAATGCCCAGGTTGGGTAAGTAGCTGCTCCTCCTTAGGCATGTGTGATCCTTCTGTTTGGTTTGCTTAGTGACGCGATCTCGTTTGCGGTTTGTTTAATCAGTTTGAAAATTGTGTGTTGTATAATGCATGCACAGCATCTAGAAATCTGAGGCATTAATCTCATATTGTCACTTATTGGCATCTGGGATACAAGAATATTATTTAATTATTTTGCAATGTGCTCAGTCAGGAATGGCCATCGTGACAGGCACGTGCTTAGTTAGGTGTTAGTCTCCTCCTGCCTTTCTCCAGCTTTACAAACTGAAGTCATATCAATTCATTTCTGGACTTTGGAAATTTATGCAATAAATTTTATGCAATTAGGTGACTCACAGGTGAAGTTCCCCTCTCCCTCCCATCCCTTCTCTGGTCAGAGAATGTGAGCAAGAGAAAACTCTCGCTTCAGCGGAGGCTGGGAGCGGATTGTTTCACCGTTGTCATTTTTCCTTTCAGTCCTTTCGTTATTCCCCACTCTAACTTTTTTGCTCACCTGTAGAAGCTGCCTGGGAAAGGCTGTCTTTCCAAGACCTCTGTGTTCTTGCCAGCTTCACTTTCTCTTTGGTATTTGCACAATGATGCAAGCAGTAAGGGAAAACAACCTGCACAAGCCACCTACATGAGGAACAGGGTGAACGTAGGTATTTTGATAGCAGCTACACTCCCTAATATTGCTATAGATAAAGGAATGTAGATAATGTGTTCAATGACACTTTTAATTCTGTTTGTCTCTTTGCTCAGCCCTGCATATTCAATCTCTGCAGCACAGAATGGATTTTTTTTCTTCAAGTTAGGAATATCAATGTAGTATTTATTCTGAAGTTACTTAATTATCAATTTACTGTCCAATACCCTTATTTAAAATTATTTTAACATTGCTAATTGTCTATTAGTAGGCTAACAGGTTGCAACCCATTATTCTGGTAGAGATTGAATTCAGTGAGAGATTAGTAAGGAGCCCATGTTCTTGCTTAAACAATGGCGATCTTTGTATCAAATATCTAAGCAGCAATTGTGTGTGGAGCTGGGGTGACACTATAATTTAATATTCTCTAATGAAGGACACTTCCAGCTTCTTTTATCCCCAAATTGCTATTTATTTTTTTTTTATAAATTAAATAAGTTACTCACAACAGCATTTCAATTTGGCAGATTTCTAAAATCAGTTTTGGTTTAGATTTCATTATCCAGCTGTTGTTGGGTTTTTTTGTTGTTTTTTTTTTTTTTTTCTCTTTTATAAACTAAGAGCCTCTAAACAGGAATTGAAGTGCTAATAGATTTTTCTCCAGTTATATGAAAAAGTAAAAAAGTAGACTAATGCCATCAATATGGAGGTATGATATTATGTAACAGGAAATCTGTTAGTAATAGAAGGTGGAGAGTTCAGATATCTTAAAAGTATGCTTTCATGGTGAGTAACCCTTTAACAAAGGTGTCTTCAGATAAGTTTGGTGTTATTTGCCTCTGATGCCTTGCGCTGAAAAGGATAGACAGGTAACTTCACAGCCTGTGCACATGCGCCGTGCTTTTGAGATGCAGTCAAGAGGGAAGTTGCCAGTGGCAGGCTCAGCCTCACTCATTTTTGGTTCTGCAAGTGGTGTTACCCAGAGCAATCTTAAATACGGCTGTGAGCATATCTGTGAGTAAGAAACTGCAGGTTTGATGTGAACTCTCAGAGCTGTTACGGACCTCGAAATCGCTGTTTCCAGTCACCTCTCTGAACAGATTCAGTCCTTTTTTGGTGGAACAGAAAAGTAGCCTGTGGAGGACTGTCACGGCTCCTTGGCCTGTCTGTCAAGCAGCACTTTTGCTGAAGTTGTGGAAGAGTACACAAGTGAAATGAGTCTTGCAGCGTTATGGTGTGAACAGGTGAACTGAGGGCGAAAGAGCTCCTGTACCTGAGCCACTTCCCTGTAAGTGCCTGTACGCGCTTCTCTGGAAAGCCCTGGACATCATGCACAGTGGCCTGGTAGCTTCTGCAGAGGATGAGCAACCCTAAATTACTGCTCATGAGCTTCTGTCAGTATCCCTTCTCTTCTGAGGCAAGACTTTCTGCCTCGGCAGGCAGGAGAGGCAAGATCCTCTCCACCTACTCCCTGGCAGGCCTTCTGCTCCCTGTCCTCAGTAGGACGTCAGGTAGAATCATAGAACGGTTAGGGTTGGAAGGGACCTTTAAAGGTCATCTAGTGCAACTCCCCTGCAAGGAGCAGGGACATCTCCAACCAGATCAGGTTGCTCAGAGCCCCGTCCAGCCTGGCCTTGAACATTATCAGGGATGGGGCATCCACCACCTCTCTGGGCAACCTGTGCCAGTGTTCCACCACTCTTCTTGTAAAAAAGTTTTCCTTATTTCCAGTCTAAATCTACCTCCCTCTATGTTAAAACTATTACCCACCATGCTGTCACAACAGCCCCTGCTGAGGAGTTTCTCCCCATCTTTCTTATGAGCCCCCTAGCTCCATCCCTGTACATGGCTTTGCCAAATAGTGGCTGGTAGCTCTTGCTCGATAATGTTTCATTAATACATGGGGGAAAGTTACTATGTGGCATCTGCTCCCTGAAAACCCTCTTGCCCTGTGAGGTATGCAGAGTAATTCTAGGTCTAGCTGCCTGCCATCAGCATGAGGATGTCGGCCGGGAGCGCAGCTCAGCGAGCGTGTTGTGAGTTGTCACCTGCCGCTTTTCTGCCGGCTCTTGCATCACAGCAAACGCCTGGAGGTTTTAATGTTCCCTATTCTGTTTGAAAGACTCGCCGTCAGGGAAAAGTCTGTGCTTAGTGTTGTGGTTTTCTCCAAGGAGTTTCCCTGTCTAGCAGGTCGTCTGGCCACCTTTCAGCCTCACAGAAGCAAGGCGAGGTTAACGCTGTTGCAGAAGCTCCAAGTGGGTGAATCATCTTTCACCAAGGGCCTAGGCTGTGATTTGTGGCGTTCTTTTTGTTCCTCCTGAAGTGAGGAAATACCCTCTGTGAGAGGCCATGTCCTTTTAAAACTGTCACTGTGTTTTTATTGAGATGGGAGTGATGGGAAAATCCGTTTGCTTTCAACAATATGAGTTCACATAGTTCCTCTTAACTTTAAATACATGCAAGTTCAGATGTTCTTAAAAGCAATGCATTGTTAACTACACTTCAACATACTGTAGAACATTGTAGTTTAATTCTTGCTTTCAGCTATTTATACTTCTGTTCTGTCCCGGTCAGGTGTTCTCATTCTTTGCTTGGTCTTCCTCTTTTTTGTGCTACATGCTTTCTCTAAGGAAGAAATTTGCCATTTCTGTTGGGCAGTATTGTGAGTTGTATTTCACAGATATGTTGTATAAGTTTTGTTGTTAAGAGCAACAGATAATGAAGGGCAAAGTTACTCACCTCACTGATGGGTTTCTGTCTCTGCAGGAATTGGGATGGACACTTGTGTTATTCCATTAAGACATGGAGGTTTGTCGTTGGTCCAGACGACAGATTATATTTATCCTATTGTGGATGATCCTTATATGATGGTAAGTTGGCTAACCTTAATTGTTAGCTGCATTGCTGGCTTGACTTGTGCTTCTCACTTACCAATCTGATGGCAATTTTGACCGTTTCTTCCAAATGTGCAGTGCTAATTGTTTGAGTAACTGCATTCAGAGTCTTTCCTAAATAGATGTGAAGTGGAAAAGGCACAGTTTCATCCTGCAACCTTTTCCATGTCGGCCAGGAATGCTGCAGTGCTGCTTTCTGTAGGTGAAAGTTGGGAGAACTGCCATCTTTAATTCAAATTTCCCTCCATCTGCTGTTCTGTGGGATTCGGCTTGAAAATCCCAAAAGCGGAGATAAAGAGCTGTCTGAAACAGCAGCCAGTAAACTCCACTTACAAGCAGAACCACACTGTAATTGCCCTTTTTTGAGGATCTGAAATAACCAGGTAACGTGTTAGAACTGGAAATGCCTAAATGACAGTAGCTGGCAATAGCACCTGGCAACATCTGAGTGCTTTGTGAGCACCGGTTTTCCTGTTGTGCTACCTCTGCTTGCAGGTGGATAGGTTGAAATGACTCGTTGGAAGTTGTGTGCACCTTGACTTTGGTTCCTTCTGTGTCCGTATTTCATTTAGTCCATCTCAGTAGAGATTCCTCTGTGGTGTTCTGTGTGGCGGTCATCAGTATCGACTTGAGCAGAAGGTCATGAGGAAACAAATGAGCTTTAAAAAAGGACTTAGGAGAGCTGTAAAGAATTCTACACGAGGTATTCGTTAAATCAAAGTTAGGAGAGTGGAGATGCTAGAATTCATATTTCCTGTGATTTGAATGTGGCTCCTTTGTTTTAAGGCATTTTTTACTGCTGTTTATGTGATTGCATGCTTTATTTGCTGTTGTTGGTTTATTGTTTGTTCTGTGAGACCTGTCAGATAGGTTTTGGACATGCAGTTTGAGATTGGGACCGAATAGTTTTGGGTTTTTTTGCATGCTTGATCAGGTGTTGTCCATATATGCAAGCCTAGCTCCTTTGATTTCTGTTCCAGAAAAGCTTTCCTTCTGCAAACTGAGCAGCCAAGATCTCAGGCTGGCCTCTAGACTATGGAGTTGTTGAGGTCTCCTGAGAATTTTGATTCCAGTGGCTTGCTTTAATATCATGTGGGAACTCATCAGGGACCAGAGCAAAAAAAATATATATACGTTGTCGGAGAGCAATGTTCAAGCCTATCAGCTGAGAAACTGTCTTTGTAACAAAAACTTGTGAGGAGTAGTGCAAGAAGGCTGTGCTGAAGGGGGAGGGTTGTTTTGTTTGGAGATACACAGGGTTTGAGATGCTGCAGGAGTGGATAGATGAGCCTGTGCCCAGATGAAGTTTAGGCCAGTGTGGTAGGAGTGGAATGTAAATTTGGCCTTAGCCCAGCTTTAGTGCTTGCATCATAGTTACAGTCTATATTGTGATCCACTTGCACCAGAGGCTCTAACTTTGGCATTTTCTGACTCTCAAGTCCTTCACTTTTCTTTCTTGTCAACATTCATTTTAATGTGGTGGCTTGCCACTTCCTAATCTGTTTACATATGTGTATTTCTTCTTCAGAGCTAGCTGAGAACAGGGATTCTGTCACAAGCTTTCTTGCTGATACCTGCAGCGATGATCCAGCAGGGTTGGAGCTGCTGGATCCTCTCCTGAGACCTCCCCCTCTTGGGGACTAGAGTACCTGGGGGCAACATAAATTGCCATTTTCCTGTGTGGACCAACATCAGCTGGAGAACAGTCAAATACGATTTGCCATGGGGTTTAAGGACAGCTGTTAAGAGCAGAGAAAGGGTGAGACTTAGGAATTTTGTGTCCAGGCTGTATAAACGAGTATGCTCTGGGCTTTCTGTTCAAAACAGGCGGCTGCTGCCCTGTTTCTCCAGCTGTTTTTCCCCTGTTTTTAGTCTAGACTCTCCCTGACCCGTGCCTGTCATTACCAGTGTCTGTTCTCGTTATCGCTTACACGCAGTACACGCTCTGCTTCTTGCTCTTCTGCTCTGTCTCCTTACCTAGTCAATTTTAGCCTGGTTTTGGGTGGGTGTTCCCTGATTTAGAGTCTCTGTTTCTCTGGGCACAGTGTCTACCTGCAGCTCCTTATTTGAGCTCTCTTCCTAGTTGGAGGGAGAGGAAGCAAGGAGGACAAGTCCAAAGTGCAAATGAAGTCCAGGCTGGGTGCTGTCAGAGAAGGGATTAGAAGATGGCTGAGGAGGGCAAAACCGTGTGTGGACTCAGCTGAACTTGAGATTTCTGCTTCAGAAAACAGTTTTCTCTCTCTCTGTCACTGCCTATTTTAAAACAAAGTTCTGCAGTTAGTGGGGGAAAAACCCTCTTCCTTCTTTTCCCCTTTCCCCTTGTTTTTGGCTTTGTTCTTGAAAACATTCAGTCCATGTTGTCTGCAGTATCCTTAGCATGTATGCCTGTAACATCTGTATCCAGCTAAGACTTTTCAGCTTAAATGGAAAAAAAATGCAAAAATATTTATAGTAAATATATATGTATATATATGGAAAGATATATTTTTACATAGTATTATATGAATATATACTTCTGTATTTCATATAGAATATTATATAATGTATAAGTACATATATTGTATGGAAATTTTTTTTTTAATATATAATAGATATTCCTATATGTATTGGAAAAAATACAAGCAATTGGAAATAGGTTTCATAATAAGTATAAAGCCACCAGTAATAGGACTGGTACTAGGCCTTCTCTGTGGCACTTTGGAGATGCCTTTTTGAGTCCAGGAGCTGGAAACTGTCTGGTTTGAGAGTGGACTTACTTCCCTCTCCGTTCCAGGGACCGTTTTAGTGCCTTTTTAAGGAGAACCCTCCCTCAAGACTGAGGACAGAAGTCTACTACTCCATCTTTTGCCCTTATAAATAGCTCTTAGTATTGCGTATAGATCACTGTGTTTCAGTGAGACTAAGTAAATTGTCAGGTACTGTGCAGGACCCAGCTAGGCTGACCCCCGTTTGTGAATCCTGTCATATTTACCGGTGTATTCTTCCCTCTGCTGCTTCAGACTTGAGACTTGCATTCCCTGGATTTGTTTACGTAGTGGTTTTGCCAGTTGGCAAAAGCTGCGTTACGTTGACCTCTGACTACTAGAATAGAGAGCTGTTGTCAGTGTGGTTTTAAAAACTTATCTGTCATTCCTAAGAGGGCATGAACCAGCAGTTTGCTTGGTAAATACTGAAGATAGTGGAGAATGGTTTGATAGTCCCTTTTCAGAAAAGGAAAATGGCAGGCTTTAGTGTTCTTAAACATCTAGAAATTTAACAACCAATATCCATCAAGCCATGCAGTACACAGCTCACTCTTCTCTCGAACTATTAAGATTTAAATGGTTAAAATGTAGTCCAGTTCCAAATATAAGGGGTTCCCCTGAAGGCGCTGGGAGCTCTTGGATTTATGAAAAACTGGATTATATTTAATTGTGACTTGGAGGTGTTATTTCATGTCATCTGCGAGTGAGGTAACTGTCTGATAATACTGATTTTTGCAAAAATCTTGCATGTGTGATTAGACTGTAAGGTTTTGGGGACGGTAGAAATGTGTTTAAATGCCTCCTGCCCTAAATCTATCCTCTAGCTAAAGCACATTTCTGTAGTCCAAATTGTGTCGAATAAGCATGTTGTTTTTATCATGGTGGTGTTGCCTGTGGACTTTATGACAAACAGAGATTTAAAATCATAAAACCAGATGTTGGTTACAGTTCTGCAGCTGTAAACCCAAAACAGATTTAATGAAATGCATGGAGCCTTACAGAGTAACACAACAGAATTTGTCTGTATTTTTAAATTATCTTACCATCCATTAGGGCACGTCCTGTATCAGAAAATTCTGCATCTTCATCAGGAAATTTGTTGTCTCATCTGTGCTGGGTCCACACCCCAACAAACCTTGATGTGGATGCATTAATTTAGCTAAGCTCCTGTGACACAAGACAGTCCCGTAAAGTTCATGACCTCTTAGAGGAATCTTCAGCAGACAGCCAGGTCCCTTAGACAAATTTTTGTTAGTGGAGATGCTCACACACACAAGACAATTAAAATGTACGTGCTGTAGCAAAATTCAGCCTTGCCTTGTGACTTGAGTGAGTGACAGGGTAGGCACATCTCCCTCACCGTGCAGGTGATGGGGGACAGGCATCTCCCCTAGGTAGCTGTGTGGTGAGAAGGCCGGCTTCTGGGAGCCCTGAGCTCTTTAACCCTGGTAGTGCAGAGGAACAAATAGCTTTCTCATCAAGGTCCTGGTCTCCTACGTGTTCCGGTGCAGAAGAGGTACAGCAATAAACACTTCTGGATTAGCTTCCTGGCAATGGTGAATTACGTACCACGGTCGTCGTCATCAGTGTGTGCGGTCTTGTGCTGGAGTAAAGTTAATAGGAACATATCGGATTAAGTAAACTGAGCTTGTTATCAAAGCTAGACTTTGAGCTTAATTTAAACCTCTAAAATTTGGCAACCAGTCTAAATTCAGTGTGGGATTCCTATGTAGTCGGTGAGAGAGTACGTTGACCAAGACAGGTGGGATGAATTCTCTCTTTACCTGAAACAGAACAAATATTTGCTCTTCTAGATGGGCGTGTTGCACGAAATGGATCATGCCACATCTTTGGCTGGGTTTCTTAACGCAGGGGCCTGTGGAATAAGCAGCTGTTTCAGAGTGCAGACTGGTGTGGGAAGTTTTGTTCATGGCAGGTGTTTGTCTGAACATTCACAGTCAGCAGACTTTTTTTTTTTTTTTTTTTTTTTTTGTCTTTCTTTTTCAGGGACGGATAGCATGTGCCAATGTCCTAAGTGACCTTTATGCCATGGGGGTCACAGAATGTGACAACATGTTGATGCTCCTTGGAATCAGCAATAAAATGACAGATAGGGTAAGATTTTTGGTACTTGCTTTTGAAGGAATACCCAAACAGCTAAACATGCTTAGAATGTATTTACCTTTAGTGTATTTTCTCCTCAAAATTTGAACCCTTTGAAAGAAGAGATGGTTTTATTGAATGTCTCGGTTCATAGTATGGGTCTTGCCTCAAAACATTCTGAGGTCGCTTGCTAAAAGTTCAGTTTTCTGTGGCATTGTAATCTTCTGCTGCTAATGCCTTCATCCCCCCAAAATGGGGTCCTTGCTTATTGCCAATTCAGGACAATATTGCTCCACGGCAGCATTTGATTACAAATTGATGTATCAGTCTGGACAGATACCTCTAGTTTGCTTTTGCCAGCTTTTTCACATTTCTCTGAAGCAGAAGAAACTGAAATAGTTTAGTTTTCTTTTTGGTGGGGTTTTTTTTTTTGTGTGTGTGTGTGGAAGTGACCAGCATGTATGTTTGTTTTGCTCTAGCAAAAAAGGGATGTTTATTCTTAGAAGGAAGTAAGTTGAATCTTTGCAGGTTAGTGGAGTCCAAATGCAGCTTGATTCAACTTTGCCTTGTTGCGCTGTGCTGCTGTGGCTGTACCTGATCACAACAGCAGGACAGTTGTTCTGAGTTTCCAAAACTTCGATTTCTTTACTTCTTACAAGACCTTTTAAAGAATTTTTCTTCAGCGTAAGAATATCTCTTCACCTCTTTTACAAATAGCTGCAAAACCACAGCTCTGGGATAACATGCAATTTTCAGGAGGCTAACCTCTTCCTAAGGCTGGCTTTTCTGTCGCGAACTATTTGCCGTGAGGGCACTTGGCTTGAGTGATGACAAGCCCTGGACCAGTCTTGAAATGACTAGCACTGCTGTGTATGGAACTCTGACTTCTGTTTTGATCTCTAGGAAAGAGACAAAGTGATGCCTCTAATTATCCAGGGTTTCAAAGATGCAGCAGAAGAGGCAGGAACATCTGTTACTGGTGGCCAAACAGTGTTAAATCCCTGGATTGTTTTAGGAGGAGTGGCCACGACAGTCTGTCAGCCTAATGAATTTATAATGTAAGTTAAATCACCAAACCATCAAAGGCACTGGTCTGAAGGGATACAGTAAAAAATCCTTTAAATACCACGTTGTGATCTTGTGATCTGTCTCCTGATGAATAAAGCAGTACCTTCTCCTTGCTTTTGTCCTTGGCACTCAACAGATGCCGCTTCTCTTTTGTACATATTTGCTTTTTTAAACAGGATGTCCTTTTACTTCTCCCCCTCTCCCCGCCCCCCAGTATCTTTTGATCCTACTCTCCTTTTGACAGGAGAGTTATGCTTCTAACCTTTAAAGGTACTGAAGACTGTTTTGGGACACAAATTTCTGTCATATCTGTGCAGACATTTTAATCCATCTCCCAATTATCTTATGGATGGCTGTAGAGCACTGCAGAATTGCTGTGTTTACAGCATTCTGTCCATTTAACAGTAGTTGATTTTGAATGTCCCATGGTGTCATTTTACACTTTGCAAAATGAACTTGTTCGTGATCCTAGTGATGGTTATCTTATGCCCCAAATAACAAAGGTTAATTTTTTTCCCTTTCCTATCTTACATCTCCAGTAAATTGAAATAAAAGATGTAATTTTGTGTGTGTCTGACTGCAAGCACTGTTGTATTCCAAGAAATAAGGATTAGCACTTTTAAATAAGCTTGCAGCTTTTTGCTTATGTCCCATGGCGATGAATCCCAAAGGGTAATTCTGCAATTAGTCAGTTTTTTAACTGTGCAATGAGATATGTGGGTCTGTGAAAACGTAATTATCAGCATTTATTCCTAATAACATGTGTGAATCTCACGATGTAATTAATATATAAATTCTTTGTTTTCAGGCCAGACAATGCAGTGCCAGGAGATGTCCTTGTATTAACTAAACCCTTGGGAACACAAGTGGCTGTAGCTGTCCACCAGTGGCTAGATATTGTGAGTATGCTGCAAAAAAGAAATAGGGAAGAGGGATGTGAGTTCATGGTGACCTTCCTCATTCCCTCATAACCTCAAAATAACAAAGTTCAGCAGCGTAATAAGTACACTGAGGGCTTGGTGGGGAATGATCTACCATCTCTCTCTCTCCCTTCCTCCTTGGTGTCTCAGCCTTACCTGCTTATGTGCAAAACCCTTTTGGAATCAAGACAGTGTACAGTTTTGTGCTTAGTGAGCCCGTCTTAATTGCATCTAATTCTTAGTTAGTTCCCAGACATTGCTGTAATAAACAAAATTGTTTACTAACAGAACAACAGACTAGCACTCTGGGTAAAATTATGTCCTGCTCCACCTGCCAAAGTAATTGGCAAAAGCTTATTGATGGCAATTAGGCCAAAATTGCTGTCTGTGTTCATGGGCTTTGTGCTTGTGTCCATGGCAATATATCTACATTTCACATGTATTACCCTGTGCGTTCAATAAGAATATTTCTAGCAGCGTCATGTACGTAGACGTACTTCCGTCTGTTACTTCAGGCAAAAATGTAACTACTGAGCTGAAAAGTGACTGCACACTTGGCATCCACTTATGTTGTCTGGCTCCCAGTACGTGTCTTCGGAATTATAACTGCTCAGTTTACACTTTAAGAAGATGCATCTCTTCTGCTTTTGGGACTATTGAGCCAATAGACTGGCAGAGGAGAGAGCTGGAATCTACTTTGTCTTGGCTGTTGGCCGCTACATTGTCAGATGAATTCGGATTGCGAAGCTTGTGTTAGCAAAAGTGGGAGAGAACCAGCTTCAACCTTCATTGGAGTATGAAGCGTGAGCAACAAGAAAAAAAAATTTTCTTCTCATAGGGTCTGGCCTAGCAATTTTGACCTCTGCAGAATCTTGCATTTTCCAGTCAGATATAAGGATCAGAGCCTTAGATAATCTTGGTATGAAAATGAAGTGAAACAACAAGGCACCAATTTTATAGTATGTTTTCTGGCTGTAATCTTACTTCTTTACATATCTATTATTGTACTGACAAACAGACTTGCAAATTAAGCATATTCTGAATTTCCACATAATTCAAGTACTTCTAATTTCCTTGACTGTCAACCAGAAGCACTTTCTGGTCTGAAAAATGAGGATAACAAGGAAATCAATCCCCCTATTACATGTAAACAGAATATATCTTTGATTGTGGTAGGAAAATTTCCAAGTAGCTGTGCTGCCTTTTCTTTAGCTTTGTTTTGTGAAAGAGTAGAGAAAGTGAAACTAGAATTAGCCATCACAAATCCACCCGTAAATCAAATTTTAGTAGGGAATTTGACTTTGCATTGAAAAGTATGTGGGGGAAGGTACATAGGACAGAAAGTTTATGCAAAGACAAGAAAGGAAAACTGGAGTGTAGAGATATGTGGCTGCAAAACAAATTTAAAAAAAAGAAAAAAAAACGCCCCTAAAAACTGAGGTATTTAAACAGAGCAGTAGTAAATGAGTTCCTGGTGACAAGTGAAAGGAAGATCTAAATGGAATCAAAATCTGTCCTCCTTGCTTGGTTGCTGCCAGCATTGTTGCAGCCAAGCCCCAGCTGTGTTGCTGGAGCAGCTACCATGGGGTGCAGAGGAAGAGACTGCACAGCGTCCGCAGGTGATGAAGCTGTTTGCTGTGGCTTTGGCTGCCTGGCTGACGATGTTGTCTGATGAGGCTGGTCCACAGCTGGGGACAGGCATCCCTTTGCCTTTTCCTCTTTCAGCTGAAAAGCATGAAAGGGGTTGCTGTGATGTGCCCCTTCAGAAGGGGTTTTCTAGCCCTTGCTGTTGTCTACAGACCCTTCCCATTTTGACATCTAAGCTAATCTTTAATTAAAAAGTTGTTTGGGGACTTTTGTGAACTTTTCTGCCTTGTTTCCTGTCTACTGTCCCCAGTATCTGATCGCTACAGTAGAGAGGGATTTGCGTCTGATTTGTATCTTACCTGTTTTTGTGGCTCTTCTAGCCTCAGCCTTAAGTTCTGCCTCCACGTTGTTTGCAATTTCCATTCCCATCATCTGACTGGTTTCCATTCCACGATGAGCCTCAGTACCGTGTTTTTGAAAACTGAGGCAGAATGACTGCTCAGGTTTTTCAGTCGTACCCACAGTGAGAAAAATCACTATTCTGTCCCCTCTCTAACAGCCTCATGGATTTTTTTTTTTTTTTTTTTTTTTTTTTGCTTGCTCTGTCTCTTACTTAATTGGTCAGACCCAATTCAACCCAATTTCAGAAGCTCTCTCATCTTACAGCTATACTTCCTTGCTCTTTAACAAATGATTTTGGTTTGGCTGACCGGTCTCTTTCCACCTCTTGCCATTTCTTGTATTTTCTCTTACACCCCTCGAAGTCAGCGCTGAGTTGTTAAGGATAACAGCCTCTTTGACAAGATCCTTCCCCAGTGCAGCATCCTATACCAGCTCTTAGTTTTTGCACCTTTGTTTTAATATGAAGTTTGTTCTGTGGAATGGCAGTGTAGGCGGCGTGGCTTAAAAACCCTGTTTTTGTTTACTTTCATTCTCCGTAATTTTATTTCCATTGCAAAAAAAATAAAGAAGAAAATTAAACCAGTTTGTAGCGTTGCTCTTAACAACTAAATAGTTGCTTTGTTTCATTCTGGATCTGGAATTACTTCAGCTTTGAATGAAACAATTGCCCTTTATAAAGGTACCATTTCCTAAATTGTTCTGAGACCCTTTGGGGATGAAAAGCATGGCGAAGCACGTGATGGAGGCATGAGTCCATACACTGGAGAATGGGTGGCAGGAGATGCTGATATTAAACTGTAAAGGAAGCTTACAAAACTGCCTTAATCCGAACTCACTAGAGTGATTACATCCTGCCTTAGCGTACATTCCTCAGATCTGTACTTGTGGATGTCGGTGGCCTTTCTCAATCAAATGTGAAGATGTGAAATCAAGAATTTTTTCTTAAAAAAAAAAAAAAAACCAAGAAGCCAGAGATTAATAAATTTCAACATCCAGTAAAAAAAAGTGCTTTTCATTTGGCTGCAGATTTCAAGCCAGAGAGTTGCGTTGAAGGAGTTCTTTGCCCTAGGGTAGGTTCTTCCACTCCACTCTGCTGCTGAAAGCAAGGTTTGAGGTGCTTAGTGCCTAACAGATCTTGAAATGAACTTCACTTAGGTACAGCAGAGTAAGGCTGTTGAACCTTTTGCCCCTCTTCAACTGAGTTTAAGAAAAAACAAAAGTGTATTTTCGATAAAGGATTTTTTTTTAAGTGATAAGGGTGGAGATCTAAAAGAATCATCTTTATTTCATTTATTAGCCAGAAAAGTGGAATAAAATCAAACTAGTGGTAACGCAAGAAGATGTAGAACTAGCGTACCAGGAAGCAATGATGAACATGGCACGACTGAACAGAACAGGTAAGAAGAGATGCGTGTGTTGGGGGGGGCAGAGGGGAGGTTGTGGGTTCTTCCAATTCCATACTTAATTTAATTTCACTGTCATGGGGAAATGTGACACAGCCGCTTTATCCTTTCCTTCTGCCTCATCTTTCTGCTGTTCAGTGTTTGTGAAGCAAGCAAATTAAAATCAAACACCCTCTTTTAATTACACAGCAAAAACACAAATGCTGCTGGAGATGATTATGATTCATGTGGGCGCTGCGAGTAACATCCCAGTGAGTTAGAGGAGGTTTTAAAGGGAAATACATTGGATTTGTTCCTTGTTCTCGGTGCCCAGAGAGCTTGTGAAGGCCTGACTGTAATAAGATTTTAAAAATTCGAAACAGAAGAAAAAAAAGGAAAAGCTCTTTATTTTGTATGCTTCAGTTTAAATTTTTGGGTTTTAATTTTGTCATGTTATTCCGGACATTGGGAGGCACATATGTAGCACATGTTTTCTTTTCTGTTTGTGGGGTTTTTTTTTCTGTTTTTGTTTTTTCTTTTAATTTTGGTAGGGGAAAGGTTCTGCTTTTACCCTGGAAATTTTAATCCAGGATTTCCCTTCTTTGTTCAAAGTATATTTGGAGAAGCAGAGAATTAAATTACTTCTCAGTTGACGGAACTTGGATAGTTAAATATATCTTCTCACATTTGTTCAGTTTTCATTTGGTATTTATGTCATCCCACTGGTTTTTGATTCTTTCACAAAGTCTTCCAGGAAAAATAAATGACCAGGATTGTCTTATGGAAAAGAACTTGGGCCCTGCTCATGTATTGGGAAGCACCAAAGAAGGGCAAAGCGTTCTTTGTTCTGTTTTTCTCAGCTCGCTCTCCTCAGGCACCTCTAACAACATTTAAATGTTCTGAACTGGAGCTGTTGTCCTGCATGCAGAGGTGCCCTTCTCCCACCCAGGGCTCTGTGGTTGCAAATGCCCAAGAATTCCATGAGGGGCCTTTCCCCCAGGACCAGCAGCCTTTGTTCGTGAGCTCTTAAACTTGCCGTGTCCAGAACTTAAGTTCTGGTGTGATAGTTTCATGGAGTGGCAGGGAAAGGGGTGTGAGAAAACCGACCCAGCATGAGTCTGGTCCTGCCCCTTGATGAGCAAAGCTGAGCTGAGAACCTCAGCTTTGGGAAGTTTCAATCTGGAGCAAACACCTGGTTTTTGGGCTGCTAATATAAATTAGTAGCACGTGTCTAATAGAGCATGCTTGTAACTATAACTTCCGTGCTGGATTTTCAGCATTATTTAATAAGTTAAATACAAGTTCTATTTTTAAGGGTTACATGCAGTATTGGTGAATTCCAGTTCCTTCCTGATAATAAAAGCATTAATTTTTTTTTATTATTATTAATATAAACAGTAACCAACCTGATTCAAATTAAAAGTATGCCACTTCATTCAAACTGTGCACAATATTGTTGCAGCATTGCTTTTCCTGATTATTTTTCTGATATTTTTGCTTTTTCCCCTGCTTCTCTTGTAGCTGCCGGCCTCATGCACACTTTCAATGCACATGCAGCTACAGACATCACAGGATTTGGAATCCTGGGACATGCACAAAACCTTGCCAAGCAGCAGCGAAACGAGGTGTCCTTTGTTATCCATAACCTTCCTGTTCTTGCCAAGATGGCTGCAGTCAGTAAGGCTTGTGGCAATATGTTTGGCCTCATGCATGGGACTTGTCCGGAGACTTCAGGTAGGTGACAGTTGGATCACCCTCTTCCTTCTCTACACTGCCATGTTAGAATTTAATAATATTTCAAATGCACAGATCATGTGCTTTGCATTCAGAATCACAGTTGGTTTGGCAGATAGCCAAGCTGTTCACAATTAACTGTTCACAATTAACTTCTCTAGCCTGACTTCCAAACCACCATCCTGTTCTGAATGCCTCTTGCTTCCTTATGAAGCACTGTTGTAGAAACCCTTGCTGTATCTAGAACACTTTGCAGCCAGAAGTTAGTTATTATTCTGAATTCTTCTATTTTTCTCTTAGCTGTAAACTTCAGAACAGTGAATATCTGAAAATCCCAGCACTGCTGGCACAGTTTTCTCAAAGGTAAAGCCACCTGCAGTGGGTTTGCCAGTCAAATGAATGGTGTTTTGTTTCTCATCATGAATATGTGTCAAGTTTAGTGCTGACTGGGCCAGCCTCGTCACTGAGGCCTCTGTCCACAGCATACAGAATCCAAGAATATAGTGGGGTTTTTTTTTCCCTTACACATATGAAATCTGACTTTTAAGGGACTGTGGCTAGCAGGGGAAAAGAAAAAAAAAAAGACAAGAAAAAAAAAAAGGCACTTGGTCTCTGACCCATTCATTACTTGAGTTCACCGTTTAATAAAGCTGCCACTTGCGGTGACGATGAACAGAACAGACGTGTACTGAGAATTGGGCTATGGACACCCAGTTCATTTCAGATAGGCATTTAAGTAGTCATCAGATGGTGAGAACTTCTCATGTTTGAAACTTGCCTTATTATTAAGTGTAGGCCGCTTTGCTGACTAGCATGATTGCTGTCTTCTGCTGGAAGTCTCTATACTTAATTTACTTAATTTTCCCCTTGAATCTTCTGTCCTGTTCCATCTTGTTTTTTCATCTTTAATCTGACTTTTCCTTCTCTTTGGGAAATGGAGAAGATGTAGCAAAAAATATGTCTTTGTGTCTTATCTCATTTCTCCACCCTCTTCCTGCTCTCCAAAAGTGTTATCCAAGTTCTCTGCAGTTCACAACAGAGGGGGCCTCTCGAAGCAAAACAGTCTGAAGATCTGGAAAGAAGCATCACAGTGAGAGCCATAAACTTTTCCCCTAGTGAATACACAACTTACTGTGATCTGCTGAATTCTTCCTTAGCCATCTGTGTTTGAACAGATGCTCTGTCCTAGGGAGCCTGTATGGCTCAGATGATGTGTAACAGGATATGGACGTGAACCTTTTCAGGAGTTCAAATCCAGCGTCAGTCAGCAGAGACCAGAAATATCTGGTGGCAGTTTGGCAAGCTCTGTCAATAAGATTGGTAGCACCAGACAGTTTCTTACTACCTAGGAGTCCACGTAACCAGGGTGCTGGTAGCATTTGTTAGCGGTTGCAGAGAATCCAAAAAATAGCACGGACAGAGAGCTGGAACTGCAGGAAGCTCTGTCAGGTGAGTGGCTGTGGCAGAGTTGGCATGGAAATGGTTTAGCCACAAATGAGTGCTTGAGTCTTCAGAGCTGCACGTCCTGCACCCTGGGGATATCCAATTCTGACTTTTCATTGAAGAAATGTAAAACGGTGGGAACGTCCTCACTGCTGTGAGAGTGCTTGGAAACGGAAAACAGTCGACTTCAGAATCTCTTTTGGGACTGAAAGCAAGAGGTGTCTTTGACACGCTGAACGGCTTATGTTTCGACATAGATAGATGATGATGGAAAAACCAGCAAGACATATCTGGTTATTTGTGAACTCTGGGTGCCTCAAAACATGTATATTTCATTTCATCGCAGCGTTGCATTTCTCGCATTAGGGGTGGCTGTAGGGATTTGTTACAGGGCAGTGTCTGCCAAAAATTAGAAAAATCCATAGCCACCTGGACACAATAGCTCTGGTGTGAAGGCGATATAACTGCAGTCCCGTAGGCTTTAGGCTTACGCTGCGTAGCCTGACACATTGCAGCAGTGGGTATTGGCTTGGGCACGGTGTGCTGGGACGGCTGGTGAGCACTTCATGTCCTGGGGTTGATCTGTAGGAAGGCAAGCATTTGTCTTGCTGGGTCTCTGCATCCAGTTGTGAGGATGCCTTTTGGGGGGCTGCTCAGGGCTGTCCGTACCGTAATACAGATAACGCTTTCTCTGTTGTCTTAGACTTCCAGAAATCAAAGAATGGTTTGGGTTGGCAGGGACCTTCAAAG
>WHYT01017483.1:546598-564257 GCA_009806455.1 Tetrax tetrax | reverse complement strand
CACACAAAACTGGAGCTGGCCTCTGTTCATTTTCTTTATAGTGATGGACAAGACTGTCACTGCATAGATTATTTTATTAGATGAAAAAATCCCTAACTAGAT
Organism: Tetrax tetrax; assembly: GCA_009806455.1. NCBI lineage: Eukaryota > Metazoa > Chordata > Aves > Otidiformes > Otididae > Tetrax > Tetrax tetrax. The sequence goes on along the minus strand of WHYT01017483.1, from coordinate 564,155 downwards.
GAGTTGAGTACTTCTGCATGAAAGTACTCTTACAAAGATCTGTTGTGTTTTAAGATGGTGCTAGATGTGTATAAGAAGCTTACCCTGAGTTGGAAAACTGGTACTGGTTGGTAAGGTACTGTTTTGGGTTTGGGGTTTTTTTTCCACTTGTTATCTTGATTAGTTAATCAGCCAGGTGTGAAACCAACATTTCTCCTTCCCTAGACATGCCTTGAAGGTTCATCTCCAAGAAGAAGGGTGTGCAGAGGAAGGTTGCCTAACCAGCAAGGTGAGTGGAAATTCATAACCATCATGCCAGCCTTTCATGGCAAGAACCGTTTTCATCTGGACTTTCAGAGGAAAACTTCTGCTGAAGCCAGCTACAAGCAAAACCTCTGACGGTGGAAGCCTCTCCTGATGGCTGGAATTTACATCCCAAAGTGCTTCCTGGCTTGGCCGGCTGCGATGTGCTGCTGAGTGGGTGATTATTGAGTTGGGAAGTCCTCTGTTAGCATCACCTAATCAGTTAAGGAGCGGAGTGATTTGTATAAGAAGTTTGTTTTGCTCAATATGAGGTTGCAGATCAGGCATAAGCTGTAGGAGGATTTATTGTACTGGGCTAACAAGTCCAAAGACATGAAGCTTTAAGTCAGACAATTAAAGATCTCCTTTTAAAGGAAGTTTTTTGAGATGCTGGCATCAAAAAGCTATAAGAAAGCAACTAACAGTTGGTTTTATTAGCGATGTCCAGTCATTTATATAAATGTAATGTACTTTTGTTTGCACACACAGGTACCTCTGCACACTCCAACTTCCATCCCTCAGTCCATATGAGAAGGCTGCTTGTAAAACTCCATTGAAGTTGTGAGAAGAGTGGAGATTGAGAAGGAAGAATTTAATAATTGGAATATTCACTAGCCTGAGAAAGACATTTGATAAGTAGCATGTGTTCTTGGAAAGCTAGTGTCTGTTATCTCTCTCTAATACATTGGTTTCCTCACCCTTTTGCTTTTTCCCTGCACTGGGAGAAAAAACACTCTTAAAATTATCTATGGCAGTATATAATGTCAGAATAGTTTTGTCCTTTTTTAAGATATTATTTTTATTTCATGTTTTGATAGAAATTTACGACTGACCTTTTCTACTTAAGAGATAAGAAAGTTGGTGTGAATGCCGCAGTGAGAGGGCAGCAAACCTGAGTGACTGTGGGGGGAACAGATGGGCATGATGGCCAATAATTGCTGTTTTATTGATCTTTTCACTGAACATCTGGCGAACAGTTGGGAGGAGTCGCCTTCTGGGGGTACATCTGCATTCTGACCGCAAGATGTGATTGGCAATCTCCGTAGGTACTTAGGGGAAAGATGATGAAATGTCCTCTTATTCAGCCTTTAGATAGGCATTTTTCCCAGGCTGGATGGTCACGAGGGAGAAGAGGATCCCTTTGGGGAGCTGTAGGACCTCAGTAGGAGCAACGTCTCTGTGACAGACTTCTGCGTATCACCTCTAACTGCTGAGGTCAGCTGGCATTGCAAGAGCCAACCATGCAGGAAGAGCTTGGGGTTTTTTTAAGCTCTTGGTGCTTAGAGCTGACTGTGATGGATCCAGCTGTCTCTGGTACTTCTGAAAGCATCTGTGTGTTTAGGAGTGGGTGGGCACCCGCAGCTCAGAAGTTAGGGACAGCTGTGGTCCTGTTTCTCACGCTGGATAGAGAAGCCAGGCTGCAGTGCCTCGGTAGCTGGGTAGGGGTTGCCCAAAGCCTGAAATTCATCAGAGGCCAAAACTGGAAACGGGACTTTGCTTTTGTGGAAGGCAATGCTGTTCAACTTGGTGGCAACCTGTCTCTCAACAAGCTAGAATTGCACCACAACCACACGTTCTCTGCATGGAGGATTTCCTCCATGTATGTCTAAATTAGATTTGATCTGGCTTGCTCCGCTTCCAGCAGCAGCAGTTTAGACTTCAGCACAGGCTTTGCTGCTCCAGACTCTGATTCCAGGTATGTACCTCGTTGCTTGTCCCATCTCTGGACCATGACACTACATCCTTCTGTCACCCAAGCTAATGCTGCTATTCCAACCAGTTTTGTGCTTTTTCTTGCAATATTGACCTATTTTCTGTTGTAATTTTTTAAGGCATGAAAAAGCTGTTGACCCACATCTCCAGCCTCCAGAGAGAGGGAAATAATAACAACAGAAAAATGGTCCTGATATTTCTAAGGTAAAAGTACATTTCTGCACAGGTATACATTTGTTATTGTAGTAGGTCAGTTGGGGGATACTCCTGCCACAGCTGAATTCAGAATAATTTAGTTTGGAACAGATGTCTTGCAGTCTCCTGGTCCAAAGCAGGGTCAACATTGAGGTCACATGAGGTTGCTCAGGCCTGTGTGCAGTCAGGTTTTGAATATCTCCAAGAACAGAAATTTTACGATCTCTTGTAATGAGGATTCATTCTTGTCCGGGTCAGTAACACAGAGATAAACCAGCATTGGTTTTGCTACCACAAGTAACCAACTGCACTTTGTACCACTGATCACAGCCCCTTGCACCTAGCAGCTCAGCCCGTTTTCCACCCACGTCACGGTCTGCCTGTTCCAAGAAGGCAAAAGCCTTCCTAGGGTCAAGATGCAGGCTGGACCTTGCCCTACCCTAGGCCATTCCACCACAGAAGTCAAGGAGGTTGGCCAGGCCCAACTTGCCTTTGGTAAATCTGTGCTGGCTATTTTCAATCATCTTGTCCTTGGTGTATGTGGACACAGAAAATCCAGGAGGGCTTACTCCATAATCTTTTTGGAAACTGAGGTCCCCAGGTCCTTTTTCTTGCCCTTTGTGAAGACAGGTATGGCATTTCCCTTTTTCTAGTCATCAGGAACCTCTCGTGGCACTAGGAAAGAGCAACTTTGCAGTCATGTTGGCTCCTTCAGATACATCCCACGTGGTCCCACAGACCTGAAAATGCCCAGTTTGCTTCAGTGGTCTCCAGTTCAGTCTTCTGCAGTGTGGTGGCCCCAGATCCCCACTGCTCAGTGCAGGGAAGCTGAGAACAGACCATGCCAGCAAAGCCCAAGGCAGAGAAGTCATCAAGAGCCTTGACCTGTTCCATGTCCCTTTTCACTACATCCCACTTGGGTTCACATTTCCCTTTGCCTCCCTTTTGCTGCTAATGTATCTGTAGAAGCCCTTCCTGAATCTTCTGGTGATGAGAAATGAACCCGTGCGTTGGTGGTGGATTTTGTTGTTGTTCTTGTTATTGTCTCATCTACATCTGTTTTCCCTGGCATCTATGTTAAAAAAAGCTAATTTTGCCGAGTTGGAGCAGCTGCCACTTCCCACCACAGTAAATTAAGCTTTCAGAAGACCTCATCTTTGGAATTACAGTTCTGATGATAATGTGGATTTTAATAGTCAATTGAGATGCTTATTAAATTATAACACAGTGCATTAGGACCGTTCCTGTACTGCTGGAGAAATCTCAATTGTTAAGTTTCTATTAGTTTTGTGATTTAATGAACAGAAAACATTAAAACTAAAAGCCAAATGCAAAACAGCTGTATAAAAATGTACTATAAAATTCAGAAAACTGACAGACATGGCTGTAAAAATACTTTGCAGAGACACAGGCCCTCTTAAGTGCCATTAATTTTAATAAAAAGATGAATGCCACCATCAGTTTTCTTAACGAATAAAATCTCTCCCTCTTCTCTTTTCCTAGGTTCATGAGATTCAGCCTGTACCTTAGTGGAGATTATCAACAGATTGGAGAACTACTAACTCTGGAGTGTTTTGGTTTTGTTGTTTGGTTTGGTTTTGCTTTAAAATAAAAATCAGAGTAAGATGCAAAGGACAAGGTTTTCCATATGTGTCCAGACTCTCCTCTTTCTAGGGAGCATGGCTCCACCACAGCCAGTTGTCACTGATGTCGCTGCGTGGTTCTCGGCGCTGCTGCCCCGAGTGGTGCCAGCAATGCCCAAGACCAATCTTCTGTTGTATGAAAGTTTGATCGTGGAATCTGTTAGCGTGAGGGTACAAATAAAGGGAGTCACCTCAACCACCCCCTCCCCCATGCCAGGGTGGATGAGGTCTCCTGAATCATTTTGGGGTGTGCTGTAACAGGGTGGGTCCAGTGGCGTGGGAGTTACTGCACAAGCCGTTACCGGTGGTATTATCAAGATTACCAGAGAAAGAGTAAAATAAAAAGGAATAACTGTATTCAATGCACAGAAAGATTAGTTTTTTGAGGCTATTGGTTAAAAATGCGGGTAGATATATATATATATATATATATATATGCATGTAAGTGTGCATTACATATGTATAAAAGCATCTTGGTTCTCAACCTCCTAAATCAGGGCAGCAAAATCACTAACTACTTTTTGTTTATTTTTTTCCAGATATGAAAGACACCTTTGCATAAGATGCTATCAAACACATACCAGTGGAAGAAACATCTATGTTGCAAACAGGTCCGTGCCAGAATTGGGATGTGTAGTATCATTCCACTTTACCTTTCTGATGAGACTCTTACCTGAACTTTGAAACAGGTGAAGGTTTATTGAGGTTCCTGTTTCAGTTTGTGAAGGCAATTGCAGCACATATCTGAACTATAAACAGATCTTTCAGTGCAGTTGTGATTAGGACTTCAGTAATAAAACTGTTACTCTAGTTGCTTTTTTTTTTTTCTTCCCTTCCCCCTCACTTGAATTTGGTTCCAGGGCGTTTTATTGTCTTTCTGTTTACCTCTGACTAAGAGTTTTCCTGTAGCTCAGGAGTCAAAGGTCTGACTTTGTTGGCAAGGAAGGCCTGGGTGCTGTCACTGCTGCTGCTCGTTGTCCCGTCACAGTGCCTGTACGCTCACCCCTGTGACTGCCCAACCTTCTTGGACATCTCTGCTGCTTCTGAGTAAGCAAAGAGGGGCAGAAAGGCCACCCAGCACAGTGCCCTGCCTCGGCAGGGATTCGGTGCGGTCTGCAGACATCCCAGCTCTCCATCAGTGCAAATGAGGGACTGGGGAAACACGCTCCACCACCAAACCAGTGACAGTGGGACCATAAAAATCTCTCCAAATCGATTCACAGAGGGGTGAGGCAAGCTGTGACAGTCACCTCAGAGACAGGAGGTAAGGAGAATGTGTGCCGGCCTCGGCAGTGGTCTGTGCCGAGCGCCAAGCACAGGGCTGATGAAATCCCTGCAGCTCAGTAACTGCTGGCAGAGAAGCGGAAAAATATGGGAAGGGAGGAGGAAGTGCAAAAGCATGCGCTGAGCCTTCCCCACACATGTCCCAGCCTCCGGCGGGCCCTCCCATCTGCAAACCCTGCCAGCCCTTGGCTCCCGTCCGGGTTTCTGCGGCCTTTCTGAGCATGCACGGCTGCTGGCGCATGTGCAGCCGAGGCAAAGGCTGCGGACGCCAGCGGGACCCCGCTCCTCCCCGGCTGCGTTCGTAGGGTCAGGCTGGGGACAGAGCGCTCCGGCTTCCCGGGCACGATGGAGCAGCTGGAGAAGCAGTCGGGGCCGGCGACTCGGCTGGACGCCATCCTCCGACACCTCTGCCCGCGGCCGGGAGCAGCCCCGGCTCCTGTATCCTTTCTGACGTGGGATCACAGAGGGAGAGCGGGACGTTGGCCCCGTTGGGGTCTGGGCTCTGCTTCTCCGGCCCGAGCGAGCTTTGCCCATCGCCCCCCGCACCCTGTCTGCTTGCGTGTGCGTGGCGGTGCCAACGAGGAGTTCGGTGGTGGTTTGCCCTACAAGGACACGCTGCCTGGGAAGGACATGTGGGCAGTGTCCCAGCCCTGTGTCCTGCTTACGGGGTGGTGACGTGCAGGGGGGCCGTGGCCGGTGCAGCCCCTCGGTGAGCGGGGATGCACCAAGGCCAGCGCTTCCCCTGGCAGCCCCGACTGGGGTTTTGGGGTCAGCACCCATCCCACCTCAAAAACCTCTTGCTGCCTGGTGGTTTCTCCCTGAGCTTCAGCCCTGCAGCTCCCCGGGTGCTGGGATGTGCGTCTGGTGAGCCTTCTGCCTCTCGGCAGCCCCCCGCGGCTCATCTCCCCAGCACCGAGCAGGGGGGTTACCTGCAGTGAATTTTCCTCCTAGACACTTGCAGGTTTGAGGGAGGTAAACTCTGTAAGGCTTAGCAGGCACACAGCAAGTCTCAGACTTTGTTGAGAGGTACAGACTTGACAGCAGCAGGAAAAAAAAAAAAAAATCAAGGTTTGGTTTGTGAGCAGGAAACGCGGTGGAAATGTTGGAGGCTGCCAGCTTTATGATAAATCAGAGAAAGGAGAACAGGGCAGAAAGAAGTTTTCATGTTGGTCTGTCCCGTGTTTGCAAAAGTTAAGTGAAGACTGCCTGCTGATAGTATTTTTAAAGCTGCTGCCATAAATCTTGCTCTTAAAAAAATAGGTTTTTTTTTTTTAATGCTGCTGATTCTCGGTGAGAGTTGAATGCTGACAAGTGACCTCTGAATTGTAATAAATTGGTGAAGAGGCTGTGATCAAACAGGATATAGGAGTCTTCAAATGTATTAAAAATATGAAGACAGGTGGATTGTCATTGTCTCAGACTGCCATAAGACAAAGGTGCAAGTAGGAACACAAAATTGGAAAGAAATGCTAGGAAAAGCACCCTGCTTGTAAAGAGAAAGTAAGGAGAGGCGCTGCACCAGCTGTTTTGTTTTTAAATCCAGCTACAATGGTAAGAGGTGGTTGTACTGGTCTTAGATGTGCAGGAGTTTGCACCATCCCTTGAGACTCTGCAGGGAGATGCTCTGGAAAAGCTTCTGGGGATATTGAACCTTGCTGTGCTTGTGCTTTGGTCTCTTCAAAAGTGTTTACTTTCTTCTGAGCGGTCCCAGGTACTGTATTACCTGCTCAGTTAACAAACACGCCTGTGAATACATTATTCCCAAAAGCGTGCGTGTGAGGGGAAGGGAAAGGTTTAAATACTCCATGTTTTCACCAAAATGAGCCGTTAGAGGTGGCATCTCCTTCTCAACCTGTGTACCTCTTGTTTTCAGTTGTCCATGGAACCCAAAGTTGTCCTTTGAGCATTGCAAGGCGGTAAGAGCAAAACCAGTGAGAGGAAGAGGTGCTGCAAAGCCTGGGAGGAAGGTGTTCAAATGGAGTCCAACGCTTGGTGGACTTGTCTGCTGTCCCTCCGTTCTGGGAGGTGGAGGTGTGCTCAGGAGGGCACCACAGCTGAGGTTCAACCACCGCCAGTGTTTCCATCAGCTATCTGAGGACATTTAGGAGCCTGAATGGCCAGGAGTCCCATTTTCCCTGAAACTGGACCTGAAATGTGGTGTGTGGAGCACTAGTGCCCTCAGTTGGGGAATCCCTTGCTCTGGAACCTGCTGTGGTGGTTTCCACTTGGTCTCTTTGTTGTCCTCTTCCTTCCCTGTCTCTTCCATCCAGTTCTCAGCACCTTTTCCTCCCTGTGGCTGATAATTTTAGCTACACATTTTTGCATGTGTCACGTTTCTTCTCCCACCATATGTTACTCTTGACCAGCTAATGTTTAAAGTTCCTGGGGTAGGGACCGTATGCACAACTGTTGTGATGAAACCCATTTCTTATCCCAGAAGCATGCCTGCTTTTATGGCACATTTAAAAGGCAGTGGTGAGCAGTAGAGGAAGGTCCTTGGTTTACATAAAACCCTGAAGCACAGGGGTCTCCAAACATGCATGTGCAGACCCAGAGATCTGTGTGAAAATATTCATTTTTTTTGTCCTTGCTCCTGGATGATGCTTCAATACCATGCACAAAGCTCTTGTGAGGCTTTATTAGCAAGTGGGGTTTAATTGCTCTGTCAATGAGAATGTGTCTCCTTGCATAGGAGAACACAGCTGTGTTTGTTTAAACCCATTGATATGAATTGAGGTGGAGGACAAACCCATAGCTCTCCTCTCTTTGTGGTCTCCCTGTCAAGTTTGGGGGGGTCCTCATCCCTGCAGTAACAGGAGGGAAGGTGAGGGTTTGCACCACCACATGGGAATGCGAAGTGCCAGGTTCACCTCATGTGACTTCTGGCTCTGAATTCAGAATTTTGCACAGTCTCATTTTTGCACAGTGATATTAGGAGGGGAGAGATGGAGAAGCACCTCCAGGAGGCAACACAGGTTTTGAGTAGGTCTGGCCGCTCTCTGGAGCGTAGGGAGGGAAACTGGGCAAGTAAACATCTCTACTGAGCATCTCATTGAGTGTCTTGATGTTCTGGGAGATGAATTGAGGGCTGTGGACTACTCTGGAGTCCCCGGCATTTTGTACCTACTTTCCCATATGCGTGGACAAGGCATGATGTTATTTTATTCTTCTCTGCCCGATGTTTTGCTCCGAAGGTGGGAAAGATTTGTTTAGAAGAAAAATAAACAAAACCATCATTTGAATATCCAGCACAGCACTTATCTTTAAGATGAACCACGTTGTAGAATTCAGGATGCCTGTGTATAGATGTTCTTCTACTCTATTGTGCTTGAGTCTGTATTCCTTAATTTCCATCCTAGACGAGCGTTCCTACTTCAGCCCAAGTTAGTGCTGTTCCTCAACCAGGGAGGTTTCGGTAAGCTGCATCTTCCTTTGTAGAAATAAATAAACCATAATCTGCAGAACTCAATTCTTTTTTCCACCCTAGCACACCTGGAGAGCTGGGGTGGACATACAAGTGAGGAGGGTTTCTCACTGATTCTCCCCAGCAGCCGCTGATCCCCTGCATGTCACCACCCTCCTGCTGGGTCTCGCCAGCACTGCTCCCATTGTCCTGCCCAGCCCTACTGACGTATTTCTCCTCCGTTTCTCAGCTATACGCTGGACAACGATGTCCTCACCACAGAGCAGAGGCAGTTCTATGAAGACAACGGGTACCTGCTCGTTAAGAAGCTCGTTTCTGATGAAGACATTGAGCGCTTCAGGTATGGGGGACTTGCCTAAGGTGCGGGGCGGTCCTGTGTGCAGCAGCATCCCGAGGGAGCTCTGGGAAACTGGGTGAAGCTGGACTCTCCCATCACAGATGTTCCCTCTGCTTTGCAGGAAGGAGTTTGTGAGGATCTGTAAAAGAGAGGTGAATCCACCGGGAGCTATGATTATGAAAAATGAAGCTCTGAGATCCCAGTATGGTCAGTCTGAAAAAGTAGTTAATAAAGTGCAGGATTTCCAGGAAGATGAAGAGTTGTTCAGATACTGCACTCTGCCAGAGGTAAAATTAAAAAAAGGGCAAAAAGGGGGATGGTGGTGGAAGAGCCTGTATGAATGTATCTATGTTTTATTGCCTATGCAAAAAGCTTTTTTTTTTTTTTTTGTTCCGCTAAAGCTATGTCCTTTATCCCTTGGAGCTCCTGTATGTCACTCCCATAAGTATATATCTGAGGAAGGAATATTGAGCCATCTTTTAAGAGCGTTCTACTGCAGGTGGGGTCTCACCAGGGCGGAGCAGAGGGGCAGAATCACCTCCCTTGACCTGCTGGCCACTCTCCTTTTGATGCAGCCCAGGATGCGGTTGGTCTTCTGGGCTGCAAGCGCACGTTGCTGGCTCATGTTGAGCTTCTCATCGAGCAACACCTCCAAGTCATTGTCGGCAGGGCTGCTCTCAATCCCTTCCTTCTCAACTCTGTATTGAAACTGGAGGTTCCCCCGACCCAGGTGCAGGACCTTGCACTTGGCCTTGCTGAACCTCATGAGGTTCACATGGGCCCACTTCTAAAGCTTGTCCAGGTCCCTCTGGATGGCATCCTGTCCCCCAGACATGTCAACTGCACCACTCAGCTTGGTGTCATCTGCAAACTTGCTGAGGGTGCATTCAATCCCCGTATGTCATTGATGAAAATATTAAAGAATGCTGGTCCCAGTACACACCCCTGAGGGACACCACCTGTCACTGATCTCCACTGGGACATTGAGCCATTGACCACTAACCTCTGGATGTGACCATCCAACCAATTCCTCATCCACCAAACAGTTCACCCATCAAATGCATATCTCTCCAATTGAGAGAGAAGGATGTTGGGGGGCACCGTGTTAAAGGCCTTACAGAAGTCCAGATACATGACATCTGTAGCTCTTCTCCACTGATGTAGTCACTCCATCATAGAAGGCCACTAGGTTGATCAGGCAGGACTTGCCCTTGGTGAAGCCACACTGGCTGTCTCAAATCAACTCCGTCATCCATGTGCTCTAGCATAGCTTCTAGGAGGAGCTGTTCCGTCATCTTCCCAGGCACAGAGGTGAGGCTGACAGGCCAGTAGTTCCCAGGATCCTCCTTTCTACCTTTTTTAAAAATGGGTGCAATGTTTCCCTTTTTCCAGTCACCAGGGACTTCACCTGACTGCCATGACTTTTCAAATATCATGGAGAGTGGCTTGGCAACTATATCAGCCAGTTTCCTCAGGAAGAATGATCCTCCTCATCTTTTCAACCCCACCCAGCAGCCTGCTGCTCCATCTTCCATCTTGGCCTCCTACCACCATGCCCATTGGTGTGCCTCCTGTCCTGCATCCCTCCATCCCAACGTCCTCTTCCTGTACCCCAGCCCTCAGCCAAACATCCAGCTCCCAGTGCTTCCTCAATAATCTTTCCTCTTGTCTTTCATGTTTGTAATTTTTTTTCCTAATGTTTTCTTCCCTGTAGGTCCTCAAATATGTTGAGTGCTTCACAGGGCCCAACATCATGGCAATGCACACCATGCTGATAAATAAACTTCCAGATTCTGGTAAGGAAAACTTGAGGAAAACAGAGAAATTACTTTGTGTATGCTATCTGGCCAGCACTGAACTTAGTGATTTAGAAAAGCTGTTTGAAAAAAAAAAAAAAAAGTAAGATAAATTAAAACCAAATAACTTTGAAAAATTATGAGGCCACTTTGGTAATGGTTTATTTTCTTTTAACCTTCGTTTAATGAGATAACATTTCTTGTCTTTCAACGTTCAGTGGATGTGTGTTTGCTAAAGATGGGGGTGGTTTTGGCTGCACCACTCACACGTTCAAAGTGGGCAAGCGAGCTCCCTGTTCAGCCAGCTGCACTGGCACAAAGGCCCAGGGTTGAAAACATCACGTGTTTCTTAAGCCTGACTTTTCACATGTGTTGAAAATGAGTGCTGCCGTGGACTTTGGTAAAAGGTAATAAACACAGCCATCATCCTTTGCTCGGCGTTGATGCGCTCCTGACCTCACTGACAGTTTTTGCAAGCTCAGCGCTTTGATATGAAGATACTTGAAGAGGTGCCAAAAGAAGGATGTTTGAGCTTGGCTTTGGTTCCTGCTGCTGGAAATTGAGATCATAATTTACACAAGGGTGATGGGCAGGGAGAGGGAAAGGAACTGCACTAACCACATTGCACTTTTTCAAAGTAGCTTTGACAAGGTCTCCATTTGATATCTTTGAGTACTTTAGGAGAGTTGGAGATCTCGGCAGGGTTTTTGAGGCTGCCCAAAGTCTAAATCACATTGAGGCAAGGGGAAACATCTTAACTATATCTATCTAAGGAGCAATGGCAGAATAAATATATAAATAATATACAAAAAGCTGTTTTGGTGTGGATTATATGTTTCTATTTCCATAGTGGAAAAAGCAGTAACAAACAAAACTTCAGAAATGTTTATTTTTGTTTAGATTTAATACAAAAAAAAAGCCTCTAGTGCAGAGGCTAACAGAGTGCTGGGTAGATTGTCTGGGGAGGCTGCAGTCCATAAATTGAGGGTTTTTTTTTTTTTTAAATATTTATTTATTTTTTAAATAAGAAGGCTAAATAAACGTGTGTTGAGTGCAGTACAGCCAGGGTTGATTCTGCTTGCAACATAGCGATAGATCAAGTGCCTGCAGACAGCATAGAAGTTTGAAAGTCTTTGTACTGGGAGGGGTTTATGCAACCCCGTGCTGATTAAAGTTCACAAAACGAGAGCAGCCAAAGCAAATGGTGAAAATTTGTCAGTGAGTGGTGGTGGTGAATGCCAGCATAAAGAGTCTTCTGAGGGATCTCACAGCTGGGCAGCTTCCTGGCATTCACTGTGTCCCCATGCCATTGCTGAGCCAAGAGCCACCGCTGTGCTCTTGACCCATTTTGGGATGGGGTATAAGGTAACCCACTTGGCTTCCAAGTCAGTGGTGGGCTGGAGCAGGCACCACGCAAAGTCTCTCCAGTGGCAAGCAGCAACTTCTTAGGACATGTTACAACAAAAGCAATGGTTTAACTGAAGGGAGAAGGCTGGGTCACGTTTTATGAGGCTGAAGGTTTTGATCCTGTTGTTGCAGATAAACAGACTTTTCTCCACCCCATGCATCAGGACTTGCACTATTTCCCCTTCCGGCCTGCGTCCCGCATCGTGTGCTCCTGGACCGCCATGGAGAGGGCTGACCAGGACAATGGGTGCCTGGTTGTGCAGCCAGGGACGCACAAGGAACCCCTGAAGCCTCATAGCTATCCACAGTGGGAGGTAGAGTGCCACGGGGGGCCTGGGAAGGGCGTGCGCACGGGGGGCTTGGGGAGGGCGTGCATGAGGGGACCACGTTTTGACTGGGAAGAGCCCACCATGGAGGGATGATGCGCAGGTCAAAGCTGAGGTTTTCAGTGATGATTTTTCTCTTTGTGCAAACACTGGCTTGTTGCTTTGGGAGAGAGTTGCTTGGTAGGCCTCACTCCATGTATCCTGGATAGATTTGCCTCTGTTCCCACCTTCACCTAGAAATTGTCCAGCACATTGTGGCGTAACGGCATAAACACATGCACTAGTTTTCCACTGCCCTTGCCAAGTCTGAGGACTCTTTCTCCTCTTGTGAATTTGTTCCTGCCTGGTGAGCGTGTGTACTCTCCCAAAGAGGAGAAACTGGATAGCGAATGACTGGATGCAGTTAAATACCAAGCAGTATTTTCCTCTTAAGAAAAAAATGTTTCTTGACCTGGCCTGGCGTTGGTGATGGTTATACTGGGAGCAGAAGGCTGGACCCTTTTGTGGCATCTGGCCACATTTGTGGGATTCTCCACTGCTCTTCTGTTCTCTCCAGCAAATAAATGTTCTTAATTGTCTGAATCCAGCTTCAGGAAACAGAAGTATTGTTTTGCTGTACCTCAGGCTTGAAGTAGGAAGACTTGTAGGCAAGTGGGCAGGCTCTTGGTTGGGCACGATCAAACACACTGCGCAGAGGAAAGCAGATGAGTAGCTGTGCCTGCTGTCTCTCGCAGTGAGGATTGGCCCTTTCTCTTGTTTTAACTGACTGATTTCAACTCAGCCTTTTTTTCTAGGGTAAAACCAACAAACTTTTCCATGGGCTGCTTGATGAGGATGAGAAGAGTCCCAGGGTTCACCTTGTCATGGAGAAGGGAGACACCGTGTTCTTCCATCCCCTGCTCATCCATGGTTCTGGGATAAACAAGACACCTGGTTTCCGAAAGGTAGGAAATCATCTCTTGATATAGCTTTTGATATTTTTTAATATCAAAACTATTGCTCCCCCCCCCCCTTTCCAAGCTCATGAATATGTGGATGAACTTTTAAATGAGTTTTTAGCTTCCTAATGTAATTTTACGGTCTCTTTTTTTTTTATTTTTAAACATCTCTGTCTTTTGGGAGAAGAGTGTGCTGTGGGGCTGCTTGAGAAAAAGAGATGATGAATCTGTGTTTGAAGGCTGGGGGGCTGGCTGTTCTTGCTTTTTCAATGGTTCCCCTTCATCTTTCCCAAATATCAGGAGCTTCTCAAACTTTCTTCTCCCTGCCTTCTTGTTATCTCATCTCTGGATAGCAGGAGCCTCCATCATCCCATAAATAATATTTATTTATATGATAACACAACATATTTTTATATTAAAGATTTGAGCATTATCTCTTTGGTTTGCATCCTGATTATTTAACTGAAACAGGCAAAACTGCCCTCCTTTGGAGAACTGATCCTTTCTCAGAAGTGGATTCATCCAGGCACATAAGAGATCTGTAGCCTCTGGTGTAGCCACCAGTAGCAATGCAGATGTTTCACCTCACGCACTGCAACACAGACTGCTCTCTTTTGATTTTGGTTTGCCTGTATCAACTACTATATGGCCCATTCTTTCAGCCCCAGTAGCAGTTTACTGGTATGGAATTCCTTCCTCCTGCAATCCTGAAAGCAGAGAGGACTTCAGGTACTGAGTCTCATCTGCTGGCTCATTCCTGGCTAATGGAGCAATAGTCCTGTTTAGTGTCCTGCAGAAACACAAGAGCTTCCTCATGCTGTGCCAGATCCCAACATTTGTCTGCTTTTGGGGTAAATCAGTGAGTATCCTGGAGCCACGTCATGGTTCAGCATCCTTTGAGATCTGGCATGGTCTCACTTGTCGCTGGCATAGCTCCTGTATGAGAGAACAGCCTTTTCTGGTGGGGCATTTCTGTTTAGTTCCTCTCAACTTTGCTTAAGCAAGAACCAATTACAAAATAAGTGGGCTGATGTGACCGTCTGGGTGCAGAACGCAAGAACCCGTACTGAACACACGGGTCTCCTCCAACCCTGACTTTCCCTGTTCCCACTCTAGCTACCGACACTCTGAGATCAAGTAGCACAGTTCATGCTGAGGGGTGGGCTGTCCACGATCTGGGATGCACGAGATTTTTTTTTTTTCCACCAGTCATTTGTGATGGATGTGGTAGTGAGTGATGCCCAATTTCCTCATGCAGAGCATAAGCTGTCACTTTGCCAGCTCCGAGTGCTACTACATTGACGTCAAGAACACGAGCCAAGAGCACCTGGAGAAAGAATTGGTAGAAATGTTTCGCAAGAAATACAACATGACTTCTGTGGAACTCAGGGTAAGACTTAAGTCTTTCCTAAGTCTCTCTCGTGGGACAGATTGGTGCTTTTTGCCTTACCCAGTCTGGCAGATCAAGCTGTGCCAAGCAGAGGCGTTTGGCAGAATAAAAGACCTGAAGTTCAGAGGATGACCAGCAGGCTTTTTTGGGGCCTTTTTGTTCATAAGGCTGCTTCTTGCTGTGCTGGAGAAGTGGTCTTGGTCTCTGGGCAGCCCCTTCACAGGCCTTAAGCTCTAGAAGTTCCTCCTGCAGCTCTACTTGTCAAAAGTATCTGGGGTATTCCTGAGGAGACGACTTTCTTTTTCACCTTCAGGCTTTTTGTTTTGGTTTGTTTTGTTTTGTTTTTTCCCCACGATGTGCCTGGGTATGGTGGGATGTTCAGCTCTGTTTTGCAGTTAGAGCTTGCTTGACTTCTGAGTCCTGGAGTTATTTAGTGAAATCAGAAGTGATGCGTAGTGAGACTCTCCTTGTGAGTGGAAATGAATCATAGAATCATTTAGGTTGGGAAAGACCTTTAAGATCATTGAGTCCAACTGTTAACCTAACACTGTCAAGTTCACCACTAAACCATCTCCCTAAGCACCACACATATGTGTCTTTTAAATATCTCCAGGGATGGTGACTCCATCACCTCCCAAGGCAGCCTGTTCCAGTGCTGGACAACCTTTTCAGTGAAATTTTTTTTCCTAATATCCAATCTAAACCTTCCCTGGTGCAACTGGAGGCTGTTTTCTCTCATCCTGTCACTTGTTACTTAGGAGAAGAGCCCAACACCCACCTCACCGCAACCTCCGTTCAGGTAGTTATAGAGAGTGATAAGGTCTCCCCTCAGCCTCCTCTTCTCCAGACTGAACAAGTCCTGTTCCCTCAGCCACTTCTCGCGAGACTTGTTCTCCAGATACCTCACTAGCTTCGTTGCCCTTCTTCTGAGCGTGTGGCCATACAAGCCTCAGATGAGCAAGTCTATTTTCATGTAGCTCTAAGCTTTTTTTTAGCCAGAGCTGGAGCTTTCTCCCAGAGGAGTGCCCAGCTCTTACATTTCACCTTCACAAGACTAATGATAAGAATTAAGTAATCCTCACACGGGGAAACTGAGGCAGGAGCTTGCCCAAGCCTTACCTCTGTGAAGCAAACAGCGGTGGTCATCTCCGCTTTCCAGTCTGCAGCAATGCCTGCCCAGCAGCTGATTTCTGGCTAAAGGCTTGCATTTATGTCCATTATTTCATGACAGTTTCTGCTGCAGAAGGAATATCACGTGCTCACGGGCAGCAGTGTGTGAGGTGTAGTCAGCTGGTGAGCTTTTTTTGGATCGCCCAAAGGTGCACAAGGGAGGCACCGTGTGACAGGAGGGCGAGGGTGACTTCTGCACGGGTTCTCTGGGCTGCTCGTGTTTCCTCTTCTGCTGCCTTCCAGAATTGAACCGTGGGCATCCTGCCACCTGTGTAACACCTGCAAACAACCTGTCTCCGGGGGGTGGAGGGTGCACCTCTTCCTTAGTTTGGGCTGGGATTTTATCCTTGATATTTAGGATTTGAAACGGTATTCAGTAAGTAGCTGGGTATGTTCTTACGCGTATGGAGCTAAGCTGAGAATGCTCTATCTGTTTCCATCGCCGTAAACTGGAATCCTGGTCACTGTGTTTGCTGACCCTTAAGGCTTTTCCTTTATCTCATTTTTGTTTTGAAGGACATTTGGAACTTCCGAGCACGGCTTGTGCAAGGGGAAAGGATTAACCTGTAGAACCTCTGAAGAGCAGGACAGAAAACAACGTGCCTGAGAATGAGCTGCTGTGATGGGAGAGTGCAGACCCCGCCTCAGCAGGCAGAAATACCTGTGCTTTGTTGACCTCTGTGTTGGTAACTTAGCCAAATGCTGCATCGCAAAATCATTTTATGCTAATACAAAATAATTGCGCTGAGGTTGAACAGCTGATATATGTTAAAGAGAACCTAGCCTAGAAAAGCAGAGATTTGCTGCGGTTGTCTTAGACAATTGAAAAATTAAGGTCTTGAAAGATCACCTTGATTTTTTTTGATGTTTTCATTCTTGTTTTTTAAAACTTTCTCACATGGCATACCTTTGGAATGATGCTATACTAACATAAGATTTTATGCAAGGGTATGTTTTTTAATGTTTCCAACTCCCTTTTCTATGCAAAGGAGATAAAATGAATCAGAGGTTCGTGCAAGCCCTCAGTATGGGAAGTTGCTAGTACAGCTGATGAAGATGAGGATATTGGCACCAGTAGACTCGATTATGTAAGGAACTGGATAAAGGGGAAGAAGCAACTGTTTGGGATTCATGGGCTGGAATGTGATCACTAGTGGAGTTACCAAGCAATGCTGGCCCAAGTGGGTTGGGAACTACTGGGTGAGTGAACCAGCCTCTCATTGGCCTTGCACAACTGATCCGAGGCAGTGTTGGATGACACAGTCCTCCTTCGAGTCCGGTGGGTCTGGGAAAAGGCGCCTTTTGGTGCTGCCAGGTCGGGGAGGAGGTTGGACGCTCCTCGGAATGCACTGGTAGCAAGGTGGAGCGACGTGCACTGAAATGATCCTCTTGTCTTGCACAATGTTTCTTCTTGCTTTCTGAAAGATTTTGCTTTCAGAATCTATTTTTTGAAATACAGATTGAATCAGAGCAAACCTTTGTTTGAGGACTGTGTTCTATTATTTCTGTTGCTCAGATATTCTGTTGCTGGGTGCGTCGTTGAATACCCCAGTGCAGAATGTCAGTCCTCAGCTCTCTTCCACTCTCCCCTTCCACCCAGAGAAGGTGCCGAAACAGCACCAAAGGCTGCACTGATGGGCTCTCATGGCTTG
>WHYT01017483.1:488726-535114 GCA_009806455.1 Tetrax tetrax | reverse complement strand
AGGGTGACTTCTGCACGGGTTCTCTGGGCTGCTCGTGTTTCCTCTTCTGCTGCCTTCCAGAATTGAACCGTGGGCATCCTGCCACCTGTGTAACACCTGCAAACAACCTGTCTCCGGGGGGTGGAGAGTGCACCTCTTCCTTAGTTTGGGCTGGGATTTTATTCTTGATATTTAGGATTTGAAACGGTATTCAGTTAGTAGTTGGGTATGTTCTTACGCGTGTGGAGCTAAGCTGAGAATGCTGTATCTGTTTCCATCGCCGTAAACTGGAATCCTGGTCACTGTGTTTGCTGACCCTTAAGGCTTTTCCTTTATCTCATTTTTGTTTTGAAGGACATTTGGAACTTCCGAGCACGGCTTGTGCAAGGGGAAAGGATTAACCTGTAGAACCTCTGAAGAGCAGGACAGAAAACAACGTGCCTGAGAATGAGCTGCTGTGCAGAAATACCTGTGCTTTGTTGACCTCTGTGTTGGTAACTTAGCCAAATGCTGCATCGCAAAATAATTTTATGCTAATACAAAATAATTGTGCTGAGGTTGAACAGCTGATATATGTTAAAGAGAACCTAGCCTAGAAAAGCAGAGATTTGCTGCGGTTGTCTTAGACAATTGAAAAATTAAGGTCTTGAAAGATCACCTAGATTTTTTTTTGATGTTTTCATTCTTGTTTTTTAAAACTTTCTCACATGGCATACCTTTGGAATGACGCTATACTAACATAAGATTTTATGCAAGGGTATGTTTTTTTAATGTTTCCAACTCCCTTTTCTATGCAAAGGAGATAAAATGAATCAGAGGTTCGTGCAAGCCCTCAGTATGGGAAGTTGCTAGTACAGCTGATGAAGATGAGGATATTGGCACCAGCAGACTCAATTATGTAAGGAACTGGATAAAGGGGAAGAAGCAACTGTTTGGGATTCATGGGCTGGAATGTGATCACTAGTGGAGTTACCAAGCAATGCTGGCCCAAGTGGGTTGGGAACTACTGGGTGAGTGAACCAGCCTCTCATTGGCCTTGCACAACTGATCCGAGGCAGTGTTGGATGACACAGTCCTCCTTCGAGTCCGGTGGGTCTGGGAAAAGGCGCCTTTTGGTGCTGCCGGGTCGGGGAGGAGGTTGGACGCTCCTCGGAATGCACTGGTAGCAAGGTGGAGCGACATGCACTGAAATGATCCTCTTGTCTTGCACAATGTTTCTTCTTGCTTTCTGAAAGATTTTGCTTTCAGAATCTATTTTTTGAAATACAGATTGAATCAGAGCAAACCTGTGTTTGAGGACTGTGTTCTATTATTTCTGCTGCTCAGATATTCTGGCGCTGGGTGCGTCGTTGAATACCCCAGTGCAGAATGTCAGTCCTCAGCTCTCTTCCACTCTCCCCTTCCACCCAGAGAAGGTGCCGAAACAGCACCAAAGGCTGCACTGATGGGCTCTCATGGCTTGTTCTGCTCTTATCCTGCAGCGCAGGAGGTCACTCGGTCAAGATAGATCAGGTGCAGTCCTGTCCCCCCTGGGGGACTGCCTAGACAAGTGGCTGCAAGTTAAACCTGTTGCAGTCATTTCACGCATGACAACATAATTCAGGGGAGGGTTTTGCACTTCTTCCTCTTCCTGCAGTGTCGATACATTTCCTTGTTCATATGCTTTCAAACAAGGTGATGTTTGAGCAGTTATTGCGTTGGTCCTAAGCTCTTGGTGGTGGGGTGAGGTGTCTGGGCTTGGTTCCCACCTGCAGTCACACGTACCCTCTGGGCAGCCTCTGGTTTGATCACAACACCAAGAAGTCTGACGAGGGGGAAACTTCAGGACCCCTGGCCCTGCTTAGTGGGTGATTTTGAGTATTCTGGTTCCTGCGTCTCTTCCCATGCCCTCTGTATAACCCTGGCACTGATCCCGCTCCCAAGAAAATGTGCCAGGATGCCCCTCCAGACTTGGACCTTCTCAGCCTGGTCTTTGCTTGCTGCATGGTCCCAAGGGAATGATTTTCAGTGAGTTGCAGGCTTCTCTGTTGACTTTGCTGAACTCTGGCTCACAGCTGAGCTGGTGGTCTCCTTAGTATTTTTGTGAGGACTTAGAGTATCCTGTCTGGTTCACAGCAAAGGATTCCTGGAGAAACTTCACTGTCTGGCATTATTGGTGTAGCTGAGTTGACTGCAGAGGGAGCTGTGATGGCAGAGAAGAACCACAGGTGTCCACCAAATCCCAGTGTTTCCAGACTATGCCTGGCAGAGAGAAGAACTTTAGCCTTGTTTTTAAAAATTTGCACTTCTCTGCCTTTGAGTTTAGGCTAAAATTTCCTCTTTCAGAAGAACAAACCCATGAAAGACCTCACAGATCATCTAAACTCAGCAGTTGTCCCACCTGATGAGAGACTTGGGTCCTCTCTGCTTCCTACAACAGCAGGTCGAGGATGCTCCAGAGCCTGGGGAGGACTAAGCTTAGGCAAGCTCCCCTCGACTGTGCAAGGCCAGCTCAGCTGCATCCTAGCAATGCCAAGGAGTCTGATCCTTGCCCTTTGAAATGACCCCAGGCAGAACCAGCTCCAGCACGGCTTCTTGGCTCCTTCTCAGCAAAGCTACGCGCTTATGGGTGCAGGACCACGTCCCTGGGAAAGTAAGGATCTACAAACACTTCCCCACAGGATATTTGAGCAAGGGCTGGAGGCCAAAGGATGCATCATCAGTTCATGTAAATGTGACCCCCTGCGTGAGGGACCTACCTGGTAAGGGCTTTCTTATTCCTGTTCCCACCCGTTCCAGCCAGCAGCAATTCTGCAATCACAGGTTCCCAAAGCACGTGCCCCACCAGTAGAAATTCACGTCTAGAAATTTATCTCAGTCTCCAGCACTTGGCTTTCTGGGTAAAAAACAAAACTAAACCGTGTATCTCATAAGAGTTTGGTTTTCTGGTAGTTCCTACACTGCAGCTGATTTCTTTGGGTGAAGCCACAATACCGCTCACAAAGCTGTTCTGTGGGTGAGACAGTGCCCTCCCTGCCTGGCAGAACACGGTCATGTTTGTTTAAACTCGTTAAAATGAATTGGAAATCTCCTCTGTGTGTGCTCTCCCTGTGAGGCATTAGTGGGGGGTGTCATTCATCTGCTCCAGTAGCAGCTTGTGCTGCTGCTCAGCAGTTGAGGACCTGAGCATCAGGGACATGGTACAGAGACCTGGCCCTGATTTTATCATTGCTGCATCCTTCCATTGGGTGTTTGTCCTCCTGCTCAGAATTAAAAGCTGCCAAGTGAGAAGAAAGATTTCATGGAGGAGTATTGTCTCCTCCATGGCGGTGTGCTCATGCTCACCTCCTGCTGGGGCTCATGGTCCTCTCCGCAGTACGCGTGCCTTCCCTCAGCATCCTCTGGCCCTGAAATCTCTTTAGGGGTGTTGTCAGTGACTGGAGCTGGAGAGACCTTTTCTCCAAAACAATTTCAAGGAAGGTTTTTTTTCCATCGAAGTAATGTCCTGAATGTTCCGATTTGTACATCAGCTAAAATGTTCATGTCATTTTCAGACCACGAGGGACCGGAAATGACAATAAAAGGAAAAAAGTTTAGCCTGCACTCTTGTTCCACACATACATAATTTTGGGAGGGAAAACCAGGCAGTGAGTGGGTTGGGAAAAAATAAAATGATGTGAAGCAGCTGGGTGAGCCCAGCTTGCCCAGGGAGCTGCATGTGCTGACCCAAGAGACCATCGCACCAGCTCTGCCGTGAAAAATTGACCAGCCACACCAAAGGTCCTTTGGTAGCGTATTTATTGTGCAAGGGTACTAAGTTTTCATTTAGCTGATTTTACTTGAAAGTTAATAAACCTGAACTGAATAACGCAGAGGGAGAAAATGCTAAAGGCTTCATTTTTCCTCAGTGTTTGTAAAATCCAAGGAAAGATAACTTATGGCAGCAGGCAAGGTGCTCTAAATTAACGTTTCAGCACTAGCTGAGGAGAGGTAGGATGCTTACTGTACCTAAAAACCAAGCCTGACTTTGTAGGAGGTTATTATGAGAGAAGCTGTCTCTCTTTCTGCCCATTTTATACAGACACACAACACTTGGTAGCTGGAGAACCAACCTTGCAGACAGGAGACCGTTTCCTGGCTGGGGAAAGGGCTGTGTTATCAGCTTACTACTCTGCAACTCTGAATGGTGGCTGAGAATACACGTTCAGCATCCTATTCCCAGTGGGGTTTTGCTTAGCGCTGATTTAGGGGACACAGCAGCTTCAGCAACACTGCTGGCTTGACCTGCCAGCGATGCCAACAGTGGCAGCGGAGGTTTCTGTAACATTAATCCAATTTAATGCCTTATACCGACCGGTAGTGCCAGGGCACACACAGCCCTCGACCTGCTGGCTGCTTTCTTGCTAACAGAGCCTGGCATGCAGCTGGACTTCTTCCTCGCAAGGCTAGAGGTCTTTGGATCATGTTCCCCAAACTGGGACAGCTTCAGTGACAGCTGCCTCTTGTGGGTCCCTGCCTCTGCTCTTGCTCCCAAGTATCGGTGGAAATATCAGTACGGACCAGAGACCCCGCAGGCTGCTCTGGCACGGTGCTGGGGCTGTGAGCTCACACGGCAGCGTGCCCCAGCGGGCTGCTCCCCTCCTGCCTGCTTCTGCTGGGCTGCAGCCATCTCTGGCACAATAAAAGTATCTCCAAAAATAGACTGAGGCACAGAAAATTCATTACATCATTCTCCTCTGCTCCTTCTTTAAACAAAGCCTTGGTTTCTTCATCCTATTTTTGAGCACAAAGATGAATTGAGAGTATTGCTTTCACTCCTTGGCTCCCAAGAAGGCGCCCACCTTTCCTACATATCACAGCCCTGGGTGCGTTTATGCAGATAAAGCATCACCCCACCTTCGACAGTTTAATTCCTGCAGAACTCTCATTTCCGCTGGCCAGAGAGACCGGAACTGCAAAAAGCCTGAAGCTTTTGACGTGCCAGCTGAAGGCTGATACCGACGTGGAATTTCAAGCTGGTTTTGTGGACTCCAGGTGAGAAGCTCCTGTTGGTCTGAATGGGAAGTGTGGCAGCCAGAGTTGTGGAACACAACCCAATTGCTTTTGGCCATCAGCACCAAGCTCTCAGGCAAACGAAGGTGTTGAGCAAGCAACTCAACCTCCTCCTCAGAGAAATGATGCCGTACGGGCCCAGGGAGTGTTTTATTGCGCGCTGTGTTTATTCTGAATGAGGAATCAACAGGAGACACTGCCAAGCAATGTCACAGGTACATATTTACAATCACCTACCAGTGACATCCCACCCATCAAATGGTATTGACGTGAGACTGAAATGAATGTCACGTTGAGCAAAGCTGCCCAGCAAAAGCACCAGGAGACGAGGGCTGCAGAATGCAAAGGTAAATCTGTCCAGTTTCTTCAAACGAAGTAACATTTCTCTTCCAGCCCTTGTGCAAGCAAACAAGAGGTACTGACAAGGCCACTGGGACACGAGACTGTTGGTGGCAGGTTCACCAAACCACTGAGGTACTTGTGGCTTTAAACACTTAAAAATATCCCATGGGACATGAGCTAGGGGCACAGGCATCCCTAGAAAGATGTGCTTTCAGAAAAATGCCTGTGTGAAGACAGCTCTTATCCGGAGCCACCCTTTGGAGACTCATCCTGCTTGGTCTGAGACAGCTACTGTCCCCCAGGCAGCTCTGCCAGCTGACTGGGAAAGATTTCAGGAAAACTTAAAATGCCAGAAGAAAGGGTAAAAGCTATTAAGTGTAATCACTCAGCTCTTTAAAACCACTCACAAAATAGTGCCAGGTTCATTAAAATCCTTTTCGAAGTGGGAACTGCAGGTTTGTAGCCATAAAGGTGCTGTAGTGTGGATGGTACTGGGAACACAGTATGGGCTGTGTGATAGGGAATGGCCTTTCAAAAGCTCCCAGTACTCCGCCGTGTAAACACCACTGGTTTGCAGTGCCAAAGCCACTGAAGGGTTTTTTTTTAAAACGTAAGTCAAAGGGACAACTCAGGAACCATTTGACATCTGTTCTTAAAGGTTAAGAGTGAGTAATTCTAGAGCCAAGAGCAAGACTGCTCTGTGGCTACAACCCTCTTGCACCCCTTTTTGGCCAACAGTTGGAAAAACCTTGACAGGCTGGCATTTACACAGCACGGTATTAAACTTCACCAGTGCTTATGCAGTCTGTGGTCCTCACAGTTCATGATGATTTGCCACTTAAAATGCTGGTGAGGTCACTCTACACCAGACATTCAACATAAATTGTGGGATCTCTAGGGATTTCTTGGTACAGATTCCTCTCTAGGTGTCTCTTCTCTAGATTAAATCTTGTAAACAAGTTGTTAGTAAGAAAGAACAGGCACGGATGTGTGTTTCACACGCTGCCTTATTCAGGCAATTTTAAAAAGATCAAAGCTGAACCTCCATGCAGTGGTCTGGTGGAGACTTTGTGGATGTCCTTCTCATTAAGCATCGACTCCTCTGCTCATTCTTCCCTAAAACCAGAATCTTCTTGGCATTCCAGTAAATAAATGTGAGTTTTAGACACAGAAATCCATCCTTACGTTGTGAAAAAAAATCAACTTCAGGTCACTTGAGACTATTGAGAAATTTTGGTTGTTCCTCCCCTCTTGGTAAAAGTGTTTCCCCACCAATCTTCGGACCTTTTTTCTCCTAGAAACATGAACCATGGAGAAAAGAAGTTAAATGTGCAGTAAGATGTCTCCCAAACATTTCTTTGACAGAATGTGTAGTAGGATTAAATTATCTGCTTAAATATTGACAGACAGGAACCTTGACATTCTGAACTCTTACAACTTTGGTAAAAAGCAAATTCCCCATGGTTAAATAAAACAAAGCTTCCAAAACAGAAAGCAAGGAGAGAAAGTCCACTACAACACAGCCTGCAGGTACCTGTACGTACCTACCAAAATGCAGAGCTGCTTGGTTTTGCTGGCAGCTGTAAGGGCACTGCAGCAAAGCGTGGAACAAAAGCACCAAAAGAAGAAGAGCACTGAGGTGCTCACAAACTGCTGGCTCACGCTTACCTTTAGCATCCCATCTCGCTCCCACTTGAAGAGGCCACAGGTGCTGAAAGATACAGACAGGTGAGGACCACTGTGCTGGGCGTTTGCTGCACGGTGCGAGGGCCCAAAACTAGCCCCACACCTTTCCCACACCGCTTAGCACCAATGTTCCCGCTTTGGGGCACGATTAGGTGACTCCCAACACGTTACTTGGGAGCGGACAGTAGAAAAGCCTCAGTCCTTATTTCAGCAGGCTCACTTCTTACCTGCAGGGCTTTTTTGGGAGCCTGTCAAGGGAAATTGCTCGGTTTCCACAGGGACATTTGAAAAATCGCTTGATGGCCTCATGCCAGTGGTACTCGTGGTTATCCTGCACGCATGTATCCAGAGGTTTGAAATAGGTGTAATTACACTGTCAGGGAGAGAAAGAGAGCTGTGAGTGCTTCAGCAGCATGGGAGACACATTCTGTGGGTTTGCAACAGCTGAACGGAAAGCACCTCTGTCTTCTCGCATTGCGAGGAGCCCACCAGTCAGAGATCATCACCCCAGGCTTTGTCACTGCTTCTTCTAATGCCGTCCTCTCCTCTTTGCCACCACTCCGTGGCCCTGCTCCTAGCACCTCACGGGGCACACAGTGGTCCTCTGTGCAGCCCCAAAACAGATAAAAAAGGCGACGAGAGGGAAAGTCCAGCAGGGGCCAAAACTCTGGGAATGGGAGGTAACTCCTCTCTTCCTCTAGCACATTTAGGACAGTAACAAAGTTCCACTCCTTTTCCTGATGGCAAAATCCCTGGAAATGCAAATAGAGGAATCCCACCCAGTGTTAGGTTTTCAAGGCACTTTGCTTGTTTTGGCATGTAATGTGGGGAACTGAGGGTCCTGGTACAAAGCGCTTCAGGGAAGAAATGGAGAAATATTTTCAGGATACTGACACCCACTGGCATAAACATCAATTTGAGATGTTTAGCACAGCACTCCAGCCTGCCTTGTCAGTGTCCTCATGTCTCAGTCACTCAGTGCAGGGGCTGTTCCCAGCGACAGGCATAAGGAACAAAACTGTCTCCATTTGATCCCTGCACTGGACTACGGCCAAGGGAGTGACAGATGGGAGTTTGCAGGATGCTCCAGCATCGTTTTGTACAATCCATGTTCCACTCCTCTGCTGCTACCCTGGCTCTCCTTCACTCACCGTTTTACATGTCACAACTCGACATTTCACTTCTTTAATGCTCCTCATCTTCTCTTCCATGTCTTCCTTTTTCACCAGCGGCTGAAAGTATTGTTCCTGCAGTTCAGCCTCAGCCTGTGGGGACACACAAAAAGGGTTGTGGGGACACAAAAAAAAAGGAGAAGCCACTCCATAAATGGCCTTTGGGCAAATCACTACTGGGCCTGCTTCAAGCAGACTGCAGTCTGGGAGCCAGAGAAACACCAAATATTGGTTGCTTCAAAAAATCTGTTGCTTCAAAAGTGCTCTACACCAATATTGAAATGAGGCACCTCGGAGATGTATGAGAGGGAGGGTTTGACTGAAATATGCACATACCTACGAGGAATGAGGACAGTGCAGGAAGAGGTCAGATAGCCAGATGTAGTCAATGAAGCAGGTTCTTAGCCAAAATATTACTCCTCAGAAGACCTTAGAACAACTAGGAGATCATACCAATACAGCATGTCCAAGACAAGAGCCCTGTGCCGCTGGAGGTGCTGTGTCCCTGGGAATCAGCTCAGCAAAGACCCCAAGAGATCCCAACCTCTTAGCTCTTCAGGGCAACTGCTGGCATTTCACAGGCTCCACAACTTACAAGAGTCCCAGATGAAGGTGGCAGCTGCCTTTATGTGGCCAAGATATCAAGAAATGAGGGACAAAATAGGCACATGGGTAATTTGGTTTTAAGGCACAAGGATTTCTTTGATCATCCACTAACCAGGAAACTTCATCGATTCTTCCAAACATAGAAAAAAAATCAATGGCAACTTGACCTTACCATGGCTACGGCAATAATGCAGGCTTGCAGGCACTGTGCCCTGCGTGCTCAGAGACCCCTGACTCTACTCATCAGGGCAATTTAGTGCTTATGACCTGTTTGGGTGCCTGCTTCTTGCTGAAATAATTATGAGGAGTCCAGACAGCTCCCTCATTCTGGATCCTCAGTCACGGCTGGATTGAGGTCATACCTCTTTCAGGACATCTGCGTGCTTGGACTTGGCATTCAGGATTTTCTGGAACTCTTCTGACTCCAGATAGGCCAGCTGCTCACGCCGTTTCTTTTGGGCTGGCTCCAGTTCATCCATATCTAGGGAGACAAAAAGGCTCAGTCCTACAGAGACCAAGTTCAAAACAAGGTTGTGATCTCTAAGCATGATCACTGCAGGAGATTTTGGAAGTCTCAGGTCTCTCAGGCAGATGTTCAAGTCAAACAGCAGCCTTTCATAGTTAAGAGAACATGAAGCCAAGTTCAAATATGGCTTCAGAAAAAATAAAAGCATTTTTAAAAATAATATTGCATCTTCTTTCAAAGCACTTTAGCAGGAATTTTCACATTAGTCCCAGAGGAGCCAGTAGTGCTGCCTCCCTGACTGATGGACAAGGTTTAAAGGCAATTAAGCAGTTCATCCAAGATCACACAGTAAATCATCAGCAGGCAAACTCAAGCTCCCACAGAAAATTCAGACACCTTCCCAGGTGGGGCTATGTCTTGGTTTCCCTTGGTTAAGGCAGCCGTGCATTGCAGATGCTGGAAGAAAGGGAACGGAGATGAGGAGAGGGAGCTATCAGAGATTACAGCTCAGCGTGAGAGATTGTTCAGCCTATTTGGAACCCTTTAAGTTCTAAACAGACCTAACTTGGCCTCTCTTTGGCACAGCAATTAAGTCCTTAACCCAGCAACTAGTGCTTCATTCAGCAGGACATAAGCATATTTTTCCTGTTCTAGAAGCTCACATTACATACCATTCTCTGCTTCTGGACCTTGTGGCTGAGCAACATTTTTCTCAACTCTTTCAACAATTTCTAGGACATCATCAACATCAGCTCTTTTCCTCTTGACACTGTTTGGGTCAGATTTAGGAAGAATTTGTCCTTTTGCTCGTAGCCGCTGTATTGCAGCCAGCTAGAAAACAGGAAAGAGCAGTGAATGTGTTGGTGACCAGTCTGGCTTCCGTGTTCCTACTTCCAGAAGTAGCAGAGGAATTCTGTCAAATGGAGGAGACAAGATCCACTGGCCTGAGCACAGAGCTGGCCGAAAAGAGCCAATAAAACTCTCAGCTCCGCTGTACATCTAATTCACCACATCACTGAACCTCTCGTGACTTCCCAAACCATAAAATCACTTCTCCAGGGGTGTTACCAGGCTTGTTATCTCTGCAGCTGTGCTTTAGCTGCTTCAGAAATCAGCAAGTCTTCCAGAGGAATCAAATCAAATGTGTGATATTTCCACATAAATTTGTAATAATTGGGAACTAACAGAAAATTGCATACAACTATTCCTTTCCATACTTCCGGAATGCTAAGACTCCTTCCTTGCTGGAAGATAAATGTTTCTTTGACAAACGTGAACATATTTGTGCCAAGGAAAGGTGCAGTCTGCTCTGGGTAGAAACCAAAATTATCCAAACTCATGGCACAACATAGTTTAGTTGACTGTTGCTTACCTGGCAAATGGAAAACACCCACAATACACTGCACTACTAATGCCAAAGAAAAAATATGCAAAGTTTAGCACTCCAGGGATTTTCAGCACAAATTCCCTGCCCCTTCCCAGCACTTAAGAGTTTTCACGCTTGTAAAACAATCAGTAGTGACAGGCTTTGCTCTCCTTTCTTCTGTAAAAATCACCTCAGCACCTCCCATCCTGGTCCAGGACCTATTCATAACCTGATGCTTTAAGATGCTCTAAATCCCCAAAACACAAGAGCAAGAAGAGCAGCCACTGGTGGACAGAGCTCCGTCCCACACGCGTGAAGAACAGAGTACAAGGACAGACACACAGCTACTCCAAACTGCTCTCCAAGTGTAATTTGCCCAAGGAGTGACAGACTATGTCAGGTCATGAAGAACAGCGTATTCATGAGGCTGCCAGCAAGAATAAAGAAGCGTTTCTTCAGCAAAAAGCTTAGCAACAGGTTAGTGACTTAAACGAGACGCCTTATCTCCCCATCTGCTTTTCCCCAGTCCCATACCAAGAGGCTTCTCTGTCCCCTGTTCATGCCCCACTGGGCAGTCTGATCCCACAAATCAGCAACTTCTCTAACATCAGGGCTGTGCTAGCCTATATCTGATCAAAGATTCCTCTACTACCACAAACCAAACTTCCCTTAACCTCCCCTTCTTAATACTGGAAAGATTCAAAGAGCTGTTACCTTTTTGGCTTCTGCCAAGCTGTCTAGCTTTGGTGTTGGAGGTGGAGACCCATCAAAGAAGAGGATATCTTCTCCTTCTGAGAAGCCTGTGCCTAGCCTGGGCCTTTGAGGAGTTGAAATTTTTGCAGCTTTGGGAAACTCTGCCCCAGGCACTGGGGAATGGAGTGAAGGCTGTCTGGAGGAGGATGGGAGAGCAGGGCTGCCAGCTTTACTTGTGTTCTGGAGAAACCTTGTAGGACAAGAATAATCCATTGAAATAGAAACACAAGTCAAAGTGACAGAAAGGTTTGAGAAACAGATAGGAATGGATGGGATGCAGACTGTGATTTTTTTCACTAATTGGCCTTTTATTCCTAGAAAAACATGCATTAGGAATTCAGGAGTAAAACAAGTCTGGCAAGGAACTCATTTTGTCGTTGAAATAAAGAGCGACTTGAAGAAGTCACCAGAAGGAGTGAACAACCAATTGCTTTCAAAACTAAAATCAGAGAGAAGCATTAAACGAAGCTAGGAAGTTGGAACTGAAAAATGGGCTGCTTTTTAGAACAGGTAGTTAAGCAAGGCAACTGCTTGTCATAGGAGTCACATAAATGTTTAGGTTTACACAATCACAATGGAGGTTGGACAGGTTCATGGGAAAAAACATCCTTTCAGAGATATTGTAACCAATTTATCTTGGAACGTCTCTGAAATACACAATTGTAAGCTGGAAGAGCATTTGGGGGAAATATCATCATGACTGTGCCTAGTCTTACTCTCCTTCAGGTTCTGCTTCATCTCCTGTTGAGCCTTTTGAGGCTACTTGGCCACATCAACCTCGGTCTCACCCAAGGTGGCTCTTCTGAAGTTCTTCTCAGGTTTGTTAACAAGACATGCACAAAACACTTGGCAAATCTTAAGGTTCAGAAGATCCTTGCAGCCAGAACCAGGACTCCTAACTCCACTTTCCTACCCTAACCAGCCTCTTACCATCATGCCTTCCAGCTGCTGGGCACTGTGCTAGAGCATTTCATTCTCCACTGAATACTAGGGTATTCTATTTAAATGAAGTTTTTATTAAAATGGCAAAACACCTCCCACAGTTAGGGCCACAGTAACAGAACCCTTCCTGTGAAAGTCAGTATGTATTACCGCCTCTGAATCTCTTCAGATCGTTTTTTTCTGGCCTCCAGCAATTTCTGTTTCTGTTGCTTGAGCAGTGCCGAAGCAGAGATAGACTGGAAATTGGCCCCTTGCTTCTTTTCAGCATCTAGGAAAAAACCAAACCAAACCAAAATAAAAAGCCACTAATTTTTGTTCAGAAGAGGGCTGAGTGATTTCAGGAGTGAGTTTTCCTTCAGGCAAAAGAGCAATACCTGCTTTGGTCCAGTGTTTGCAGAGGTTTCGTGCTCCAAAAGTTGGTTGTGCCAGCAGTTCCTTGAATTCCTCGGAACATTGCATGGGTCTCTTTGCACCTGGAGCAGAAGAGGCAGAAATACAACAGATCTGGAGACAGGAAGGGAAGCAGGCCTGGCTTTAGAGATGTAATCTAGGTTGGAAGAAACCCCTGCAGGTCACCTGAGTGAGCACCCTCCCAAAGAAAGGCCAACCAATGTATCAGGTTGCCCAAGGCCTTGTCCTCACAGAACACATTTCTACCCCTTCAGCAATTTTGTCAGTCAGAGAGATCCCCATCAGCCTTAGCTGCCTGGGGTGCTCCCATCGTTCTCATTTTTAGAATGCTTGAAAGTCTGGAAGCCACCACCACTTATTCCTGGATAGTGAAGAGCAGCTAAAAGCTAGAGACAGGACCCACTACGTTGTCTGAAATGGAGACAACTGAGGGAAAGGAGAGATTGGAAGAAGACATCTAAGTGGCATCAGGAGCACATACTTTGAATAACCTGTCATCTGCTTTCCACTGAGCATAAAGAGGGTGTAATATTAAGAGCTTTACAGAAACAAAATGGAGGCAGAGAAGATCAGTGACACCCCAAAGGCTACGGAAGGGACACACTCTGAAGATCACAAAAGAAAAGCACTAGAAACAGGCTGCGTACTTGGGAGGTCCCCTGCATTGCAGACCTGACTGATTTATACTTAGTATTCCCTGGAAGCTTTCAAGACTGACAGAAGTCATTTATTTTAATCAAATAAAATAAATTCTCCGGTTCAAAGTTCTTAAAGCTTCCAATTCCCATTAATCTGGCAAAGATCTTCTGTCACTTTCCAAAGACAGAACAGGAGACTTAATACAGGGGCACTGATGAAAAAAAGACATGGAGCTACACAGTTGCTTAGTTACATTTGCCTTGCAGCTGTGATCTCAAGAGGGAAGAGGAGTTTTGATCAATTGAGAAAGCAGCCTGCAAATTATTATCTGTAGCAAACCAATTGCCAGATGCCTTCAGTGAGTATCGGGGTCCTGGGACACAGCCGCACAACAAGCCAGCAATATCTGGAGGGCAAAGAGACTACATGGGTAGTTAGGTACCAATTTTCTGCCTGGTTTCCTGGACAATTGCATCAGCTCCTCTCACGACCAGATTGGAGAGAGTGGTTTGAATCTTCCTTTTCGGTACTGCAGCTGCTGCACTAGAAAGAGGAAAGAAAATCAGAACATCAGAGTTTTACCATGCTTAGAGCAAGGACAGGAGCTTGAATGCTAGCTCAGTGCTTCAACAAAACTCCAGCCACCCTGAAGGGTGCCTCTCTCCTGTCATCTGGCTGTTTTTGGGGAGGATGTGCATCTAAAATCAAATATTAGCACAATATCTAGGATCTCCCGTTTCTCCCTGGGTTGAGCTATGCATTTCCTACACATAGAGAGAAAACTAAACATAGGTAATGGCTACGCTTTGCTCACAGTTAGTTCTAGGGATGGAGAGGAGACTGGAATTACTTCACTACTGTGGTGTCACACCAGTTATCAGAGGGCAGCGGTAAGGGAATGAAAGCTGTGTGCAAGCACAGGGCTTGATCCAGCTGTGACTCAAGTCCTCCCACAGCTGTCTTCAGGGGGATTTGGATGAGGAACCTGGCCCCTCCATGCTAGTTATGAGATGCACACTGCTCTACTGATCTCGGTCAGTTAATAAGACACAGAGTGTACTGCTGTCTCTTTGTGAACACACAGGGATACTCTATTATTTCAGTCAAGGACGCGAGGAGGAGGAAATACAGAATACACTGAGTCTGGGATTAAACGCAATGAGCCGTAACAAAATATGGTAAGGGAATGGCACTGAAAAATACTCATCTCTGAGACCTGAATGCTTGGGATCTCATGATAAAGTTAATTTCATCTACTGTAACACAATGCTGCCTGGCTTCACAAGACAGTATTAATTAAGAGGTAAAAACACCCCTTACCACAATTTAGCACTGACTTAAAATTTTCCTATGACATAGCAGCTCTGTTACCTCATGGGGCCAGGAGGATTACACCAAATGCATTTATTCCCATTTGGTGAATGTAGTCAAGTCAAAGTCTAATTAAATAGACCCCCTCAGAGATCGCTTCAGGCTCACTTGCACGTGGGAGGGCAATTCTGTTCAAAAGCAAGGGAAAGAAGTGGTTTATCTTACACTGAGGCTGCATATGCTGCTGAAGAGACACCTCCATAGTAAAACCCATCCTGACACAGTCTCTCCTTCAAACTGGGATTCTTCCGACCAACTTTTTTGGGAATGCGGCCACCAGAGAAGGTGGACTGCAGATCTGCCCGCTTTGAGCTCAGCTTCTTGTACTGGGATTGTATATGATACTGGCAATATTCACAGTCATTCTGAAAAGAAATGGGAGAAGTCTGTTGCAGAATACTAGCAATTACAATTTACTGCATTCCCCTCACCCACATTTACCCTCCTACAGCTAAACTGAAGTAACTCCAGCATTTGACCAACTCAGCAAACATATGCCCACACTCCAGCAAGAAAAAACAAAACTAAAATTGCCCATACTAATCAGTGCAAGAAAGCCTGTGCATTGAGGACTTCCTCCATCCCAGGAATTTTAAAGCCATTCCAATTGATGTCGCAGGTTCTCTTGCCCAGATTCTGTACCCTTGACTCTGAACTGTATGCAATTTCCTTACTGGTACGAACACAAAAGAAAACTGACACCAGAGCAAGATATTTCGTGCACTAATTTCAAACTAATTCATCGGGTTTCAGAGGCAATCTGAGGGAGTTTGGAACTGAAGATAGCGAGTCTGCAGTCAGAGACAGTAGTGCCATAAACACACTCACTTAGAGTGCTCTTTAACTTTAAAAAAAAAAAAAAATAAAAAATTCCGTTCTCATTGACACTCATCTGCCCCAGATTTGTATAACTACAATTACCCCACAATCAAACATTTTTTGACACTAATTAAACAGACAGTCAATTCCTTCATGACATTCTTCTGCCTGGCAGCCTCCATCCAGTTTGTTGCTGGTGGCATTGGAACATCTCACTGACACTGAGAGCCCTGTGCGCAGGTACCTCCCGCAGTGGGTCTGCAATCACAGCCTTGTTTTGCTACAAGTACCTTCTAGCGCAGCGTGTGGAAGCTTGCAGCGGCGCAAAGGAGAGTGAAAGGGTGTGGAGATGGTGCCGGTCATGGGTCAAGACCCACCTCTTTTCACTGCAGCACCACTTTTGCATTTAGGGAACTACGCTGCTGCTACGGCGCCATCACAGAAGCAGCTCCTCTGGGTTTCATTTCTCAGTTTCTCCACCCATATCAGTTAAGTTACAAGTCAAGATCCAGAAACAAGTGAAAGAGTTGGAGCGTCAGTACAAATTCAGCAGCCAGATTTTTACCAACAGCTTAAGGATGTCCTAACTACTGAGATACAGACCAGGTTCACAATCTGTGCACAAGGATCACCGTTTTTCTTCCTGGCTTTGCAGGTGCCCATGTCCAGAGCCTCACCCATGAGGAGGATCTTCTGGGGATGGTCAACAGACAAACACACCTAGAAAGAAATTAGAGCATGTCTTCAGAAGGACTGGATGGGCTTATCTCCAGATATCACTGGTCCAGTTTGGTACCTCTAGTATTAACAATGCAGTTTTAAAATGCAAGCCTAGTTTAAGAAAGCCACATCTCCTGTTCAGATTGAGAAAAGGTTCAGCTAGAAAGAAAAAAAAGTGAATTTATTTCTCCCAAAGAGATAAAAAGTTGCATTTCGATGCTCAGAGCCTCAGGAAACCAAGAACCAGCAAAGACAGCTCTAGTTGTGCTATAAATGACAGTCCTGTACAACCACTTGGCTCTGACGCCATCATGACAACCACATTTGGCAGTGGATGGGAAGAGGAGAAGGAGTGGAGCTCTCTGTCCCTCTCCGTACGCACATGTCCAATCAAAACTGACTCCTGTGCAAGAGGAGTGTCTACTTCACACAACTGAAGATACTAGGAATTGTGTCTGCAGGTAAGAAACACTCTGAGAAGTCAGTTTTATTGTAGTTCTAAATGTGTGCATTTTAGCTAAGAGCAGCTGTTAACAGTTAAATACAGTCCTTACATTAAATCTGGTATGACTTTCCACTCACCAAGAGGACTTGCTACTGCTTACTCACGTTCATTTAAGCAATTATATAGCTTAATAGACAATTAATGAGATTCTTAATTTCTCAATTTGGAGAATTTAAAACGCAAAACACTACATCACCAGCTACTAGATTGAAATTCCCCTTGACAGAAGTCAGTAAAAACAGTTTCCATTCCAGTGCAATTAAAAAGATATTTAAAAAATTTAATTTATTAGCTAAATGAAGCCACCTTATATGTTTTGATATGTACAGAAGAGTAATTCATCACATTCTGCATTTATAACTAATTGATTAAACAAGCAAACTACTACGTATCAATTTACTATACATAACATAATTTGTTTAATAAATCAAATATTGCTGCTTCTCAGTCATGATATTGGAACCAGGAAATATTTTCCAATCACATCTCATGCTTAAATTAAAAAAAAGAAATGAGATTCCCTGCCTTTTACAGCTTTGAGAGACCTCTAGGCTGAAACAGGCATTGCACTGAAGTAGCTGAATAAACTGAAATGAAAATACACTCCCTACATCTGTGGAAGAGTCGACTGCTACCGAGAGCAGATTAAACACTTGAACAAACTCTGGTTTACGGCTTCTTGAAGTTCAATCTTCCAGAGGCCAGGAGCAAACACACCACACAAATATCTGAATGCAATTCAAACTGTTTAGGCAGACTGCTGAAATTTCAGCCTTCACACGTTTTATAAAGCTAAATCTCAAGCAGATACGAAAAAGTTCAGCTATAGGTAAAAAGCCACAGCTGATGGGCGAGTGAAAAATCCTCTCACCTCATCAGAGCCTTCTTTAGGTTTCATAGGATTAGCATTGAGCAGCCCGATGACCGTCCCTTGGTCTGTCTTCCAGTGCTCTTTGTGGACATCACCGAACAAGAAGAGCGAGACATACTGATTGAGATCCCGTAGGTCGTTCAGCCGCCAGATACTGAAGGTTCTGCCCTGAAACAGACATTTGCTTTCCATTCAGCTCTCAGCACAGGGATGTTGACTGCATCTCCTCTTGTTGTTGCTTTTAAAGAGTTATTCTGATTTTTCTCTGCAAGTTTTCCTGACTTAGAAAAGCACAATTTGTAACCTCAGTAGAGGTTAGAGACAATATATCCAGCCATGCCACGTAGCCGGTTCTGGGATTCTTACGCGCCAAAATAGCACAATAATACTGCTACCACCAATCTTCCTGATATTAAAGCTGGACAGCACTCTTGCCTGCTGAATAAAGAGGTTTTTACCCCACTGAACAAACAAAACCAAGGCATACCCAGATGTCTGTTTCATCAATGACTTCCTATAAGACAGGTACACCATCTAGGACAGAATGACCTCTAGAGAAACGATGGAAGCAGAATGTGTTGGCACATTTAAAACAAGAGGGCTGTCTAGAAAAACTGACAGTCACAGTCCTTTTTTTTTTTTTTTCCACTGGCATTTAACATATAACAGTGGATGAACAGATCTAAGCCAGATCTATGCTACGGTTACATTAGCCAACACCACTGTCTGGGAGTTGCACCAGATAAGCTAAGGACTTACCCTGAGGACTAAAAGCAGCATTACTGCAGGAAACCAGACGAGTCAGGACCTTTAATACAGTAGCTTTTCGTTAACTACATAGAGTTGGCTGATTAAGTTGAAGACCTAATTAGTTTCTCAGGAAAGATCTTTTCACTTGAACTGAGCAAGGGATACAACAAAGTTACTTACATTATTTGCGCTCTGAGGAGTGACCTTCTTCACTATGACTCCAAACGTTACCCAGTCTACTTCCTCCAGATTTTCTGCAGCAAGTTTGCTCTTCAGCTGGGACAGCCGGATGAGCTTCCGGTTAGCCATTTTCCTGTCCATTTCAGCGGAAGACACTCGGGGTTTTCTAGATGAAGTGAAAGCATGCAACAGTGAACACATCCATCAGCATAAATGGATAGAGACAAGCAAAACCATCCAGCATTCTGCTGGGGAGACTGCCTCTGTGCCTTATTTCACCCTGAGATCACTTGAAACAAAACCTCTTGGTTCAGGACATTGTACAAATACCAGAAAGCTACTGATCATGCTGTTTTTTGTCCAAATAGCTGCACTGCAAATTAGCCCTGAGCCTGCATTAGCTCTGCTCCTTTCAGGAATGACTTGAGTAAGACTCAGCACGGTTTGAAAATCCAGCATGGTTTCTAGCGAGGAAAGACACTGAGTATTCAGAGACCTCTTGTGGCCACATCGAGCATGGGGATCCTGAGTGGCTCCCAAGGCTTCTCAGCATGGAACAAAATCTGCTCAGCTGAAGCATGGTGGAGCTTTGCACATGCCCACTGCTTCCCTTCTCCACTACTGAGGACATCCTAGGGAAGGCAGTGCTAATAAAATGACAGCTTTTTTTTTGTTAGGAAAGAGAAAAGGTGAAAATAGAAATATGGTAATAAGCCAAAAATCAACGTTGCCTATTTACCGATCAAACAGCCAACGCTGTGACTTTTTGTGTTTCATCCCCTAATGACAACTGACTACCTGACATAGTTAAATTCTGTCTACACAGCAAATCAGAAATCCAGTCCTCTGCTCACCACTTGTGTGACTAGCATCACAGACTGCGCTTTCCCTCTCCTTACCGGAGGGTAATGTCCTCAGACAGAGCTCAGTGCTGGACTGCTGACCTTAATCTCAGTCCGGAGAAGGTTTCCACGGACACTGGCTGAGTTGTTGCACCAGAACACGTAGGCACGTGAGGAATCTTCTCTCTGGTCACCTTACTGGGTGTATTTCCTGCGGCAGACTTGAGGGGCTGGAATGCCAGACTGAGGACTTGCTGAGGAGGAGGAGTCTTGTTCTCTTTAGCAGGGGAAAAAAAGGCAAGAAAAAAATCTTGGTAACAACAGAAAGCTTCTAAAGGTAATACAATAAGCTCTGTTCCGCTGTGACCAGATTGCTACTGGTATGCTGACCAGTGTAAAACTGTCGTGGATGTGTCTACACCACTGCTGTGAACTAGACAGGCGTTCAACAAAAGCCCAGTGTGTTTCAGTGACAGGCAGACTGAGAACGGTACCTGTTGACGATGCTTTTGACTTCTGGATTCTTCGTTTGGCTGGATGTAAAGGATTGCCCAGCTGGGCTGAGAAACATGGTGACTCTTGCAGCTTCTGCGTTTTCCTTTCCTTCAAGGGTGGACAGGAAGATTTACCTGGCCAAGAAAACAAAAGATTATTTAAGAGATCTCAGGATTTGGGCTCAAACACTAAGAACCACTCGAAACTAACTAATTCTCTAAATAACAAACCCAAGTCAGGGTCCCACACAGAAACCCTTCAGCTAAGTTGCAGCATCTGAAATGCAACAGCTGGAAAAGCCCCAATGGCTCTTCCCCATGATGACCTAAAAGTCTGGATGTCACTGGAACCACAAAGCTGCGGAAAGCAGGAAGACCCCCTTGCTTTTAAATTTTCCCATACAATTTTACTACTACACCCAATGCAATGCAGCACAAACATAGCTGTATTTTCTGGGTGTACCAACATCTGCCAGTAAGAAGGGACACTTGCAGCGGAAGGCCCTGGAGCACTTCAGTCACGAAAACTGCCCCATGTCGAATCAATCCATAATGCAGATACCAAAACTGTAGCTCAGTTATTCAGTCTGTAGCTGCAGGAAGTAACCTGTGTGGGAATACACCAGACCACTACTCCTCCTTGCTACTCAGTGCCCACTTCAGGATTATCTGGAGCCCTGCCTGTAAATTGCAGGTTGGTAGACCAACAAATCATAAATCTATTTAATTAGTCTCATTACCAGGGGTTTTCTTCTCAGGGCCTGAACTGGATTGCTGCCCAATAGCAGTCTTTTGCAACTGCTCCTGTAATGTCTTCATCTGTTCTTGCAATTTTCTCAGCTCAGCTAGAAAAGAGAGAAGAATAAGGATAATAATGAAAACAGTGGGAAGCCATTGCAAACAGGGATTTATGAGATCCCTGGAAGTCTGGCAGTTTTACTACATCATAGAAACTTAGAAAGCAAAGACTTGAGCCACAACACAGATTTACTTGAGTCTACACAGCTCACAGTGAAGGAACACTTTTCCATACAGCCTGGAGCTGACTTCTCTCACATAAATATTTAACCTGACCGTGGTGTGTTCCTTGCCATGTTGCATAGATCGATCTTTCCTACTCAACATAAGACAATTTAAATGGCTGATGATTGTACTCCTTACTATAAAGAAGTGCTTCCAATATAATCAAATACATGGCCTGGACACAGGAAGGTTACGTGGCCAGCTCTGCTCCCACACTGATTGGTATGGCAGAAACCTCCTGCTGATAAGTCCTGAGGTGAAAGGGAGAGCTGTGCAGGATGATAGCCCTGAAGACTGAAGAAACATTGCTTTTCATCAGACAAGGCACAGGTACTTAGCCAACCTTCCCTACTCTGCTCAGCAGAGCTAGTTTAGTATCTTTGGTTTAATTCAATCCTCTGTCTTTCTTTTGGGAAAATAGGTTTGGTGAGTTTGGCTGCTGAGCACTGCAAACTGGACTTAGAAACTTTCCTAAGATCTGGGCACCATCCTAAACTGAGAAACAGCAAGCCCTACCTTCTGCCCATTAGCTCCCTATAGACAAGACATATACACAACGAAACAGATGAAAGATGCTGTTACAGAAACCTTGCAGCTCTTCATTGGTCTTCTCTTTTGTCTGACTGGGAGTTGAAGTGGCGACAGTTTTTTCTGCCTCCTCTTCTTCCAGCAGGTCATCCACATCTCCAAACAGCGTAGCCAGGTTCTCCTTCTGTTCATCAATCGTGTTGTCGTCAGCATCAACCTCCTCAGTGTAGGATGCATCATCTTCTGCATCAAAGAGCTCATCGTATTCATCTGGTTCTCCCTCCTCGTCCTCTGGGGCATCTTCCTCCTCAGGACCGTTCCCCTCCTCCGTTGCTTCATTTTCTTCCAGGAGGGAGGCCAATAGATCCAAGTCATCATCAGCTACGGCAAAAATTAAACTCAGTGTTATTTCCATCCAGTTAGAGGAAAGCTGCCATGGAATAAAATACCCATGATACTCTAATCACAAGCTAATGACAATCAAAAGTAAATCAGAACAGCAAGTGGTATTCTTAAAAAAGCTTTCAACTTTGGCTAAGGGAAGATAAAGGAGTTTCCTGCCGTCTGGTCAGTGGGAAATGTGGCTGCAGACACTCTCAGTTTACGATCCAGGTTGGCTGGTCAGCAGAAAATATGCAGGCTACTTAGT
This sequence comes from Tetrax tetrax, assembly GCA_009806455.1. Lineage (NCBI taxonomy): Eukaryota > Metazoa > Chordata > Aves > Otidiformes > Otididae > Tetrax > Tetrax tetrax. The sequence goes on along the minus strand of WHYT01017483.1, from coordinate 512,969 downwards.
GCTGGCTTTTCCTCCCATGCAGCTGCTTGTACAACAACTGCTGTTACAAAGAAAAGCCTTGGGACTTGAAAATGTGTAGCCAGGGACTCTACAGAGAAACCCATGTGGCTTTTAACCATGGAAGCTGAAGACAAAGATGCAAGGCAGGCAAAAAAAGCATATCCTCAGATAAGCTTTGCTCAAGGAAGAGAATAGAAAGCAAAGAAACATGGATCAAAGTGACAAATAATGGAAAAAAAAAATAAAGGTGAGAGAGAGAGAGAGAGTGAGGAAAGGGACAGATAAGCAGAATTGAAATGCAGAACAAAACAAGAAACGTATTCAGCTTTTGTTGCTGAAGAAAACAAAAGCAGGGAAGGGGCAGAAAGGCGACAACAATGAAGGTAAGGGGCAACCTCTAAAGCCTCCACGAGTGAAGTCAGTGCAATATAATTTCCTTTACTGAATGGTTTACCAAGTTTTCTGAACATTTGAACTTATTAACTAACATATTGATCAAAGACAACCTTCCTACTGAAAGTGAAAGAATATTTTCCCCCTTACCATCCATGATTTCACCAGGATTTCTTCAAGAGCCCCTCAAGGAAAAATATTCTCTGTTAGGGGAAGAACAACATTGATACTGTCAAAACAGATACAGCTTAACTAAAAAGACACATTGTGTTCAAGCTTCTCATTTGATGATTTGCAAACCACCACCTTGGTTCTGTTTAAAGCTGCAGACAAGGACTCCACTAAATTAAAAACCCTCGCATGCATTTTCTACATCTAAAGACTGATCTATGCCAAACTCACTGCAGTGTAAGGACATTACTTTTCAAAAAAAACCCGTAACAGATACACATTTTAAGAAATGCCTACCATGTTCTCATAGTAATAACCATTTCCACCTCACTAGTCCTGCACCATAATAAAAATTGTCATTTAAATAAAGCAACTCTTTCAAAAAGGATTCAGTCTTCAGTTGAAAATGTGAGCAGAGCTAAACCCTGCTACCTCTTCCAATACAGTTGTTAGTCTTAAAAGCGTATGTTCTACATTTCTCACGGCTCCTCCGTTTCATGGACACATCTCCATGAAAAATAATCCTCAGGGGCAGACATAAATGGCCACTGGAAGCCTGGATAAGAAGAAGGGAAATCCACCGAGCCTGGATTACTCACAAACCCAAACTCCAACTCTGTGCTTACAGGCCTTCCTGCTGCGGAGACTTTCGTTTCGCCCATAAACTCCACTTTTAACAGGCCTCTCTTGTCTCTTGCTCCAGAATACTCATTTTCAGCAAAGAACAAAAAAAAACCCAAGAGCACAGACGAGCAGGCGTGCCTACCGACCACCCCGCGCTCCCGCCGCCCAGCCGCTGACACGGGCCCGCGAGGGCTCTCCCCTCGGGAAGGTCACCACGGGATCGCACCCCCGTCTCTCCCCTGACGGCCAGCCCCGGGCTCCCAAGGCCGGGCAGAGCTCGGTTGTACCGGGCAGAGCCCGGTTGTGCCGGGCAGACCTCGGTCGTGCCGCGTCCGCCGCCTCCCCCCCTCCCCACGGGCCGCAGCAGCCGCGGGATCCCCGGGGGAGCGTCCTTCTCCTCACGGCTCCCCTCCCCGCCGTCTCCCCCATCCGAACCCCGATATCCAGGGCTTCCCCGTGGATCTCCGATCCCTCACCCCAGCCTCTGCCCCCCCCTGGGATCGGGATCGGGATCGGGATCGGTCTCCGGCACCTCCCCCCCCGATCCCCTCCCGGCCCCGCTCACCGCCGGGCGCGCGCTCCCCGGCACCCGCCAAAACTTCAAGCCGGCCCCGCCTCCTCCTGCGCATGCGCGGGCGCAGCCCCGGGCGGCGCGCCGGGCAACGCGGGGGGGATGGGGGGGGGGGGCCTCGGCGCCATCTTGGTTGTGGGCGGGCGGCAGGGAGGACGCGGGTGCTCGCTGGGATTTGGGCCAAGGGAGGAAGGGATTTGGGCGTAGAGGGGGGAGCTGCTGTGCTGAGTGAGGTCAGGGATGTGCGGATGACGACGCCATGCCGTTGTTACGCGCCTCAGTGGAGCTGCATGAGGTGTCACGGCCTGCCCTCTGGGGTAGGCCCGTGGCGTGAGGCCTGTGTTCGTATGCAGAGCCATAGTCGTTTGAATTGCCTAAATTGCGAGCGGCAGGGGGAACATACGACAACAACCCAATATGAGTTATATGCGTAGTCCCCTTTATTGGTCCAGGGTGCACATATTTATAAGGTTAGTAAAGATAATTATGCATACCGGCGTTATGCGATTGGCTTAGTATAGATAATTATGCCTACTTGGTATTACGCAATTGGCTTAAGCTCTAAAGGTTACATTCGCATGGTCCTCCTACTTGCAGTTAGCTAGCTTGGAAAGTTCTGTACTTATTGTGTTCTCACTTTCTCAAAAGTTGTTTACGACCTTCTTCAAGGCTGCCGTGTCCTTGTTATTTCTACTGACATGTCTTAACACTGTTTTGCCTTGGTTTGTGTCAAGGCTAGGCCTTCAGACGTGGCTCTGCTCGAACAATTGCTCTGTGGACTCTGTCCCATGGCCCTTCTCTCTGAGCCGTTCTCCAACACTAAATAATCTCAGCACTTGTGTTAACCCAACTATTTAAAACTCTAGTATTGTTGCCCTGTGTGGTTGACAGGATTTGTAGTCTGTTTCAGTATGTCTTTGGTACAAGCAGCTATGATTCTGTGAAAAGTAATATTTCTGAATATGTACAAGCTCATTGCTCTAGTCCCTTTCCCCTTGCATCAATTATATGCAGAAATGACCCCCAAATTGCCCCCCAAACTGAAGGATTTGAGCTCAAATCCCAAGGCTCTTGCACTAAGTCCATCCTGCAAGATGATATACAAAGAAAGAGAGGATGCCTCTGGTATTTAAAGACCAGTGGTAGGAATACCGGGTTAGGAAAGATAAATTAAGGACAGATATTCTGTGGCAGCTGAAGGAATCAAGAAAAAGTTCCAGCAGATGGCAGGAAAAACCTCGAGATACATTCAAATACCCAAAGCAAAGAGAGAAATGCACAACACAAATACATTTTATTTTATCTTTCATCTAAGGGAGAACAAAGGGGAGGTACTCTTAAACCTGTGCTAATGAGCGTCTGCTGGCCGTGGCCACCTGTCATGACAGCTCGTCTGCCCTCTGCGCTGCAGTTAATGATGACAAGAACAGACAAATAATCCTCCCTCTTGCATGAACAGGTTTCAGTGTGTTATGGTTTTATTCTCTGCGGTTCCTTTTCCTTCCTGATTTGCACTGTTGGACCTACCATCTTACCTTTCTGTGAAGACCTACTTCAGCTAATGCCCATGTCTTCCTGTTAGTATTCCTGTGCTAAGCTCCCCTCTCTTTCTGACGCCTCTTAAAATGATTAATTTTGACTTGATGGATGCATAAGTAATTCCTCCTTTGGCCCTTTGCATTGATTTTCTGTGTTTTCATTAAGGTTAATGCTTCTCAGATAAAATCAGCTCTATTATCATTCTTTTAGTCTAATTTTGGCCTAGTAGCGTTTCCATCAGATTTTGATCGTTGCAGAATCCATAACTACCAGAAAGCTCCCGTAATAAAATTGGATTCAGGGAAAAAAGCCCATAAATCCTACTGTGACAAGGAGCCAGTAAGATTTTGGATCTGCTGGAAGTCCTTGTAATTGACGGAGAAGGTTGTAACCAAGCTGATGAATACCTCTTCACAACAGATTTCAGTCAGCTCTTGCAGTACCTGAAATTATGGATGAAGCTGTGTGAGAACCTGAACTATAGCTGACAGAAAACAAGAATCTAGAAGAGATAATTAGAACAACAGTGACAATGAGTAAAAGAAAAGCAACTCCTCACTTTAATTACAAGGGCAAAAAAGAGATTGTTTCTCCTGGTGTTGGTAGCTGAGAATTCACTGACAGCATGACATGAAAAATACAGGTTTTCATTGGCCCAAGAAAGATCTACAGGTATTTTTCTTGTGTATATTTTAAGAATATTCATCTGCTGAGAGTGAAAAATAATCTTACATTACTGAGGTCTTTGTATTGAGTTAATCAGCTTTAGAATAATTTCTATTTGAGGTTTGAAGCACAATATTGAGTAAAATATTGAGTCACCAAACTTTTTATTTCTAATTCCACTGTTGATTTGTTCAGTGTGTTTTCTCCTCTGTGATTTGAATCTGCATCCACAGAACAATTTGGAGAAGCACTTATTTATGGAAGTAGGTTGACAGGAGAATTTGCCATGTACAGGTACAAAATATCTGCTGTGACTCTGCCCCTTCAGTCGCAGCATCCAACACCCCTGAGGCTTTCTCCTGCAGAGTTGTTCCATTCTCCTTAGCCCAACATCACAAGATGATGCAAGCTGTATATACAAATGCCACTGCACACGCATCTCTCACGGGTTGTGCTGTCCCTTGGTGTTCAGAACTTCAGAGTACAGAAGTGTATTGATCAGCCACGCGTGACCTGAGCTTTACCTTCATTTGAAAAAAAAAAAAGCATTCCTGCCCCGCAAAGCTGTGCTGCTCTTCATTAGCCATCACTGATGGACAGCAGGAACGCTTGGACTTTGTACCATGGTTTGACTTCTTTTCCTTGAGAATGGTCTACAAGACCTTGTCTGAAGCTGGGGGCCCAGTGGAGTTTTCTCTGCACCCCGTTATGCTAGAACAGCCATCCCCAAACCAGAACCCCTCTTCCAAGTTTATGAATACACCCTTTCTCCTTACCAGTCAAAGCACTGACCTAGGATCTACTCAAAGACCCCGTGAGCACAGTGGAGAAAGGACAAGCAATAACAAAAATGGATGCTTCTTTTAGCTCATCTCTCTTAAAATTGGAATCCAGTGTTTCTGAAGTGAAGCCTCTCCGTGAAATAAGTCGGCAATAAAGGCCATGGACCAGTCGCCGTTGATCACAGAGCAGTCTCTTATTTTTTATGGAAAAATGACACAGCTCTTATGCCACATCTTGGAGGGTGACCACATCTTGGAGGGTGACCACATGACCCCTTCACATATGCAACACTCCGGTGAGGGTCTCAGATGCATGAGGAGATGTCTCTGAACACTGGGTCTGACCTCCCTGGTGCAGTGCTTTTGGGGAAGGGACTGTCCTTTCATAGCTCAACAATAACAATTGCTTTCTCCATTTCTGGTGTACGTGGAAGCTGAAAAATCCCACATTTTAGGACTAAAACCATTGCTAATTGTAGTCATATCATAATTTGTCCAGACATCTAAGACCTTTCAAGACATATTCTAACTGAACTGTATTATGTGGTTATCTGCATGCTGTTCTTTTCAAAGGAAAAAAGGTGGCATTGATGGAGATCTGTTAAGTCCTGAATTCAGTTAAATGAAGTTAAATCACCTTTTTAACCATTTAACTAGACTAATGCTGAAAAGCTACTATTTTGAGTACGAGCACACGAGTAGCCGTTTGTGACGACTGCAGCACTCTCCTGCTGAAGTTGGATACACGATGGAAGTCAATCGCTTTCAGTCACACTAGTGCTGTGGGAAGCTTCTGGTGCCCACAGCCCTTCAGGGGGATTGTAGGTGACTGTCTCCACAAAAGACAATTCCCTCACCCCTTCCCTTCTGCACATTTCTTTCTGCATTAGGAATATGCAATTGCCTAAAATCCAGAGACACAAATTCCTGCTTGCCTGCCTTTAATCTGAACAACTTTTTAACCAGTGAGTCCCTCAGAGAAGCACACCCAATGGTTAGAGTAAGGTTTTGGGATCAGAGCACCCTGTCTTGTGTTAAAGCCATTACAACTGTACAAAACTGTGCAAAAACTAAGTACGATTGCATTTTTTTTTGTTTTGCCCTTTACATAAACCTACTCCAGCATAGGTGCTTTGGTTATAAAATGGTATTTCTCTTGCATTTTACCTTCCAGAGGTCCAAGTACTTCTATAGATCGCACTGCTTATAGATGAAGGCAAATTCAGGCTTCCTAACTCTGACAGCCCAACACCCCTGAGACCACTGCACTGTGATGTCAAGTCAGGAAACATTCAGGCTGATTACAGCGTGAACTTTGAAGTGGAAGGGTGAGCCAGGAAGTAATCAAGTGATACTAAAAATAAAACATTGAACTTCCATATTCAGGTTGTGTGATCATCCCACCCTGCTCCTTCTGAACATCTACCTCACAATTCTGTTTATAAGAATTAAGTGGACTGGGCACAAACGGACCTTGCTGGTGCCCTCAGTGGGCAAAACAGACCTACCACCGAACAAGATGGCACAGATTTAACTACTGGGTTGTAATGACTCCTCCAATTTTTGCTTCCAGAAATTCAGTTTCAGTTTTGAACAGTGGAAGGAAAAAAGAAATAAAATTTTTCCCTACACAAAGGTCGGCAGATCAGTCCAAAACCACTTGCAGACTTCCTTCCAACCAAACAGTGCTAAAGTGACCAACACTTTTGTTTCTTCAGCAGGAAGACAACGCCATAAGGAGACACCATGTTGGCTACTCAGAGGTTTTCATGCATCTCTGTTACTTCCCTTCCCTGACAGTTTCCAACAGTGCAAATTTTAGCTATTTGCAGAAGGACTGCTATTTAGCTATTTGCAAACTCTTCATTTGCATGGATTCCAGCAATTTGCTCAACTTGTTTCCTGCCGTTCATGCTGGTTCATATTTTTGTTAAGAGTTGTGTGTTTTCCTCCTTTATAATGGCAAGTTAAGAACTGGTTTTTGTTGAGATAAAAACACCAGTGAGGACAAGAACAGATCTAATACACTACGGTTCTTTCTACACAAGCTTTTCAGCCATAAGTATTTGCCATCTTTTTTCAGCCTTCAAAGTATTCACAGGCATAGATAATTTTATAGTTGCAATATTTATTCTGAGATGTGAAAATCTATTATACTCTTCTCTTTAAATTAGGTTACATCCATCTCAGCTCTTTCTAGCACAATACTGTACAGATTCAAAGTAATTTATTATAATAAAGAATCAACACAACACCTTAAAAATGAACAGTTCTATAAAACCAAGTGACTTGGGTACACCAGGAGCTACATCTATCAGACCTAAATGATCTGTTTTAAACCTTACCCATATGTGGCTAAAGCAAGAAGTTACATAAGCCATCAAAAATTTAACATCAGACTAGTATGGTCACAGGAGCAGCAGTTAAACTTTCATCTGGAGAAAGAGCAGGGTTCATTTTAAACGCTCGATGAATGCAGCACTACTCCATTTTGCTGAAAGCTTCTCAAACAGCTTTTTAAATAAATGCATTAGTTTCCTGATATATAGTATATGAGAGATGAAGTATTTACAGGCTCACAGTACTTCAATTGATGAGCATATATCCCATCTCCCTTCTGACTTCAGTGATTCAGCCCGGTTCTACAGGCTAGCCATAACAGCAGAGCACATCAGGGGAATGTTCCTTAAAGGTTTCATAGCAGCAGACACATTGGGAGTTCTTTAATGCATCCATATTGTTAACCTAATTCTTTTCCTAAAGAAGATTAAAACAAGATTACGAGTACAGGGCAAGGTAGGAGTTTTACCCTTTTCCCATTGAATTAATGAGAAAAACTCTGAAAAAGTCCATCACTAGATGTAGCAGTTGAGCATTATTCGAGCAAGAAAGAAAAAAAATGTGTTTGGCAGGTGAAATTCCAGAAGATGATGAACTGGAGGGTGTCACTCAATTAATGCAGTCCATAACGTGAATCTGCAGTGTGTCCAAATCAGGTAGAATTTCTTCACATTTGGGACATGAATACATTGAGATATTCTGCTGCTCTGGCCAGTCTTGACTACCAGTTCCTGCAAGCAGAGAAGATAAATGATTACCTGTTGCATTACATTTTACACTCTTTTTGTGGAGTGGTTAAAATGGGATTGGTGGCTTGCTCCTAACAGCCAGAGAATCACAGAATGGTTTGGGTTGGAAGGGACCTTCAAAGGTCATCTAGTCCAACCCCCCTGCAAGGAGCAGGGACATCCCCGACTAGATCAGGTTGCTCAGAGCCTCATCCAACCTGGCCTTGAATATCACGCTGTCTGCAGCTACTCGGTTGCTAGAACAGCCACAGGGGAGCTGGGGAGCTGCTTGCAGGCAAGCAAAGCTGTTTTAAACTCAACACAGCAGGGCCTGACCCTGTGAGCTGACAGTACCTCTTTGGACAAGGTGAGGTGAATGTTCCCGATCCGGTGCCCTGGCTCCGTGGCGACTCTGCATCTCTGCCAAAGAGTTTCTGAGGGGAAAAAAAAAATAAAATTCAAGAGCTCTGAAAAAAGACTGAGCAAGAGGCATCCTTCGTTTGTCTCCAGCAAATGTAAGAGGTTTCAAAATAAATCAAAGGATTTACAAGTAAATCATGTCAACTCTTCAAGCATTTAGTTCACAACTGCTGTCTCAGAAACAGGACCTAGAAATGCTGCTACTTTGTGAGATCGTGCCAGGGTCCTGCTGAAATCAGGGTCATACAACTGGCACTAGCAGGATTTGGGCAGTTACACACCTAGGGATCTGGAGCACACTGTTCTGGAAACCTCCAAGGACTCTCAGCTATTCAGGGCAAACTGCAAATTTGATTAAAGTAGAAAAGCAAGTTATACCAGAAAAAGGGTTCAGTGCACAGTTAACATGAAATGTAACTTGATTCTTCAAATTCTGGGCACTCTTCTTGTACCCATGGCTTCCACAAGATGAGTAGAGGACACATGGTTGATATTTCTTTCTTCTCTTTTACAGCTAAGAGTGCTAAAATGGTGCAATTCCAGGGTATCACAGTACTTGAAACTACGGCTAGTCAGTAGTTTCTCCACTGCCACCTGGAGAAGCAGCAGATATCCCTGGTACCCACGTAGCAAGCTTAGCTGCAGATTCACCACTAAAATTGAGGCCAGACCCCAAAGAAACTCAAATGAATCAGCAGGGAGAATTTACCAAGCATGAATCATCCAAAGTGAAAACTTGCTAAGAAACCCAAGCAAGAACTAAACACACCTATCACAAAATTAAAATGAAAAGTCAGCCAACTATTTTTTTTCCTCTTTTAAAATTCAAATTAACCAAGAAATAAATGTCTGAAAAGTTGTCTGCCTTTCTACTGAGATGCTAGCAAGATACTGTTGATCAACTCCAGCACAGAGGGTAACAAGACCGTCCACAGGCAGCTCAGTCAAAGTCTGTTCTCACCGACCAAGATCTTCAAGGTTTTGCTGCTCTTTTAGCAGGTATGCCAGCTGGACAGCCAACTGCTCCTTCTCCTCATGGATCTTCTCTCTTGCTGCCCTTTCAGCATGGAAGTCAGAACAATAAACCTCCATCTGATCCGAGAAATAAAATCATGATGAGAATTTGTAACTCAGACTGAACCATAGTCATATGCCAAAATAGCAAATCTGCATCACAGCCTGCATCTACTCAGAACACTCCTACAGCACCTCTACACTGCAAAGCAAGGACCTCCACTACTTACAAGGTGAAGAAGACTCAGTATTATCTGGATTCTGTATAAGATACCTCAAGTTTCTTATCTGGGACAGTGCTATTGCCTTCTGCTGTACAGAGGCAGAAACGAGGCACAGATAAGCAGTGAGGAGGTGACTTGACCGATGACACAGACAAATCTGTGGCACAGACAGGGGAACTGGCCCAAGATGTCAGTTCTGTGCCTTAAATGGGAGGCAGACCCTTTTTAGTCACTGTTTACACACACTGGTTTGAGTAAAGTCATCCCTAAAACATATGCAGTGATTCTTGAGACAGTGGTTTTAAATACAGAAACACACTCCCGATTTTTGTTTGTTGTGCCAGACTCCAGCATACAGAGTTCCTCCTACAGAACCGTAGGATATGGTGGTGAAGGCTCTGCAGGGATCTGCAAGGCAGGCCAAGTAAGGGAGTTACGCTTTGGAATTGAGGGAATGCATTCAGTATTCCTGAATGAGCCATAAAATGCTTCCTTCTGGTTTCTGAATATTGGGTGGGGGAACTAGCCAGTTTCTGAAGAAGACCTGATACCTGAGCGCGGAGCACAGCCATGGTTTCAAGGTCCTCCTCTTGCTTAGCAATTATCTGCTTCATTTCGTCTATTTGGAGCTGCTTTGCCGCAAGCGCTTGTTCTGCCAACTCCACCTTTGCATTCAGTTGTTCCACCACAACTTTATCCACTCTGTGCAGCTGTGAGGAAGAACTATGATTATGAGATGAACTCAGAAAACGATGCTGCTTAAGTGAAAGTTTACTTCTTACTCCTCCTGCCCTTAGAAAAACTTCCCATTTTGGTCATCAAAGGAACTTGAACTAAGACAGCAGTGGTGATAGGTATTTTATTTTATAGATTAGTTTTGAGCTTTCAAACTACATTATATCGAGTTAAAAGAGAATCCCCTAATGGACCCTGCAAAGGATGTTTTCCCACTTTCCAAAATTATACAGAAGAATCTGTAGGCTCCATGGAGCCTCAGTTATGAGCAAGACCCCACTGTGGCAGGCATTCTACTTAGGATTACAGAAACGTTTAGAAATCTACCTTCCCACCTTTACAAATTATGCTGTAGGAACACCTATATGCCTTTGCATATCACTGATCTCCAAGGAGTGCATTCCATACTGCACTGCAGATTAGACCTGATCTAGAAAACACAATGCAAGTATTGATGTGTGGATAAAGTTTTCTATAACAGGATCTATGTTTTTCAGAGCAATGCTGCTATGTTTCATGCTACATTATGTGGAAGGGATGACAATCGTTTCCTGCCCAAATTTGTTCCTAGATACATTCTCCCATCCCTTCTTGCTCCCCCCTAATTAATTATGATTTCTTCTTGTGATGAGTTTACCTCTTTGAGTTTCATTTCATCGATGGTTTTCATTGCCTCAGTGAGTTCAGGAAGGAGTTTGCTATATGTATCCTGCAAGCTACTATATCTTGCCCTGTTTATGACAAGAAAAGAGGTGAAAGTTTAAAACACTTAAAAATTCATTGATATCTAAATAATCAGTTAGAATTTAGAAAAAAAAGCTATCACCAGCTCCTTGCAAATCAATCTGTATTTCTGATGAGAAAAAAAAATAAAAATCATGCTCTGTGTCTCAACATCTCTCTTCCAATGAGTTGTGTACTGCTTTATCCATGGACTGAGTCCAAACAAATGTCCTTACTGATCATCTGCATTTCATGTGGAAATGAAGTGATGGAAGAATCCATCACTCAATATTTTTATATCAAGCTCACAAATCCTGTTCAAAATGTGACACTTCTCTTAGGAAGACATCCAAATCTTGACTCAGAGACTTCAAGTGAAAGAGAATTCATCAGGAGAAGAGCCAAACACAGAGTCCAAAGATAACGAGCAGCTTCTCCAGCAGCTGAAGATAGGTCCTTCAGGCAGTTCAGCCTCTCTGTACAGCTTGGATTGACATTTTCACACTCCTTACATGGACCTCACATGAAAGGGAGTGGGGAGCCAGAGCAAACAGCAAGTCTCTACCTCAGCTTCACTGCACACTTACCTCTCCTAGTTGCAAATGTATTGTAGAGACCACAGACCTCTTTATTAATGTCACTTTCCCATCACTGTCACCACCAGACTTGCCCCTGCCTTCCAAGATGTGAATGCATTTACCCCTGCTAGTTAGTGGCACAGCTGCTGTCACTTTTCTGCTTCCTCTAAGTAGACATTACACCTGACCCTATTCCACCTTTGATTTTATGACAAAAGGAAGATACAAAGCAGAGCTTACAGCTCAAATTTTCCTAAGAGGAGTTCAGTAGATGAAAGAATACGCTTTGGGCCTAATGTGGAGACTCCAGATTCAAAGTGACAGATGCTGAGGTGAATGGAGGTGTCAAGTTCAGACTCTACACATATAACATGGTTTCAAAGGGTGCAGAACACAAACCTCCTATTTTAGATTCTATTCCCCTTTGGCCCCTTAGACTTCCCTTCCTCACTAACAATATCTCCCTGGAATACAAAACCAATTCATACTCACTTTTCTTCATGTGTCTTGGCTTGTTCCAGCTTGACCTCTGCCTGCATGCTCTCCACCTGAAGTTCCAGCTTCTTGATGGTGTATATTAGCTGCTGCTTCTCCTCCAATTCTGATGCAGCAGCCGAGCTTTTTCTTTCCAGTACCTGGCACCTGACAGAATAAGGAAAAAAAAATAAATCTCTCCTGTTCACCTTTTCCTGATGTATTTGGCCCACTAGACATATTACAAAAAGCATCTTTGTGTGGTTCACTTTAAAGGCTTATTTTGATGAAGAATAATCTATACACAATCATCAGAAAACAAGGCTACTGAAACCAACACCTACTTTCTTACTATTATGGATCTCAGAAAAATGGAATTTGACAGAAAACTAAGCAACTAAAGTGAGGGTCTTGTAACCACGTTTTATTACCTACACAACAGCTCTTCAAGAGCACAGACAGTTCATGTGAAAAGGGCCATAACCAGGTCCCTTAGCTTCTTCCCCTAAGACTAGAACAGGGATTGATTATGTGAAGCAGAAAACAGGAAAGATTCGCCTTTACACCCGAAAGGCTTAAAACCCAAATCTTAAAATTCAAGGCACTGGGTTTCTATTTGTAGAACTCGGCTGGCAGCTCAGGTTTTCTGACAATTACTGTATTCTGTACTTTCATCTCCACTTACAGAGAAGCAGCAATCTTTTACAGCATTTCTATGAAACAGCTATTTAAGTTGATATTTGTAGAGCTGGTGAGATTCCCAAGGTGGGAGTTGTCATACAAACATATACTGGGTGCCAGGGCAGAACTTTTGTTCTTCAGAACCTTACTTTTCTTGAAGCTTCTTCTGAATCAATTCTGCTTCTTTTAACTTCTCATGGGCTTCCTGAAGCTCTTTAAACAGAGCACAAACTTGCAAATTCAGGGTTTCTACTTCACTGCCAACCTTTCAGAGAAAAAATAAGGAAAATTACCTATGGACAATTCAAGACAGGAAAGTTGCAGGCCAACTAAGAGATCTAACCAGGAAGTATAATTATTTCTCTGGAGAAAACCGCGTCAGTCAGTTTGCACCGTTACACTCTACAGTCAGTAATAAGGCCCTGCCGACAAGGCTTCACAATTATTCCTAAATATGGCAGAACCCCATTTTGACTTAACACTTTCATAAAATCCAGGTGACTCAGACACCACTATTACGGACTTCCCAACATTGGCGAGAATACACTTCACGCAGACGGGAAACATCTACATTTTCCTTCTCAGAGTTCACAATTTAAAACACACATGAACAAAGCAGACAGACTTCGTGATTACTGCCACTCCTCTAAGCAATAGTTATAGTCTGTCAAAGCAACATAAACAAATGATTTATCCCTAGGTAGGCTTCCAGGCTGCTAGCACCAGTGTGCTCTTTAGAAGGAGGTGCGACAGTAGCTGTAGATCAGAAGCAGCAGTTTGGAAGAAGAGGAGACAGACTAAAACCTTGGACTTTCTCTTGCCAGTTACACCCTACACTGGCATTACCCCTTCCATTCTAGTTTCCTCCATTCTTGTTTCGTGCAGAAAGCAGAGAAGTTTTTATGCACTGTGATTTATTTTGATTACACATGAAACCCCTCCAGCCAACTGGCACTCTCCTTACGCGTACCTGCCCCTCCCACCCCACACGCATGAGAACCACAGGTCTGGAAGACTTCAGTTCTTGACTTTTTGAAGGAGAAAATACAACTCCAAATGGTAACTCAATTAACATGCATTCATGAATCAACTTTGCAAACTAAGATGATTTCTAATAAAACTGTAATCAGTTTTGTTGCGAGTTTCTGGCCCTTTCATTTGGCCTTCACATCACAGGAAGATTACTGAAGGATCCTAAAGATGGGCAAAAAATAAGAGAAGGAAAGAAACAGCAGCTGGGTTCTCTTGCAACTCAAGACACAAAGGACACCTCAGAGTTTCAATTCTTAAATATATCCCCAGTCTAGAAGACATGAAACCTTTGACTTCTGCTGGTTTGTAGTCTCTGGAAGCACATCCTGGAGCTTTCCTAAAAAACTACCTGCATCTCACCATCATGCTAGCCTCAGTTTAATTGTTCCCAGTACTGTAATTTTCATTGATAATGTCTCATCAAATGCATGGAAAGTCTCCAGTCCAGCTTGGGAATAAGCTGGGTGGCAGTGGCTAAAAAGATACCAGGTGTTTCAAGAGCACACTGCTGTCTTACCTCCTGAAGAAAAGCTCCACTTTTCTAACAGGGAAAGTCCACCACTTCCCTAGGCAACTGAAACAACAGAAGTTGTTCATCCATGATGACCTGTGAACACTCCAGCTTTCATCTCAGAGCAGAAGTGTGGAACACAGCCAGTGTGACGCAGACAGAACACAGTTGTCTACTGACAGGTGTTGCTGAGGACACCCTCCAAAAGCTGCCCAAGCTAGTATCATTCACCAGTCATACTAAGCAAAAGGGACTGAATATAATGGTGTAAAACACTCACAAAGCACATTGCACTATGCTTTTTCTGTCTCAGGAACAAAAGGAGATTGCCACTCTACCATCATAGCTGCAAAACAAGCCACAAAATTATTTTATGCAGCAATTCAACTAATCCAACCACACAGATTAAAGCACTCATTTTTGTGAGGAGTTGGCATTTCAATTTTCAGAAAACTAGACATCATCAGAAACTGTCTTAATAGAAAATGTGGTGACAAATGTGTCGTGGTTTAACCCCAGTCGGCAACTAAGCACCACTCAGCTGCTCACTCACCCTCACCCTCCCTGGAGGGCAGGGAATGACAGAGAGAATTGGAAAGAAGGGAAAGCTAATGGGTTGAGATAAAGACAGTTTACTAGGACAGCAAAGGAAACATTATAACAATATATATTAATAATGATAATAATAATAAAAATGATAATAGAATATACACAATAAACAACGCACAATTTCTCACCGCCTGACAACCCAACAACTGATACAGCCCATCCCAAGCAGCGATCACAGAATGGGACGGAGAGCAATCTTGGAACGATCCCAAGAGAGAGAGAAAGCTGCCCACCAGCCAACCCCTCTTATATACTGAGCATGATGTCTGTGGTATGAAATACTTCCTTTGGCCAGTTTGGGTCTGTACTGGCTATACCCCTCCCAGCTTCTTGCACCTGCACGTGAGAGAAACCTGGGAAGCTGAAAAATTCCTTGATATCTTAGCAGCAGCCAATATCATCAGTGTATTATCAGCGTTCTTCACATACCAAATCCCATACTAAATCCAAAACACAGCAGCTACTGGGAAGAAAATTAGCTCCATCCCAGCTGAGACCAGGACAAAGAGAAACCACATAGCACTGGCAAAAGTCTGACTTCTAATTAAGCTGCACTGTGAATTCTTGGTCCCTGGTGAAAGCCATTGTAATTCAAGATATTTTACTTAATTGGAACACAATCTATCCATGCTTCTGGAAAGGAAGCTGGCAGCCTCACTGAAAAAAAATGGCTAACCTGACTCAGAAAATCCCATCACACAGTACAGATTGTCTCTCCCCAGCACCCAGGAAAGCTTGCCCAGGAAAGGAGCAACATCTAAATCATAGCTTTCTAGATCTCTGCTTCTGGGAAGCTTGCAGGCAGCCTCCCAGGGACGGGGAAGGCAGAGCAGTAACTGCAGTGGTGCTTTAAGATGACTTGTTTCAGGAGACCTGGCTGAGGTTAGTATCCCGCTGCTGTTTAGCAGAGGATGTGCTCTACCCTCTTCTCCCCCAGCCACTCTTTGCTCTCCAAACCCAACCAAAGCAATTTTGAAAAATTTCCTTCTTTCCCATGATGTCTTCCAATACAGAGCCCTGAAATGGTCCCCCATTGTTTCATTAAAGATCTACATTTTACAATAGGGAGAGATAACATGAGCTCTGCTGACAAGAGCCCTCCGAAGAAACACGGCAGCATATAAATGGAAACACGAGTGCCATCACAGGGATCTCACTACGCTGACCTCAGTATCAGTACTTAGAGGAGGAGCATCTGGCTCAAGGCAAAGTTGAAATAAAAATACTGGAAAGAATTAACTGAGACATCATCTGCATTCCTTAGAAAGGACATCTCTTGGCCTGACCACAAACTGGTCAGGTTTAACTAAGCCAGCCCTGCCCTAAAATATTTGTCCTGGCCTTCAGAAGGACACAGGTCCCCAGCGGGTCCCCAGAGCATATTTGCTAGCCCTATGCAGCACCCCAGATAACCCACACTGCCTCGTATATAGCGTTCTTAGTCGCCTGTATTATGCAGTTGCACTGAACTGGAATGGATCTCCTCTGCTACAGGAGCTTACGCACTCACCTCACATAGAGACGCCTACAACGGTAGGCACATCAATGTAGGTGTCTGAACCTGGAGCTGAATCCCAAACCCAACATCCATTCAAACCCTTTTCTGAAAACAACAGGACTGATTTTACCTGAAATTGTGTCTCAATTCAAGATAGTTTTGCCCCACCATTGTAATACCTCTCACCAAAACCACAAAAAAACCCCAAACCAGATGCCTCATGTAAAGTCTCTTTTACAGTATGCTGTCATTGGATTCTGATCCTTTTGGATCTTTTGATGACCTAGCCAGCAGTGAGGATATTCACCCAGTCTAGAAGTCTCCCTGGAGCTAGAAATGACTGCATCTCTCTCTGGTTAGTGGGCATGACCAGGGCAATGAGGTATACCTGCAGTTATGCCATGCTTCTCTGATTTTTTCCTATCAATCTCACCACTTTTTGGTGGTTTGTGTAAGTTGGTACCACCTCTAAGATACAGATTGGAGAATTCAAAATTCACTTCCATACCCTGTGCAGGATATTTGCTCCTTGCCCCTTAAGTGCAAGTGGAAATCTAGGCCCCGAGGTTGTTAGCCTCAACAAGTAAGCTGTATATTGTTAAATCTCAGGTCAGCAGGACAGGTACTTACAGCCTCTGAACTCTCCTCTTCTTGCTTTTCAGTTTGTGTCCTACTCTCCAGGGAGTTGCTGGTTTCCTTCTCCAGTTTTGACAGTCTGGAAAACAGAAGGACCCAACAATAATGGATTTGGCCTATACTTAAAATGAGATTGTGACTATTCAAGGATTTCATGCAAGCGATGTACTCTCTTTCTAACATCACAGCCACAAATGAGAGGCAGAACTGAAAGCGGACATGCAGGAAAGCCTGCGCAATCATGAGGGTTCCTGAAGAACACAGGACACACAGCATGTATATTTAATTAAAATGGATGTATAAGGTAAAGGACAAGGACATTCAGTCCACAGTGATCAATCTTTAATATAATCCCAAACTGCTAACTCTCTGGAAATGCAACAGTCTGTTCCCAACAATCAAATAATTAATACTGCCTTTATTTTCCTTTGATATTTTCAGAGGCTGAGATTTCTAAGAATCATTTGGCTATGGCTCATTACCTCTTCTAGGAAGACCACGTAGAAGCAATTACTGTGACACCAACCTTCCATAGTAGGTGATGTCCAGGAAGTTTTACTCTGTCTCTGTGAAGTGGGGATTTGGAGCAGCTACTGCTTAGGCAATTTTCCACACCTGAACAGTCATGCTGATATAAACCAATATAACTGAGCTGAGATGGACCCTCATGCAAGTCTCACTGGAAAAACTCTCTTTTAGACAAGTTTGGAATAAAACTTATTTCAGACATTTCTAAGGAGCTTTTCCAAGCTCACACATTGCTAAGTGTAGCCTGCCAATATCACGAAGAGGACCGTAATCCCTATTTTATACATCCTGATTGGCTTAAGGCCCCGCACGCAGATGAGTCATACAAAACCAAGTAACTATGGAGGAGTGAGTGGGGAGAACATCTTCAACTAGTCATCACATCATTCTGACATAACCTGGGGAAAGTTCGAACCCAAGA
The DNA here is from genome assembly GCA_009806455.1 of Tetrax tetrax. Lineage (NCBI taxonomy): Eukaryota > Metazoa > Chordata > Aves > Otidiformes > Otididae > Tetrax > Tetrax tetrax. The sequence goes on along the minus strand of WHYT01017483.1, from coordinate 495,071 downwards.
GAAAATGAGTAATTTGTCTTGATCTGTGGTGCTATAGGAAATAATAATAAAACATGGAAACTCTTTTGCCCACAGAACAGAACTTGTGGTTTAACTTGATAAGGACTACCACAAAAATAAGTTATTGCTACTGAGTGCTTGGGAAATTCCCCATCCAGGTCATGCTGGTATTTCAGCTTGTCTCTGATCAGTCACAGACTTGGCAATTGCAGCAGCCCTGAAAGGGAACAGCTCCAAATGTTACAGTGCACCTACTTCATACCTCTCTTTGTGGTCCTGCAACTCCTTCTCAAGTTCTTCTCTCTTCTGAGTTTCTTTTCTAAGGCAGGAGAGCAGTTGACTTACAGTGAGCTCCTCAGACTCCAAATTCCTTGATTCATCTGCAGTTTTGCTCCTGCTTCAAACCAAACCAAATGTAAATAAAACCAGCTATGATTTTACTAGAGTACTCTCTTATCCCTAGTTCTGGGACCCAGTCTGAGACGCCACCATTTCACAGAGTGTTGAAAACCAACATTCTCATAAAAGGGCTCTTTCCCAAGAACCAAGACGTGCCCACAAGCTGTTAGTCCCAGTCCCTGTGCGTGCAAATGCAGTCCTTGCTTTGCACAGTGCTCAGACAGTCCCTGTCAACCTAGGGGAACAATTTAGCACTTAAGCAAGGAAAGCAAGAGCAGTCAGGGCAATACAAAACCCAGTGCATTTATTCTAACCTACTTTGCAGTCCCTTCTGCAAAGTGCTGCTGTCTGTTCCGAAAATAACATTTTCTTTCCAATGAAACAGGCAACGTTTCTTATCTCTGTCTCATTCTTTTCCAGGAAAAGAAGGCACGTTCCACTAAAAATGGTCACCAGAAATTGCTTTCTTTTTCAGAAAAAAATCTCTTCAATATTTCATTTCCCTCATATTCTATAGCTCTTTTCAAAATCATATTATGCTACTGTAGAAGTGAACCAAAACAGATACAAAACTATCTGAAAAATAAGGCAAGCTAACTTCCTGATGATAGAATGCTATATCCCATTCCCTCCCATTTTATGTCCATCTAGACAGAAAGTTAAAATCCCCTAACTATGTGGTAAGATAGGTGAGTTATATACACTGTACATTTCAGAAGCTCAGCTGTAAAACAGCCTGTGTTTAAAACTTTGCTTTTGTAGTTCAGAACAGAAAGTAAAGCATAGTCTTCTATGTGCTCCTGAGAGCTAGAAATCTTTGGTGAGCAAAATTCAATACCCCAAAGACCGCGTTCAGCCAGGATATTTTAAGTAAATAACTTTTATCAGGGGATTTTTAGTGCACACTTCCACTCTTACAGAAATAAACCCGTCCTGAGTGGATCACATTTCTCTGAACCTGTTAACAGCACCAGTCTAAAGTTTCAATGCTGGACAAAGACACGTGGTGACATAGGAAATATTTTAAGAGGTACATACACTCCCTGTTCTTGTAGATACAGCCCAGATATTCATCAAAAGGTAAGCAAGTCCCACAGAGAATGTCTTCTTGTAGTCAGTGTTCTCACAAGGCACTGCTAGTGACAAGCTGAATACTTGCAGCCCAGTCTGTGGTCAGCAGCTCTCCAAGTTTCATCCATGACTATAACATTTTTCCCCCTTTCAACTTCTTAACTGCATGCTGAGGGACAAGTTTTCTATGTTGTTACATTAAAATGCTGTTCTCCCTTGCAGTGATGCAGGAAGTGACAGGGATTTAAGGGAAAATGTGTACATGGAACACAGCTTTCTGGCCTTAGCTTTTTCTATATCCTTTCCTTCCAAAAGCAAAGGCCACAAAGTAAATAAGAGAGTTCAGCCACAACCATCTAGCTGCTAAGTTGGGCAGTATCCAGAACGGAAAGTTTAATAGTATCAGCTGTCTATGTCCATGAGGAGTAAAGGTTCAGCCAGGGGCAAGAAAGTCCCTTGTGCCCTGGAGCTGATATAAAGATCAAATTTTAAGAAGTAACCTTAACAGAATGCTGGTATCTTAGCCCTAGTAACCTGAAAAATAAGGACTATGTCATTGCACTATCTACCTGACTGTGATACACTTTATACCAACCACCCACAAACAGAAAAGATGCTGTTCAGCTTTGAAAGACTACAATACCTCTGATTTTTACCAGCACCATTTTAACTGGGTACAGGACAGATACTCTCTTAGCTGGTCTCCAATGACTAGAAGGGAGGGAGTCCCCGCAGCCTCTATCTTTATCTTTTCTCTTTGGCCTCCCTTAAAAGCCTGAAAAGTTGGCAAGTCAGCATGTACATAAACGCCTGGTCAGCTGGCCAGAATATGCACTCCCTCTTGTCAGCTAGTGAAAATTGGAAGGAAAAATGTCAGAGAGCTGAGGGTCTTTCTGACGCGGTAGGAAGGCAGAGCTACTGAACCGAGGGAGGCAAGGCCACAGAAAAATATGATTTTCTAGCGCATTCCTCATGGAAAAATGTTCCCTCACATCAAAACCAAAACATATTGCATAAGTCTGAATCACACACATCACACAAGAACCTACATACACGTAGGCAGCAAGGTTACTGGCCATTTCACCACTATTCTCTTGATGTTCCTTTGCAGTTCTACATATTTCTCCTTCCTAGGAAAGAAAAAAAAAACATTATTAGCTTGGTATTTGGAGTAAGCAGGACAGAGTTTTATTTACCTGAGTTAAGGAAGGAAGAAAAACAGGGAGAAACTATCAGGCAATAAAAATAAATAAACCACAAAACTACAGATCGGTTTAATGTTTGGAAATTCTTTACTTAAGTACTTCACATGCCTTTCCCTGTATCTCTTCCAGATTGATCAGAGAAGAGGAACAACGAGACTGGCCTTCTCCTTTCATCATCAACTTCCATGGCCACTCTCCCTTATAAAGACTGGGCACCACACAGCAACAGCCAACATCACTGCAGGTGACTTTAAATAGAAGCCTAAAAACCACTCTCCTGCCTCCCAAAAAAAGCACTCTCTTTCCCAGTACAAAACTCACTCCTTGATCTTTGTAGCCCAAAGGAAAATCTTTGTAGACAAAAAAACAATGCATGCTTGAAGGCATCCTGCAGTCTGAAGTTTTCTTTGACAACTCTAAACAAGTTATAATTAAATGCTCTTAATTTATTGTTGCACTTCTTTCCAGAGATGGATCTGCTAGTATGGGGACAGCAGAAGCTCACATTTCACATTTTGCCTGTGAAGATTTTTCAGATTCAAGAGCAGTAGAAAAAGTAGATTTTTGTGTCTCTAGGGAACACTCTACAGCTTTGCACTTAGTTTTGTTTGCCTGCATCTTTACATATCTGTCAGTAGAAAGTGAGCCACATCCTCAAAAGAAAACGCCCCACTCTATACATAGGTGCTGCCCATTAACAAAACATAGTACAGATGTTCCCAGGAATTCCATCTAAGATAAGACTCTTAACACTTTGAATTAGTCCAAAGTCACCTGCTGGACCATGGTTTTTTTTTTTCCAGATAATATTTTTAGTGTGATGGTGGCTACCTATGAAATTAATTTACTTTGAGCATAAAAGTGGAAGGACAAAACCAAATTCCAAGTCCTTTACCACTACATCTTCTAACACACAAGTGCTCCATGTCAGGTAACCTAAGAGACCATAGAATCATTTTGGTTGGAAAAGACCTTTAAGATCATAGAGTCCAACCATGCAACTCTTCTCCCAAATCCACCGTGCCTGTATCTTGTTCGACTGCTGTTGCTGGCAGTTTGCTGTTCCCTCTCAAAGAGGCATAAGGGCTTTTCATTGACATTGGTATAGATTCACCCTTCCTGCTAAAGGAAGACAGAGTGCTAAATACCTCACTGTAGAATGTCATCAAGTAAACATTGTCACTGTAATTACACTCAGACCTGACTTCCTCATCATTTAGCCATGTCCGAGAAGAAAATTCAGTTAATTCAGTTTGCAAAAAGAAAAAAAAAGAGGACCAAGCTGGAACCAAAGTTTTTGGCCACAGGTCTCTGTTCTTTTTTTTTTTTTTTTTTTTAATTCCCCTCACTTACGTTCATCCCAATCTCCACAAAGGAATCCTCTGCTGAGATGTTCAGCTTGACTTGTAGTTCTGAAATGATGGCTAGCAGATCTGCCTTCTCAGCCTGGAGCCGCTGCACCTGGGATTTCAGCTGCCTCATTTCCTTCTCAGGAGCCGTGCAGCCCTCCTGGGATAAACAAACCTTGCATTAGTGAACCAAAAGGAAACACTAGCCAAGGAGAACAGAGCCTGAACGTAACAATGGTGTCCCACATCTCTTATTCTGTATTTAGGTTTGCCTGGGAAAATCCAGTGTACAGATCCCTAAACTACGCTTTGGTCAACTAGACAGCAAATCTTAACTGTGAAATCAAGTTAATAAAATGATGAGTATCATGCTTCTGGAAAACGTGGGCCTGGTTCTCTGAACGCAGAGATAACTAGGATGCACCTTTGCCTGAATCTATGCTTCTCACTACCACACAGGGCCTCAGCCAACCTACAGAAGTTTCATCCACAATCATTGGGTTTTTTCACCCATATCCTTATTCCTCTTTTCCTAAAGTTACCTAAGATTCTAGGGAGAAAGGACCAGTGGGCGGGGAGCTTTTCCACACACCTCACTTTCAGCTTTTGCCCTCCATACAACTCCTCTGTAACCCAACTGCACGTATAAATCTCTCCCTATATCCCTTCCCTTCCACAAAGCCTTTGTCCCTCAAAGATTCTCCTCAAACTTAATCTCTCCTTGCAGTCATGACTGTCTCCTTCACCTTCTGCCTCTTCCCCTTCCCCAGGATCCTCAAAACCCTCTCTTAAGCCTCTACACAACCAGGAAGCCTCATTTTTTCGTCTCCTTTGGGTGCCTCACCCCTTTATGAAACTTTCCATCTGAGTTTGTTTCTTCCCCATTTTGCAATGTGAGCATTCAGCTTCCTGGTGATGCCTTTTTTACACCACATACCGTCAATGTAAATTCTGGACAATTCCTGGAGTCTGAATGACATTCTAATCTATCTTTCCTGCCAAATCTCCAAACTCTTGCTATGCTGACAGTGTCTCTCATCCCCCAGGACCTCCCTACGCACCTGACTTGCTGCTGTCTCTGATTCTATGCTCAGGCTGTAAGAAGATGCAACAAGAGTCGGCTCCAGTGAAGAAGAAAGTGGTTTTCAGCAACCTGTGCTAACAGAGGTATGGTCTTGAGAGAAACCCTCCTATGAGTGCTGATTTATCACTAAGGGAGGCAACACAATATATCTGAGTGAAACAGAGATGTCACTTAACGGTAGCAATGGACTATAGTCTATCTCAGTTAATAGCAAAGCACAGAGGTGAAAGAAATTAGACTAATTTTAAATTAGTCTTTCTGTTAGAGGAGTTTTTTCATGCTCCTTCTAAACAAAAAAAAAAAAAGAACAAAAAAGAATTAAAGTAGAACTCAAGCATTCAAGAGAGAAAGTAATTTTGGCTTAAATGACACTGTCAGTCTAAAAACCGTAACTAAAATGTTGATGTTTAAATTACAGTTACCACTGGCTGATAAAACGGCAAAGATTACAGAAGAACTAGGGCTTACTCTATGAAGCTCTTGGAATGAGACAATTAAAAGAGATTTATTTTTACTTTTCTGGATGCTGGATTATTTAAGCAGGTTGGATCATTCTGTCAATAACATACTTTACGTATTCAGGTAGACGCAGAATAAATTCTCTACTTCCCCTTAAAAAGAATTCCAGATTTACGAAATTCAGAGTTTCCTTGACAATCCTGAAACACAACTTTTAGCCTGTAAAGTAAAGATTGTGTAAGTATTACACAATCACATTATTTATTTTCCCTTGTAACTTCTGAACTCATTGGCCAGTTTTGATCTACTGATTGCTGAAAAATTTCTTTAGAGTTTCGTAACATAGGCAGTCAGGAGAGGAAAGGACAGCGTACTAATGACTCCATTGAGAAAAGGGCTAATACACACATCCTTCAACAGAGAATCCGCGTGGGTCCTGGAGGTACCAGAGACCAGGATGCATCAGTTTGGCTCTGCATGAAACTTCTTGTTAAACACCCCTTCACATGACCACATGGGACACAAAGCAGGTTTTGTTTCAGTAGACTTTGTCCACAGATGTCTTAAGTACTACCTGCAAAATGTTGCCTGGCTACTAAGCAACGTTAGAAATGATGTGTTAGAGAGCCAAAGGTAAGACAAGGGGAAAAAGCTCAGTAAGACTCAAATGAGAAGTACAGATCTAACAGGACTTCAGTAAAAGAGCTTTCATGAGAGCAGAATGATAGAATAAAAATAGATGGCAGGTAATCTTTTTTTTTTTTTTTTTTGCTTACAT
>WHYT01017483.1:456559-482603 GCA_009806455.1 Tetrax tetrax | reverse complement strand
GGGGGGGGGGTGTGGGGGGGAGGGTAGCGACATTTTGGTGTTTATTGCCACGGGATCAGATCACGTAGGGTTTTGCCACGCTATGGGCGGGGGGGGGTTGCCCCATAATGGCTGTGAAATGTTGTGGCTGGATTTGAAAATGATGCTTTGATATCTCCTAGGAGCTGCGGACCGTCTGCTGTTCAATGAAGTCGTGCCCTTCTCTGGATGGCGTCCCCAGCTGCCTGCCAAGCACCCCAGCAAGAGAGAGGAGAGGTGCACGGTGGATGGTGGACACTGGCGGGGAGCAGTCCTTTTACAGCTGAGGAACTTCAGCATTGAAACTGAGGGTGCAGGTTACAAATCTCCCTAGAAATAAAACCAGCAAACATTTGAGACCACCTGCATGGTAAAGAACCGGTCTGATAGCAGATTTATGCATGCTGAGCCCATAATCCGTGTGCTTCCTTACACTGCTACAACAAATGGAATTTGGCTCCTTGTAGGTACTGAGATCTTCTCTGCTTGAAGGAGTGTAATCTCTGAATTACTCTCGTCTCCCATCCCTGCGTCCGTGGCTGGTATGTTAGACAGGAGAGTGTGGAGTTAGAGGGACAATAAAAGTGGCTTCTGTGAGAATGAGGAACAGAAATACTGGCAGCTCATCATGGCTTTTTACTTGAGCTCTGAGCTGAGTTCCTGCAAACTGCAGGACCTTACTGCACGCGCAGCAAAGGCAAAAGAAGAGCCGCAAAGATTGTCCTGGTTCTGGCTAGGATGGAGTGAGATGGGTGGAGAACTGAAGCTGATAGCCCCTATGGCTAGGATAATTAATTAATTAGCTAACAGCTGGGGTTAATTTACCCAAATTAGCCAAAGGGCTGTTCCATCCCATCTGACATCATGCTCAGTATATAAGTGAGGAGGGTGCTGAAGGGAGTTTCCTGTTACTTGGGAGAAACTAGGAGTGGAGTTCTGTTGTAAGGCATTGTACTGTATTTGTATTCCATCACTGTTTTGTTTTCTTCTGTTATTGCTGTTAAACTTACTTTTTGTTCAATCTCAACCCACGTGGTTTTTGTTTGTTTGTTTACCAGTTCTCCCCTGTTCTCTTGGAGGGTGGGGGGAAGTGGGAGAGAGATTGCATAGTCTGGTCCCGATTGGGGCTGAACTACAACAAAGATGAACTGAGTTTACTTATCAGAGGAATTTAAAGAAGCATTTTGCTATTTTGTTACACTTCTAATAGCTGTTTGTTCCTACAGGAATACCAGGTCTGTTTTTAGTACCCAGAATTCATTTTTGGGAACAGATCTTATTCAGATTTAGGCTGGATATAAGGAATTTTGTTTTTTTTTTACAATGAGGGTGGTGGAACACTGGGCACAGGTTGCCCAGAGAGGTGGCGGATGCCCCATCCCTGGAAACACTCAAGGTCAGGTTGGATAGGGCTCTGAGCAACCTGATCTGGTTGGAGATGTCCCTGCTCCTTGCAGGGGGGTTGGACTGGATGGCCTTTAAAGGTCCCTTCCAACTCAAACTGTTCTATGATTCTATCTGATTCTAGTTGGGATTAAACATATTGCTTTTTAAAAGCCAAAGAAAAAATAAAGTCATTGTAAATAGACGAGGGAGAGAAATAACCAAAGAGGCTTTGTGAAAAATAGAAAAAGGAGACAATTCAAGTTTTTGACATAAAAGGAAAAAATGCTTCTTTCTAAGGAACATTAAAGTGTTTACACAAAACTCATGTTACACATCAGTGTTGTGGGAATACGAAGGAGAAAATAATTGTTTTTTTTTTTTTTTTCTTTTTTTTTTCACCACACTCTCTCATGTGATGAATTTGTTTTGTCCGTTCTGCAGGTCATGGCTAACATGCAGGACCAGAGCGTGTTTGTTCTGTGAAGGAAGGAGACTTCTGTTCTGACTTTCTGGCGAGTGGTCTGTACTGCTGGCCTGTGTTATGAGTAGCTCATCTATCATCTATGCTGTACCGCACAGAAGATAAATATTTGGAGGTAAGAAGCATAAAAGTGTCTAGCATTCGCCAAGCTACTCCGTAACATTTGTTTGTGAGAACAGATATCGATCAGCTCTGCGTCTGAGGGCTCAGATTCAGTCAAGTTACTTAAGAAATTCCCTTGCGGCAGCTGAGCTATGGAAACAGTCTTTGTGTACAGCCTTACTCCTTCGCAAATGTGAGATAATGCAGCTCAGCTTAGTCTGGAATGACGGAGGGTTGTGCTGAATTATCTTCACATCGCCCTGGGCTGACAGCCTGGATACTGTTTTTGTGGTTGTCCAGGAGCTGAACCCTGAGAATCTAACAAAGCTGGAAAAAAGGCTTGAACCTCGGAAAGCTTAGATACAAAGAACATCTCTCTGTGTATATCTCTATGTATATACACATGGGGCTTATATTTTATCTGTCTGTCTATCTGTCTTACATTATGTGGAGCTCTGACTCTGATATGTTGGTGCTGCTCTTCCTGTCTTTCTAGTCTCAGCATTGCCTTCTTGCTTCTGACTGACTCTGTGGTAGCTGCTGGAAACTCCTGATTTTGGCCAAGATCCCATAAATACTGTACAGACATAGCCCAAAGACTGACTTCTCTCTCAGGGCACTGTGAGTATACACTGCAGCAGTTGGGATTGCTTCCTTTAAGCAGCTTCCCAAAGAAGCTTTGCTTTATTCTCTCCGCAGAGGTATCCACAGGCCTGTGGAAGGACTGTTACCCTTGATTAATACCTGGGCTTCTTGCCAATCTAAATGCTGGAGCGTTTGCTCTGACTTCAGATGTGCTGATTAAGCTTAATTTCCAATTGACAGGTAATTTGAAAACACTGTACAGATATGTTCTTTGCAGGCTTCGAGCAGATTAAGTGGGGGAGTGGGGATGTTATGAAGTGCATCCAACTTCTGCAGTCAGCAGTACTGTGTGATTAATGTCATTGTAACCTAGAGAGAAGTAAAATAATGCAATGCATTTGTTTCTTCCAACAGTTAAATGCTACCATGGCCTGGGGAGGGCTCAGAGCCAGCTGCTAAAATTTACATTAAACAGTGTCAGGCCTTAGATTGTCATGTACAGTAGGACAACTACAAAGAGGCATGAAAGTCAGATGTCAGATCTGAATGTTTATCTGCCGTTAACTGATAGTATGGTATGTTCAATCTAGAATCATCATGGATTTCTCATTATCAGTCCAATATTGAACCTGTTTCTGTTGATATTTTTATTACCTTCAAAGGGAGAATCATCAAATGCGAAGTCCAGGAAGCCGAGAGATGACAGAAATAAAATAGCAGAAAAAAGTGACCCAAGATCATGTTTTAAGTCTGACAACCCTGTTGTGGGAGGGATGCGTAAAGCAAAGGTAGTGCCAAAGAATGTTTCTAATTAATTGCTTTTGGCCCATTCTGCGCAATTTAATATGGTGTGTCGTGTACCACTTTCTCTCCCACATACAGCTGAATGGATAACTTATTTTACAACTGCAATTATATAACATCCCTGTGCAATGACATAGAAGAGTAAAAATAGTATCTCTAGCACAGCTTTTAGATGATCTAATTCAGAGCGTGCTGGTATGTAGAGAAATTGTAATGTAACTATTTTCCTTTTTCAGCTCTTTCCCTCTTCAAATGAGTTGCAGTTTGTTTGTGGCAAGTTGCTGGAATTCCTCACCATGAGTTCTAATTTCTTTCTTGAAACAAACTCATTCCATCACCAGTCAAAAATATTATCTGTCATCTTTTTTTTTTTTTTTTTTTTTGTAATAAATTTAGTGAGTCTAACAAGAGCAGCAACCACAAAAAGTACTCTGTGCTATTTCCTCTAGGTAGATGGCCCTGTGTTAGGAGCCCTGGTGACAAAGTAGTTTTCTGCCTGTTGGTAGGGTGGTGATTTTTGTGATTCTATCTCTGCAGTTCAGAAGAGGTGCACTGACTCATGACTGCAGAGTAATTGCCATTGACAATACTGTAAAATCCTTGTTTGGGCTGTCTTCTCCTTTCTTGACCACTCAGCAGATACTGGTGTCCACTCAAGGAGCAGCTTGACATTTCACTCAACAGCTGCCATGCCAGCAGGTGCTACTTTTTCTGTCCTTACACCCTTGATAATAAAGGGAAAGATAAAAATAAAATGGATAAATGTGGATAAATGTGCAGAAAAGCTAAAAGCCAAACTGACGACTGTCCTTGTTTTCTTTTTCCAATAGGTGGCACCAATTCTCTTTCCAGATCATCGTGGGTTGAACAGGTCAGGAGCTCCAGAATACCACAAGTGTTTAAAAACACAGGCATCTTTGCCCTTTTCTTTTGCTCCTTCTGAGTGTGAAATTTGGACCAAGAAAGCAGCAGACTGAGAAAATTTCTGAAGCCTTTGGAATGTGGCACTGCTGCCAAGTACATCTATGCCAGGAAAACACAGGCAGATCAACCAGGAAACGTGACTGAGGGCTGGGAGCTGGGAGAGGGAGCTTAACTTTTTTTCTAAGGATGGTCAAAAGTAAAAGTGGGACTATTTTAGGGAATTGATGAGAAGGAATTAGAGAGCCATGGAAAGTGGAAAATGAAACATCTGACATTCCAGGTCAGATGGAGAAGTCTGAGACAAGCCAATGAGCAAAGACAGTGCACCTTGTCGAGGGAGAGCAGCGTCTGTCCAGTGCAGCGTGCTCCTCTTGGAAGAAGTGACTCCTCAATATTTCCATGCAGGGGAGATCTGCAGTGCTTCTGTAAAGCTGCAAGAGGAAATGAAACCAGAAAGGGGCTGAGGAAGCCTCTATTTGGAAAGTACTGTGACAAAAATCTCTCGCAGGTAATACTGTTTTCTTTATCCTGAAGTGCACTCAAGTTCAGCGTTAAAAGAGAATGGTGTCTGTGGCTCTGTACCACCATATGGGCCATGGGGAGAGATGCACCAGGCTCCCATCATGCGTTGTAACATAAAGGAAACGTTGCTTCATGGCTGCAAAGAGATGGTCAATCCAAAAACATTTGGCTGGAAGCATAATATTATTTTAAAAGGCGTAACTCTCAAGTAAAGCCTGGAAGCAAATTGATTCTTCATGAATTTCACCTCCTGAAAATCTCCTAATATTTTTAGTCATACATGCCCCTTATTTTGTTTTTACCTCAAATGTCTTGCTATGATTTTTTGGTTGAAGGGCTCTTTGACTCCACAAGCTGCTTTCCTACTAAGTGTGGAAAAAAACCACTTCTGGTGGGTTATGTAAGTGCACTCATCACTATTTCCCTTTTTACACAATCTGGAGGAGGGAAATATCGCTATCAGAGTGAATTGAGCTGCACTGGCATTTTTGATAGGACGCAGCGAAGACCATGTCAGGTGTTAGAAATCACTAAGAGAATGATTACAGCCACATGATGGACGTTGTGGCAGTAGAGTTTCCCAAAGCGGGACCCTACCTCACACACATGGCAGGAGCCAGCTGGGTTTTTTTTTTCTGGGGCATCTTCCGCCTCTAGAATCTGTGAACCCTCAGCAGTGCTCCAGAGGGCTGTGGTACCAGCATGAGACTCTGTCATCGTCTTGCTCTTGAGACATTGTGGCTGCTACTGAGTGGAAATGAAGCTTGCAAGCACGTCTCACAAACTGCAGTATTTCTGTGATCACTTAGGGGGCCTTCTGATGTTGCAGCCCTGGCTTACCTCTGCGATGGCTGTAGGAACAGCCCAGCGTATCTGGGAATGCACCTTCTGCAAGGAGGCTTGGAGTGATGTTTGTATAGCCTTTAAGCCTGTGTGAAACAGCACTGCCATCGAAAGAAGTGCAGGTGGAGACACACAGATGACCACAACTAGAACTAGACCATACCAGAACCAGAACTAGACCAGAGATTTTAACCTAGATCAGTTTTCGCCTAAATATGTTTCCCTTGTCTGTTCCCTTTGGTGGAACACTGTGAAGAAGTGGTATTTAGACCTGTTGGAGCAAGTCCAGAGGAGGGCCACAAAAATTATCAGAGGGCTAGAACACCTTTCCTATGAAGCAAGGCTGAGGGACCTGGGGTTGTTCAGCCTGGAGAAGAGAAGGCTCTGAGGAGACCTTATAGAGGCTTTTCAATACGTAAAGGAGGCTTGTAAGACAGACAGACTTTTTGCCAGGACCTGTAGTGACAGTTTTGAACTGGAAGAGGGTAGGTCTAGATTGAACATAAGGACGAATATTTTTACAGTAAGAGTGGTGAAAGGCTGGAACAGGTTTTCCAGAGAGGTTGTGGCTGCCCCATCGTGGGAAGAGTTCAAGGCCAGATTGGATGGGGCTTTGAGAAACCTGGTCTAGTGCAAGATGTCCCTGCCCACTGCAGGGGAACTGGACTTAGGTGATCTTCAAAGGTCCCTGCCAACCCAAGCTATTCTGTGATGATGACAGAGGGGAAGAAGGGCTGATTCTTTCAGCAGCCGTGCTGGTTTATGCCAGCATAAACTCTGCATGAAGCTACAGCGTGAGAACCTTCAATCCTAAGACAGAGAGAACTTGTGGGATCAGGAAAGGATGTTATTATCACAGGGACTTGGAGCAAGAGGTGTTCAATGGACATCTGCCCTGCAGACCACAGAGGGATACCCCAGCTCTCAGTGGTGCCCCAGATTTCAGAGGGATGCCAGCCCCAGCTGCTCAGAACTTCTGCTCTGCCTCTGGGGCACGATGAGGGTGATCTCTGCTCGGTGGCAAACATGCAGCACTTATCCTCTGCAAAACAGGCCAGGAATCCAGAATGCGTCATTGCACTGTCACTGGGAGAGTGGTGAATACTGGGAAGAACTGGGTTTGCAAGTAAAAGGAGAGGAGGAGAATTTTTTGGAGACTGTTAAGGAAGTACGCACAGACTTGACATTTTTGGCAGAAAACAAGCTGCTTTTCAGACAGCTGAGGGCGCTCACCACTTCTCAAGTGAAGTTGGTGTTTTGCAAGCCTTGAGACTCACTCGACACTAAGATGTGCTGATGCTTGAGTCAACGATTGTGCTGCTGGTGAGCAAAGCCTGGGCAGGACTTAGGGGCTTAGGCTCTAACATTGCCGGGAGCTGAAAAATGAAAGGCCCAGAGCTGGTTAAATAGCTGCTTAGGTGCTTCAGTACAAGCATAAATTTAATACCTTAATTTTAATGTCACCTTGAAATAACTCTTTGATCATAAATTTCCTCTTCTGAAGCTGCAGGGTTTTATTTATTTATTACGATTTCAAGCATCTCCATAAAAGTAGAGCTGGAGAAAAATGTTAGGCTAATATACCTGGATAATTATGTTCTGACCGTTGTCTTGCAGTTTTCTCTCATCCTGGTTTTATCCTTATCTTTGGGATCTGCTTTCTGGCAGGACACACCTTTGCCAGGATCACTTTCTCTATCTGTCATGAATTTCCCAATAAAATTACCTCTGTTGTGGTGGGTTCTGCGTTGTGGGCACGTCTGTTCAGTTCTGGAAAGAGACACACTGACCTCATTTCACCCAGACCATGTTGCATTATTGTTTTTAGGGATTTTTAATATAAACCAGATTTCTCTGAGTTCTCATTTATCTTCCATTGATTTCTGTAGCTTGTTCAAGCTTCTTAAAATTCTTCTGTAATTTTTGTTTATTAGCCACTCTTTATTAGCAAATTCTTAATTCCTTAGTGCTTCTAAAGCTCCTCAGAACATGAAACAATGCTTCTCATTTGTTAACCATTATTATTACCACTAATGCTATGAATAAAAAATAGTGTATTTTGCTGAAATACGCTTAATACAGAGTTACTTTATTTAAGTCAAGTGTTTACTGTTACTAAAGTCTTGCTTAGTTAGACACCTCGTGTCCTTGAGAAGGGAATTTAATCTAGTTATCGTGACAATGACTTCTATATTCGTTTGGGCTCTAAAGGGATATCTTGGCTTAGAAAGTTATGGATTTTTATGTCAGTCAATTGCCATGTTTTTCGTCCACAGAGACTTTGATTTGGGTTTTCAAGCACTGGTAATTAAATTGAAGCACCTGTTACTTGTGAGGCCAGTTGACATTGGGCATCTCCCTCACCTCTCTCAGGTGCGCACGTGCATGGTGTTTATTTATGACAAGGTGGGTGTAATAGTTCTTCCTAACTCTGCAGACCCTCATGCCACGGCATGGGTAAGCTCATTTGCTTTGTTCAGGTGCCCTGGCACCTGAGACTCTACATTGTTGTGTCATGGAACAAATGTCTTCCTCTCCTGGGTTTGCGTGAGGGGTCTGACCACATAGCCAGGCTGTAGCTGGATGGGGCTTTCGGGTGGGGTTTCCCTTTCACCCCCAAGCACAGGACTTGGCTCCTGAGCTACCCAGCTCCATGGTTTCCTCACTGAGGGCTGAAGCGCAGTGCTGCAGAGAATTGGCAAAGCACTTCTTGTCCTGGTGCTGTGTGCACTGAGAAAACATAATCTCTCAGTACTTGTAATCTGGAATTCCCAACTCACTTCAGCATTTCCAATGAGATAAAAAATGGCTTTGGTAACACAGAAGTTCCTTACGGCCCAGCCAGGCAGCACAGTAACCATCTGCTTTCTCCACAGAAGGATGTACCTCGGTATTAAAGGGAGAGACATCAGTGCGTGCAGAAATCAGGTCCAGATTCCTGATGAGATGCAGACTGATACCCAGATTGCTGAATCCTGTTTCCGCCTGTCGGCTCTGCTGGGGGTGATTCTGACTGGAATTCTCTAGGGACAGCCTGTGGATGTCCCCAGTGGCAAGTGATCCCTCTCAGATATCTCCTACTTCATATATTGTCTGTCTTTGGCCTTCAGGAGCCTTAGGCAGCATTATAACTGTCAAACCCAGAGGGCTCTTTGAAGGGCATCTGCTTCTGTGCAGTTCAGTATCTCACAAGCACGACGTGAGAACCACAGAATGCCAGAATATGGGATAGAGGCATTTCTTGCCCTCTGCCAGCCTTTCTGACTCCTTCTACAACTTTGATATTCTCTTTTCAGCCAGGAGCGGATCCAGGTGGGGTTAATGGCTGGAGGCTCTGTAAGCAGACATCCTCAGCCTCTCCACGGGAGCCAGACTGCACTTCCCAAACCAGGCAGCTTTAACGACAAGCCAGGGAGAGGATGGATACTGCAGACAGCCACCACTCTGAATCCTTGCTGCTTTCAAAAGCAAGAGCCAGCCAAGAAAGAAAGCAGAGGAGGGAGCAGACTTTATAATCAGGTTTACAAGTTGATCAATTATGATCATAGCTGCAATAAACTAGTTATAGAGATGAGAACAAGATGATGTTATAGAAAGCCTGCTGTAAAAAATGTGTTTCTAGACATGCTGAGTTCTGCAGGGACAGAGGAACAACCTATTAAAAAATCTTGTTAACCCATAGGTTGTAACCTCAAAGCTGATGCTGTTTTCTTTTCCCCCACTACTTCACTTACTTATTCTCCTGCTTTCTTGTCTGAAGAAATACTGTTTTCTTTGGGTAGATCATTGGAGAATATTGTGAACAGGCAGTAAACACATGTGGTCACTTCTGTTTGCTAAGCTCCCCCAAGGTAAACAGAGTTTCACAGAACATGATGGAGACCTGAACACGACACAAGGCAGCTTCTTTGCAGTCATTCCTGTGGTCCTCACTATTTCACTTGCAGCCATCTCTTTTAATCTCTTTCCTTTCTCCCTGGCTCCCTGATGCTTCTGGCAGCCATTGGGTTAGAGGGTACAAAGGAAAAGGGGTACCTGGCCTCAGCTGTGTGCGCTGCAGAGAAAGAAAAGTCAGACTTATGTTTGATTGCATTATGTCATAGCTTCTGTCTGTTAAAAAGGGGTTATGTATGCAAGAGACACTGAAAGGGGAAGAAAATTCAATGATTTTTAGGGATCTGCTCTCTCTGAAGGGCTGGGTACTCATTTAAGATATTATTGGTTTGACGTGTTATTTTTACCTTATGCATTTATTAGCATGGTGATGTCAGAGTAGGACCCAAATGACAGACTTCTTGTCCAGGTCTCATTGCTTTGTTTTAGCGTGTTCCTCCCCAGGAAAGGGACAAAATCTGAATCAAGCCCAGGGTTAAGTATCACTCAGACCTGGCACTGTTCCCAGCATGGTTTCTGTTTGAGGGATTGCTTCTACTTGCAGTTTTTTTCTATAATACATCACTGTATGATTTGGGCTCCCCCAACAGCATGGTCAAACCCCATTGATCCATACAAGGCCAGTTCTGACTTCTGCAAAGATTTTTCCTTGACCTGATAACTTTCCGTCTGAAACTACCCTCTCTGTTTATAGGCTGTGCTCTGTGTGAAGATTTAGTATAAATCTCTTTAAAAGCCTCGGTAGTTCCTCCTCAAGGCCAAAGCCGGGCTCCAACACAGCCACCCCTGGAGTCTCAGCTGGTCACGGTGAGTTTTGGCAGCAGCAGTGTGTCCCAGAGCAGACAGACCACGTTGGAGGGTGCTTTAGGGCCCTGCAGGATTTTTCTGTAGGATGCGTAAGCTATAGGGTAGCTGGGAAGTGGAGACGTCACGAAGGTAAACTCCTTAAGAGGCATTTTGTCTGCCTTTTTCTTTGAAAGCAAGGGGCTGTCTAAGATTTCGAATTGCCTGAGGCTGTAGGTAGCACATTTTGGGACTGAGGGGTAAGAGTGTGTTTGAGAGTGAGAGCTGGGCTAGTATATCACTTTGGTTCTGTAACTTGTTTTGCCTGGAAGCGCTTCAGTGCAGTATCTACATACCAAATCTCAAAGAGCTTCCTAGATTACAGCCAGCTCATGTAAAGTTATCATTTGCCCAGAGCCATTATCCCAAAACACCTCATCCTTGAACTTGGGATATCAAGAAGAATATATTGAGTGAAAGTAACCAGAGGAATTTGAGAAGGAGAAGATAACTTTTGTGGGACCGACTTTTCACAGGTTAATGGAAGTCGTGGGCCACTTGGATTTCAGGTGACTGAACTGTGTTGGAAGCAGATGCTGTTTTCTCCTTGTTCCTTTGCTTGCCACTTCCGTTTTGCAGCACTAGTTTGCCACTAAGCTCAGGGAAGCACAATCAATAGTTCTCCAACATTAATAAATGAGCAAAGCAGGCAGCCAGCTGAGTGAACCCCATCTCGCTTGAAATGGAAGCAGTTACTTCCTAGCTTGAGCTGATGTATCTGAGAATTAGGTGCAGATTGAAGTGGAAAATGGGATAAAAACACCAAAATTAAAAAAAAAAAAATCCAAACAACCTGCTCCCCCCTGTGCTGTGCTGCCATGGCTCTCGCCAAAAGAGCAGCAGAGATGAATAAGGATTGCTCTCTTGAATCGTTTGGTATCGGGATGCAATCAGGCAGAATGGTCTGAAAGCATCTTTACTTTGTAGGAATGAACTCTCCAGGGGTCTGAGTGCTATTTCCACCTTTCATCCTAAAGCTTAAATGATGCACTTATTGAGAGATGATCATCTAAAGTACATGAAGAAAAGAGCCTGACAAACAATAGCTTTTAACTTTGCAAGTAGAAAAAAAAAAGTGGCAATAAACACACTGCTGGAGGCATTTCTGAAGGGCATTTGGATACTCTCACAATGCAGAGTGAGAGCCCCGCTAGAATACAATGTTCCACAGCATCCCCCAGCCAAAATGCTGTCACCTCTGGAAAAGACTGCAATAAACCTGTAATACCCCTGGTGAAATTAGTGTTTAAGGGGTAAGGTCTCTTAATCCCAGCAGATCATTGGGAAGGGTGCAGTAGGATGGCACATCAGATTGTGACACCACTCTGCTGGCTTTTGCAGTTTACAGATGGAAGTTGCCAGCATGGTGTGTTTTTTGAAAGTACTGTATTTAGGAATCTCGAGGTCAAACCTGCTTATAAATATGGAGAACTGGCTGCTTCTCTGAGGAATAGTTTTGTTTTAATGGGGTGGACCGTCTATTGACGGACTTGTCAGTAAAGGCATAAATCATATCTGAGACATCATGATACAGCCAGCAAGGAAATCCAATGAGAATTAATGCCAAGATGTCAGCAATCCAGGAGATACATGATAGCATCACTGCGGAGCCGACAAACACAAAATACAGTGTAAAGATTTCCTTTCTTTCATGGCATCTCCAGGGATCCTTCTGCAGAATGTCCAGGAAAAGTGCTCTGAATCCTAAGTAGTGTGAGGAAGCAGCCAGCCTCATTTAAAGGTGTTTAAATTTTGCTGAGGAACAGGAGCATCTGCCAGGACGGTGCTCTGGGATGACGCTGAACACTCATTGTGTCAGGGCTTTTGGGTGCTGTGTTGAGGACGAGCCGTGCAATGCACTGCAGCAATTATTCCGTAGAGAATTGCATGCCATTTCTATAAAGAATAAGAACTGCATGCCGTTTCTACAAGGGATAAGAATGAAGAAAACCTTCTGTACTTGTGTGTGGGAATCTCACTACTGTGCACCAAAGCTTCCTTTAAAGGGACGACACAAGCTGCAGTTGTGGACCCAGATTGTAATTTGGATGAAGCCCATATGGGTGAGTTTCCAAAAAGCCCAGCTAATGCTGCCTTTTGCAGGGTGGAGTTTGCAGCCTTTCTCAAACAGCAGAGCAAGATCAAAGCCTTTCATTTTCATGGCTTGCAATGTGTTTGTTATTATTTCTTTTCAATGGCCTGCAGCATAACAAGAGCTGCAGAATGAAGAGATCGTGATGTTCAGAAGCCAACGAAACCGAAGCTTTACTAGACAGGGCCCATCCGTATCTCCCCTCCCAGCTCCATCTTTCCCCACTAGCTTTCTGTGCAGCAGCTGGCAGTGTGTGTGAATCCAGGAAAAGCCTTGCAGAACCAGGGGAAACCCAGGAGGCAATTAATTTGTCTTGAAACAGCGGGGCCTTAAACAGTCACCAGTGACTTGGAGTTTCTGTATAGAGAGTTCAGGTAATCGTGCTGTCAACTTGCTATCAGGGCTGTTTTTTTATGAATTTTTTTTTATTTTTTCAATGAGCAGCAATTTGTCAAATATTGCCTTTAAATATTTCAGCGCAGAAGCAATCACACGGCTCTCCACTGTAGCAAGCACTTTTGGTCTCGTGGGCTCTGCCCACCGCCTTTTGAGACCAACGTGGCTCTGGCAGAGGCCACTACATTGGAAAAGAAGCTCCAACCACAAACATGAAGGCAGGAGGAAAGAAGGGAAGAGTAGAGGTTCGCTAGTCACTGATAATCCACTGGGATGTGTGCTGACTGGAGGTGTATGGCTGGAGGGAAACATAAGGCCATATAACATGATTCAGCTGATCCCAAGCAAAGGTTAGGGGTGAGGAATTCCTACCTGAGCAGAAGGAAACTTCTCAGGGAATTTCCCCTGGCTGCTTTCAAAGCTCTGGCTGCTGCATTGTGACCTGTGAAGCATTTGTTTGGTTTGGCTTTTATTTTCTTTTTCTTCCTTTTTTTTTTCCCCCCTTTCAATTCTTCTCTGTTTTGTTTCTGAAAGAATGACATCCTGGCCCCTAATATTTCTGGAGGCAACACACAAATTCCTTGCAACTCCATGTTACCAAGAAGACAGAAAATGTTCCTCATAATTACATGTTATTTTATCATTCCAGCATTTCCACCTCTTCCCAGCATTTTTATTATCATAA
Organism: Tetrax tetrax; assembly: GCA_009806455.1. NCBI lineage: Eukaryota > Metazoa > Chordata > Aves > Otidiformes > Otididae > Tetrax > Tetrax tetrax. The sequence continues at coordinate 469,028 of WHYT01017483.1, read as the reverse complement.
TTAATTTCTCTGGCACCTACTTGCAGCTCCAGGCATTTTCCCAAACCTTTAAACACACAGTTAGCAGTTCTGAACGTTTCACTGCTGTATTTCTTTTCCTCAACTAGCTAGTTATAAATTCTTTGTTAGTAGTCTTTCCTACAACATGAGCTTTACTCATGTAGTCCCCATTACTGTAGTATCATCATACTCCGGGACTTCTGCTTCACCGCATCACTGTGATCAAAGAAAGTGGTGTTATCCCTATTTACAAATGGGAATCTGGGATACAATGGGACTATGCCTCATATTTTTAAGTATTTGGGCTTCAGTGACTTGCCTGAGTGTATGTCTTCACCTGCTGGGCCAGGTTGGTTTTACTGGCTTTCGGTGCATTTCTGTTGCCTTTCAGAAAATGTTCTGCAATTTCCAATCCATGCAGGACTCATCTCGGGAGATAATCTGCTAGCACTTCTGGATATTGAATAGAGAAAGATCTTTTGCTTAAGAGAGATCTGAACTCTGATCTGAATCATATATTTACCATATCTACATATGATAGGACTTGTCTGTATTAAATTTCTTGGATTGTAGAGGGTAAAAGTAAGAGAGAGGATCTCAAATAATATTGGGTTTCAACATCCAACTGAAGTTACATTAAAAACATCAGATTCAGCCTCTCATTGATTTCAGTGAGGGTTGGTATATTGTTGAAATGAGGAGCTCCAAGCACAATCCAGCACAACTCTTGGTATGATTCAGTGTGATTGAGGGAAGAGCTGTACGTTACCTTGAACTTCTGCGTGTCCCTGGGCACAGCTGTGTGCTGCAGTGGTGGAATTCATGCTAGCTCTGTCATCACAAATTAATTGCATAAATCTCACAATTACTGACTTTTCATGTATTTAAACCCAACCCCATGTCACCCTACCGCCACAACTCACAAGACCCACAGGTATCCTCAATCTGGAGGCAAGCCACTCATGACTTGTTTGCTGGAATGGGAGAAAGCCCCGGGAGCAAAGCTCCTTATGGAGATGCCAAAATCTTGCTCTTTGTCAGACAGAAGCTGAGCCAAAAGTCAAGTTTCAACCTATGCAGAACTTGGCCAAAACTTATAATTAATTTGGCTTCCAATGCAAGCCGCACAGTACTGAAATGCAGAACTACCTTTGTGGGTAAATAATTTTCCATATACTCTCAGGTTATAGCTGAGTAGTGTTAGAGCTGTCCTGGTGTGGGCAGCTTCCCCCAATGTTGGAGCGAGAGCCGAATCTCAGAACCAAGAGTTCTGGGCTGGTTCAGTGTGAGAAAGTGGTGAGCAATCTGGTGGGCTCCCATCAGGTTGTGCTTCCAAGACAGTCACAGGGGAGAAACGGTCACCAAGCCCATCACTCCTGGAGAGAGCAGCTTCCTAGGCTTAGACACTGTGACTAGTGGTACGCAACACAGTCCTAAACATTTTCGCTTTATTTACTGCAAATATAGTTTTGCCTATGAACTGAGAAAGGAAAAAAAAAAGAAGACTGCAAAGCATTTTGCTTGTGTTGTTGAAGCTGTTCAGCAAACCTTATCTCTGCAGCATGAAGTCTGATAAAGGTCTAATTGCCTGAGAAACCTAAAGCCCTTGGGACCGCAGTGGCAAAAGCAATTTCCTTCTTTACAGTGGAACCTCAAAGAAATCCCTGCTTGATGAGAGCGTGAAAGATTGAGGGACAAAGGTAGGGGTGTGGAGTTGGACGGCAGCCAGCTGAGCTCTTCGTGGGACGGCTGGGGTGACAGGAGTCGCAGACAGGGCAAGGGGTGCCAGCACCATCCCCGCCGGCGTGGGGGACCCTGCCGCACACCCCTGCCGCGGGCGATTCTCCTTCCTTCCACCCATCTCAGGGCAGCCCCTGCCTCCAGGCTCCCTGGGTGCTGTCAGTCCTCCTGGGGTGCGACCTGGGCATCGCCGTGTTGGGGTCCAGAAAGGATGAAGTCAGCCCCCATGGCCGCCTCCGCTCGCTGGAGCGAAATCTGGCCGCTTGCTGCCAAAGCATTTGGGGATGAAAGTGCCCGGATTGAGATGAGAAGTGTTTGTAACAACAGTGTTTCTTTGTTTCGAGTAAAAGAGACAAATTTAATGCAGGATGCAAAGCTGACCTTGGGGTGAAAGACATCACTGAGCCTCCTCTGAGCCAAACCCAGCAAATCTTTGATGCATTAGCATTTAAAAGTGAGAGAAAGAGCAAAAACCCTCTCACAAATTGTTCCAGGGAGAGAATAAACCAGCAGAAGCAGCAAAGGGTGGTTAATGTGAATTTTGCAGCAGACACTGATACAGGACAATTTCCCTGTTTCCTTTCTGGTTTAGAAATAAGATTTTTATCAACACAGACATATTCCTGGAAGAGCTAATGAAGCTTAAAGCTGAGTGAAAGAAATCACGTTCTGGGGGCTGTTTGCAGCAACTTTTTCTCCCTGTTTTTTTTTTTTTACAAATTAAAAAAAGAGGAGTTAAGACCTGTACCTATGACATTTTTTGAGTTTGCAGTTGTTCTCAGGGGAATCAAAGTGACAGATTTATGCAGAGCTGCAGTTTGGATCTTTTCTTGCCCTGGAGCAAGGCTTTTATCTGACACTCCTCTTCCCTCCTTCGTGAGGGGATGGTGAAGAGGAGGAATGCATCACACTTGAAAAAGGCAAAGAAAAAAAGTCTTTCACAGCTGTTCTTAGCAGCTGGGATATATTTAATCAGAACTAGAGATTAACATGCATCTCTGTGAAAGAGATATTTTCCTTCCCTCTATGGTTATGTTATCGCTCGTACAGCAGACAAGGCTCGGAGCTGAACCTCAGCAGGGAACTCGTGGTGAGAGGATGGAGGGGCTGCAGTGGGAAGGCTGTGAGCAAGTGAGTTTGTGTTCTTATTCCTGGTAACTCCTGCAATGGAGGACATGTGGAAGACGCCACTCAGTTTCTCGCTCACCGTCCCCCTCCCCAGTGGAATGAGGGAGAGAATTGGGAAGAAAGGAAAACTTGTGGGTTGAGATGAAGATGGTTTATTAGAATAGCAAAGGAAAACTACAATAATGACAGAATATAAGGATACTAAAATATGCAAAATGAACAATACACGATTTCTCACCACCTCATGTCCCGGTGACCAATACAGCCCATCCCGAGCAGCAATCACAGAAACGAAACCAAACAGCTGGCAAAAGAACAAGAGGGAGAGACCGAGGGATCCAGAGATGCCCCCTCTGGACAGCTTCCACTTATGTACTAAGCATGATGTCTATGTCTATTCCATGAAAGTATGGAATACTTTCTTTGGGTCAATTATTCTGTCTGTATCCCTCCCAGCTTCCTGCACCTGCACATTAATGAGACCTGGAAAGCCAGCCAGTGTCCTTGGTCTCATTAGCAGCAACTCATATCATCAGTGTGTTTATCAACATTCTTCACACACGAAATACAAAACACACCGGCTACTGAGAGGAAAATTAACTCCATCCCTGCCGAAACCAGGACAGCCTTCTTTCGGGGCAGTGAGCCCTGACTGGCAGTTTGGACTGTGCCCTCCTGGAGAGCAGCTATGTTTTATCTTCACTACTCAGTGTGCAAACATCCTGGAATCCCCTGTCCTTGAATTGTTAAGGATTTGAGAGGCAGAACTTGAGAGGCAGAACTAGCAACATCTATATGGCTTTCCTGTGATTCTTGTCTCCACATTGTCTGAGTGCCACAAACACGTAAATGGATGTGAATTTGCAATACTTTTATGTAGTAAGAAGCTGGTACCTATGTGATGTACTAGGCTTGGCTTTTTGGTCCCCAAATCTTATCCTTCCCATCAATCTCCTTCTCCATCCCAACCTTTCAGCCAGATACAAAGATCTTACCTCTACTCATAAGAACAGTCTTCAACACAAGCAAAACAAGACATTACTCTTAAGCCTTCCCTGGTGATGAGATTATTGAAGCATTTTCTACAGAAATCTACTCAAGATAAACATGCAAAATGTGATGTTTCAGTCCCAATAGTTAATGCAATCTAAGGAGGAGTCAGGCAGCTTTGCTGACAGGCGATATAATCCAGTAAAACATTTTTTTTGGCTGCTGCTGCTGGATTTTGTAGCCTTCACTGGCTCCAACAGCACCTGCTTTGTACATGTGTCATCAACCCCTGAAGTGGTGGCCAGGGGACAGCTGTCCTGGCTTTGCCATATGACCTTGTGCTGGCTGCTGTGTTTTATCAGCACCGATCCACAGCAGCCTAGCAGGCAGCCTCTCCCCGTGGGTGCTCAGCAAGTTGTATGGATGCATTTTACTCAGCCAAGGCAGGTTCAGAGGTAGAGGTGTTTTCTCCTTGACAATGCTGATGGTGTGTGGGAGCATCTCACTGCCAAGGATGTCAGGAGCAGGTCTAAATGACCAGCAGTTACCCATCAGCAGCATGACACTCATGGCTGGCACTCAAGTGAATCCCTCATGAATTCTGGTGGCATTGCTAACGCAGCTCCTGGGGGAAGACATTCCCCTGAGCCAGGAGGACAGATTTTCTCAGCACCGAGCCAGCTGATTGCCATGAGAGGAGGGAGCACTCTCTGGTGCAAGAGCTGGATCAGAGCCCATTTCACTACCTTGGCCACGTGCTTGGGTTAACTCACAGGGTGAAGTGTAGTTTTTTTATCTTTTGCTGAGAGCGATTTCTAAAATCCAGATAAACCTCCTGCACAATGGCAGGGGGGATGTGCTTTCATGTCAACTGCTCTGTGAACACTGATGTTCAATAAGTTAAATTCTAAACTTCTTGATTCCTTCATTATTTTTTTTTTTTCTTTGCCTAAATTTTTTCTTGACCAGTTTCATCCCTCACTGCCCCTTCTCTCCCACCTGTGTACTTTCCTGCCTTTCCTCCAGTTCCTCTGCTTTTCCCCACTGTCTCTGCATAGCTGCATCTGCCTCATCCGTCATCTTATTTCATATTCCCTTCATCCATGGGATTTCATAGGGTGCAGGGGTATTTCTCACCCTGTAGTATTCTACTACTCAGTACTCTGTGCTGCCTTGGCCCTCTTTCCCGCAGGTCTACCCCCCGAGATGTGCACACGCATCTGTACAGAAGGTACATGTACTCCCAGAGCTGGGAGGCTGGAGTCAAACCCAGTTCAGGGAGCTACCAGCTTCAGTGGGATTTCCCCCTCCAAATCCAAAGATCCTTGGATATTGGATGAGCCATGGATGGCAGGCAGTTGTGTTCCTTACTACATCCCTGGAAAAAAGTCAGATATTCCACTGATTAGTGAAGTTTGAGAGAAGTGTGCTGAAAATTAAACGTATGTGGTCTTGCCATGGAAAATATTTAAGTAAAAATGCCTTAAATTGCATAATGATGTTTGGTAAGAGAACTGTCATATACCATGAGACAACTTTACCGGAAAGAACATCTGTAGTGAGTAACAAATCACACTGACCTTTGCTGTAGGGCTTGAAAGCTGGTTTCTTTGGGGCTGTGGAGACTCATTTGCCCTCCAGCAGTGGAAGAATTAAGATGTTATGTTTAACATAAACAAGAGAGGTTTAATCCCAAATCCTTATGTGAGAGCACTTTGTGTTCTCTTAAAAGTTTGGTAATTCCATAAGCAAGATGGACAGTTAGATTATTTTAGACTCAGTGAATGCAGGGGAGGGACAGAAGGGCCGTCAAAGGGAATTAACTCATCAGAGTAAGAAGCCAGTTGTGAAAACTGAACAGAGTGTGAGTTCAATTGCATTAACCATACATGGTGCCAAGGTCTCTCATTGTAGAATGCCTTTCTCCTCTTTTTGTTTTATCCAGCCAAACTGCAAGAAGAAATATTGGTGTGCATGGGATTATCCCAAGTCAGGGCCATGCAGCCTCCTGAACACACACGCCTGTTCCTGCTCAATCAGTAATAGCATGAGAGTCATGATTCTCATTACCATATGGGCTCTACGTGAGATCCTCTGAGGTCAGATGCTGGTTTCTGAGTGATGAAGGAAAGGTAAGATGGTTCCTGCAAACTGGAAGGCTGCACAGGAAGAAATGTTGTCTCTGGTGACCCGCCTTTCCTGGATCTACCTGCACGTCACCTCTACAGTCAGCAAAGGCATAGTGGGCTTTGATTTGAAAACATCTTGGCCATTTTGAAAGGCAATCCCTTCCCCAGCTCAGGTTTCTCCTGACATCTTCTGCCAGGGGTGCAGAGGGAAGTCAGCCCTGGCAATCTGGTACCATTTAGCAACACTAAATTCACTTTAGAGGAAGATATTGCCAAGCATGTAACCTCCAGCTGTGATTCAAAAATTAAAACAAATTCAAGTCTTTGAAAACATATGAGGAAGAGGATATCAATGAAAAAAATACTTCCCATCTTCATCTTTTTATTTCCAGACAAGAAGCTGAAGTCCTACAATATCACTCTTTCATTAGGACTCAGACACATCCAGCATCGCTTTCTTCATCACTCCCCTGTCATCCTGCAGCTGAAGCCTGGGTGCAGAAGGGATGATTGCTCTGGCCCAAAACCAGGCCAGAATTACCTTCATTTGACTGAGGTAGGATCAAAGTGTAAACTACACTTTGCCAATACAACTTTTCTTTGGGAGTAACCAATGCAAATTGCTCCAGACTTCTGTATCGCTGGCTAGCAGAATAAATGTGGTTCTTGGATGAAAGAGCAGAAAAGCAAAAAGGAGTGGTGGTGCTACCCTCTTCCTGGCTTTTTGGAAACCAGTCTCTACAATCCAGAGTTCATCTCTGTTCTCTGCAGGAGAAAAGGATGTTGAAAATCTGGGGCGCTCAAGCTAGAGCAATGACTGATAGTCTGGTCATCCTGCCACCAGGTAAAATAAACGGTTTGTATTTAATTTATTCAAGGGAGTGCTTGATTGTTGGATTACAAATGCAAAAACTGGGTGAGTTACTATTAGAAAGATTGGTATTGTGGTTTTTTTTTCATGTAGCAGATGACAGCACAACATGATCCCGTGACTGGAAGATGAAACTAGGCAAATCCGGAATGGGAAAAAGCACAACATTTTAGCACTGGAACAACTCACCAAGGGATGAACTTGCTTCTGCACTATCTGATATTTTAAAGTGAGGGTTGAATGTCTGTCTTCCGCTTTCTTCTTCTGATTTCAGATATGATCTTGACACAGGAGTCCCTAGATGATATCATCTATCCAGTGTGGTCAGATTTGACTTTCCTAATTGTCCCTCTGCCTTTAAAACCTCTGATTTATAAGAATTACATTTACCTGGACCAGGGTTCACCCCAGGGACAGGGGAATTAGACATCTTTATTCATTCCTCCACAGCTGTGGGAATGATATGTTTAGATATTTTTCCCATCGCCAGTTGTGTCAATGGTATGTGTTATGCAGATGGGTGTCTACTGGGAGCTACGCTCAGACAGCGCATTTCGCGTTGATTTATGAACAGATTTCTGAGCGCAGCAACTTCTGGCCTTCAGTGACTTGGGCTGGAATCAGCTTGCACGTTGTTGTTGTTATTATTCTTGGACCCGCAGTCATGGCTCACGAACCAGATGCTGCAGAAATGCAGAGCCGAGGGCGTCCTTGTCTCAGGGTTCTTCTGTAAGAGCCTGGCATGAGGCAAAGATGTGGGTAGCCAAAGAAGCCCAGGGAAAAGATGCGTGGTGAACATGATCAATAGTAAGGGGCTAGAAAAACTGTATCTATAGCAACAAGTTGGGTGGACAGTGGTGGGTCAAGGCTGGGTCTGCCCAGGAAAAGGTGCTGCAGGACTCAAGACATAGGAGGAAAGAGCCTGCACAGCATCTTTGTTGTGTGAATGGTAGGAAAAGCACGTCTGGGAGAAGCTACAGGGAAAGTGTCTACACAACGTTGAGAATAGAGAGGGAAGTCTAAGGGGAGGATGGCACCCAGATTGTAAGTCCCTGTGGTGGATAAGAGGAGGTGATAGTGCCAGTGACTGAGAAAGAGAGGAAGAGTCACTTGGAATGACAGTAAACGTTCCCCTTCAGCCACGATGGGTCTGAGATGAGGACCAGACATTCCCAGATGTCAGGGAGCCTGGCTGAGGTGGGAGTTTGGGTAGGGGGACACAGCTAAGGAGGACAGAGGTCCATATCTAAAGGAAACTGCATTTAAATCAGTGAGATTTGTCAGAGATCAGGGACAGAGGGAGAGGACAGCAGGACTTTGTGGGCACAGCAAGGGCAGAATGGGGAGGATGGACAGTGTGGAAGGGTAAAGGCCAAAGGGGCCAAGAAAGGGCAGAAAGATAAAATTAAGGTGTAAGCAAAAGTCTCCATCCATACCAACTCCTTGATCCTTCTATGTGCTTGCATTCAAAGTCTAAATTACATTAAAGAAAGTCTTTTTATTGCTGTCCATAAAGTAAATTTTTGCACACTCTTTGAGAGCACTGTATTCCTGTCTCATCCCCAAAGACAGATCCTATTTCTTCATGGTCCAGATTACTCTTCAACAGAAAGAAAGAAACAAAAAGAACTACTGGGAAACTTTGGCTAAGGAATATGATTTTTTTTTTAATAAATAGGAATCACCCGGCCCATCCATTGGTACAAAAATAGTTAAATATGATGGACCAAATGTCGAACTATGGGAAGAATGACTCAAAGTAGGGAAGCATAGAGAGAAGAAGGTAACAAAAGTATCTCTTCCTGTGGGGACACTAATGCAGCCAAATATTGATCTTTGTATGTCTCCCAGTTTAAAGAGGGATGAGCAGGGGGTAAGAAATCTGGGTTTGATATTTTGTGCCCTGGACTGCAAAGGAATCACTGCAGATATATAAATAAAACACAGCTGGGCTGAGGTTTCAGATCACCTACAGCCATCACAAAGGCAGTCAGACTCTGAGCACCATGCTCTCTCATTTGATACCTGAACTAGCACTCAAATCTGTCAATACTTTAAAGGCAAAGAGAGAGACAGAGCAGAGGTATGTTTTATTAAAAGGCTTAAATCACCTGCATTGCCACAGAAACAGCAAAGAAAGTGACACAGACTGGAGGGATCAACCTTTGGTTTAAATAGCTGTAAAGATGTGTGGAAGACAAGGAAGAACTCCTGCCTGGGAAAACCACAAGCCTGTCTCAAAGTCTACAAGCCTACCTAAAGGGAGGAAGTGAATGAATAACTATAGCACATGCATGAGTGGCTGAAAGCGTGGTCTGAGCAGTAATTGGCCCTATTGATGCTCCTCTGATTAGCTGGTTTTGGCTACAGCACTTGTCAGACCCATGCTGAGTTCACAGCACAAAAGTATTCACGCTGCACTGAAGAACGTCTCAGATCAGCTGGTGGATCCCTGCGGAGAAACAGCAAACACAGATCTGAAGGATGCGGTTTCCAGGGAGGGTTTCTAAACACTTACTTCATGTCACTAATTCCTTGTTATCCAGAGCTGGAAGAGAAGGGACTCCTGGAATGGATTCAGATCCTCCTGCTGCTTTTGCCTACCTTGGACATGAAGGAAGAGAGAAGAAAATTGACAGTGCTTCTGTGGAGAGAAATTTAATAGCAAAATCACATTATTCCCTGTGATCTGAATGTAGATATTTCTAATTCTTTACTAAAACACTCACCTGAAAGTTGCTAGTGAACTCAAAGAGCAAATAGCCTAAGGGACCAGCTTGTCGGGATAGGAAGAAATGGTTACACACTGATAAATCTGCCTCAGGGAGAGGTCTCAGCTGCGGATGTCTCACAGAGGACACGGGAAAGGAAATCTGGCACTTTCAAGTGAGAGGTGTTTTCATTTTTATGTGCAGACTTGTGTTCCTACTGTGTCTGCTCCTGAGTTACGGCCAAGACCTCCTTTCAGCTCATTCAGCTCTGAAGTCAGCTCCATGGACTCCTGCTGTATCCTCGAAACACTGACATGACCGCAGGACGATAGAGAAATTCCAAAGAACATTAATTACTTGTTTCCACACTTCAGTAATCACCACCGAAAAGAGAGTTGGAGAGCATCAGCCAGAGCCAATGTATGCTAGCATCTGCTCTTGTGCTCTCTGAGATGGCTCACCAATTCAAACACTCTGGCCAAATATAAGCGGTTCAGTTTAGATTATTAGCAGTAGCATTAAGGAAAGACACATCCATATTTTGGGTCTGAGCTGCCCATATCTCTCACTTTCTTACCCTGTCCACATTCCCAGCTGCTACTTGGTGGCTAACTGAAATGTGAGGAACAGCAGAACAGATCACAGCTTAGATTAGATGTTTCCAAAGTGGTTTTGAGGACAGTTGACCCTTACTCACTTGCACCACACAGTAAGGAGAGATGAAGCTTAAATATGGGGAAGAAGATATCAATCTCGTATGTATGCACAGAAGAAATAGCAATTGTGTTTCACACAGGCTAAGAATTTGGTTCCTGGGACAAAACGAACAAACCTATGGTTACAAATGTCTCATCAGCTTCCTGGGACTCTACCTCCTCAGCATCAGTGCTGGAGTAATAACGTACCTGTACGTTGCTGCCCACACCCAACACGAGATTCACGTTCCTGAAGCTGCCAGGCTCTGACACCAGTTGTACCCCATGGAGAGACATGGAAAGACCACCTTGGGTGGGCTCAACATCTCTCCCATCACTTGCAGCACTTCTCTCTTTGCTTACATGACCTGCATCTCTTTGCCAATGTCTCAAAGCACTGTTTCTCAACAGAAACCTGAGGTTCATACCAAGGCCTCCATGTGCAATAGGTTGCCCAAAATGCCTCCAGGACTGCCCCAGTTTTGTTTGAATTCAACATCAGCCTCAATTCTGTTTTTCTCCTTAGTTCTTATTTATGTATCTAAAAACTACTGAATGATGCTCTGAAACCTTCTCTACCACAGTTTAGTCCCTTCAGTTTCCAAAGCAAAAACAGTTTTTCCTGAGGGTTAACACTAAAAAATCATTGAGCTTTTTAGTCCATCGGGATTTCCTAAGGATATTTTCTTCAAAAAAGATATTTTCATAATTGTCTTTTAAGCTTTTTTTTTTTTTTTCCTGAGAGTTGTGAAGGAATTTGTTGATCTTCAAGGAATAGATTGTTAAAAAAAAAAAAGTCAGAAAAGCTTTAGCTGTCATTCTGGAGTTTTTGTTAGGAAAAAAAAAATCAAAACCTGTTTCTGTTTTAGCGAGAACCAACTTTGCTGTTGTTGCGTAAAGCTATGATGAAATAAGTTGTAGGACCATCATGAAATATGACTCTTACCTTTGTTAAACTCTTCAGCACACAGCTGAATCTGGTTAAACTATTCCAGAGGGAGACACTTGTCACAGAAGAAGTCTTGTCTCACTGTCATGAACTTGGCTCAGCACTATTTAACTGACAATTCATTATTTTGCACGTTATTTCGAACACCAGTCATGCATGAGGACTCCCCTATACTGGGCACAGCACGAACATGGAACAAAAAGGCACCTCCTGCTCCCAAGAGCTCCTAGTCCTTGCAGAGGACTGGAGAGGCAGATGGAGATGGACAGACAGACGGAGGATGAGATTAAAGGAATCAGCCAGGACACGCTGTCAAACTTCTAGTAACCATCACAGCTAAGGAGAGTTTTAACTGGGATCATGATATTCATGTTCTAACAGAAGTTTTAAAGCATCCCATGCCCATTCCTGACTCTATTATCCCCAGTGAGATCAGACGTGGGAAAAGGAGAATACTGAAATAGAAAGAGGCTGTTTTGGGCTGCAAATGGTGCGGGGCCCCCGGGGATGCTCGGGAGAAGCTCCCCAGCAGTTCGTATGCAGGGAGAGGGGTCAGTCTCTGAGCCATCTGCCAAAAAGCTGGAGAAGCCCGAAGCTACCTCAGCAAGTTCTGGGAGGAAACAGCGGGAAGTGAAAATATATCGAGACCTGGCTTTTTATTTTTACCTTGCTCACCAGATGTATTTTGAAAAACGCTCGCAGGCTGCTAGGAAGATCTGCTCTCCTCCCCTTGCAAGTTTTTCTCCATCCTCATCTGATGTGGGAGAAGCGAGTGACCGGGGTTAAAGCTTTCCCGCCCCACACATCTCCAGTTTCCCAGGCTCTCCTTGCCCAGCAGGAGCTGTGCGCAGCCCCGGGCTCCACTGGGACCCTTGCACTCCCGGTGTCCTGCCAGCCGCCCCTTCGCCTCCCAAAGCCCCGGCTGCCGCCGGTGCCCACCCCGGGGACGCCCGGCAGCAGCTGCCCTCACCCCGGGGTGTCCTTGCCCTTCTTGCCTCTCTGCTCGGCTGTCCTGTCCACCTCTCCCCTTTGCATTCCTCCTCTTCGCAGCCCTGCCTTTGCATCCCTCCCCTTTGCATCCCTCCCTTTCCACCTCCCTCTTCGCACCTCTCTCATTTACATCCCTCCCCTTCGCCTCTCTGCCCCCTTCGCATCTCTGCTCTTTTCCCATCTCCGCTCCTCGCATCTCTGCCCCACTGCGCACCCCCTGCCCCTCCACCCTCTGCACTCCCTTGGATTTCAGCCCTTTGGGTTTC
>WHYT01017483.1:295465-444261 GCA_009806455.1 Tetrax tetrax | reverse complement strand
AGGGCTGCCGAGCCGAGCTGGCGGCGATCATCGTCTACGCGCGGGTGCTGGCTCTGCACCCCGATCCCTACGGTGCCTACAACTACCTGCCCTGGCAGGAGGGTCCCCCGGCCGGCCCCCAGCAAGGGGACGGGGGGCTTTTTTATTCGGCCGAGATCGAGCTGCTGTGCGATCAGGCGTGGGGCAGCATGCTGGAGGTGCCCGCCGGCTCCCGCCTCAACCTCACCGGCCTCGGCTACTTCTCCTGCCACTCGCACACCGTCATGCAGGGCTACGCTTACTTCTTCTTCCTCCGGTGAGTCCCGGGATTACGGGGGGCGGGGGCTGTGAGGGGCGAGGGTCGGCATCCTGCCTCCGGGGCATCCCCGCTCCTTCCCGGAATGCGTTCACTGCATCCCGCTGCCGCTCTCCTGCGTCCACCCACAGTTTTACCGAGAAAAAAAAAAAAGAGAAAAAAAAAAAATCACAAAAACCCCACTCACCCAAACCTGTAATATCCCAGCATTGCCAGGCAGCTGCTGCTGAGTAGGTGCTGGGTGCTGCTGCTTTTGTTTTTACGGTGGGACAGTGACTGCGCCTGTTCGATGGAGTTTGGCATAGGAGTTTAAAACTCAACCCCAAATACTCACCCCATAGCTTTCTCTTGGCTCTCCTGAGCCCCGGCCAAATCCTGACTCCGGGCTCATCGAAAGAATAAGAAAATAAACCACGATGTGGGAAAGGAGCCATCGCCATGACCTTTCAATCCAAGAGGGTTTGCGAAATACTACTCAGTGGCTTGTTTCGAAATATTTGGTATATTCCTACACCGGCTGCATAACGAAACACATTTTGATGCTGTCTGTGGCCATATCTTTAAACACTTTTTACACAAGTTATTTATTGACTACTTGAAGGAGTACTTAAACTCCGACATCAAGGGCAAAGTGATACAAATTCAGTAGAAACCATGGGCCAAAATATAGATTTGCTTTGTTTGTGGGGGTTCATTGATGCCTGCAGGGTGGCAGGAGCCTGTTAGGTCCTTACCGGTCCAGTCCTCCGTGGTGGGAATTGCTATCTTGGCAACTAAGTGCCAGGAGAGCTGAACGCCACGTGTTGGCTAAAAGTCGGTCTGGGTGACTTTGGTGGCACTTGTTGAGCCAGGCTGAGGTACAACGGGTGACTTCTGCAGGACAGAAAGCCCCGTTCAGCCTCACAGCGGGCTGCCTCGCCATTTGTGTTTCAGAATGGATGAGAACTACATCCTGCTGCCGCACGGAGTCAACTTCCAGGAGGCGATTTTCCCCGACACCCAGGAGAACAGAAGGATGTTTGCCAGCCTGTTCCAATTTTCTAACTGCTCACAGGCGCAGCATGTCTTGAGCTTCTCCAGCGACTGGGAGATTCAAGAGGACAACCGGGTAAGGGATTTTTTTGCTTTCCAGTGCTTGTTTTCTAATTGGGCACAGGCATTCCCATGGCACTTGCAAACATACGTATATGAATGCAGAGTAGCAGGTCCCTGATTTTCCTGGTCATTTGATGGCATCATTGGCAAAGGAACACAGTGGTGGGGAGATGTTAAACTCTGTTTTCAAAGGTGACCTCTGTGTTAGCTCTTTAACTTCCCATGGACCTGAGCCAAGCTCAGTATCAACCTGTTCATGAGCACTAGATTGGAAACCAGCACTGCTTGTGATCCTGTCCTACGCCGACTCCTGCTTTTGCTGCTTGCAGATGCCATGCTTTAACTTGAGTGGAAATGTTCAGGAGCAAATCTTTGCTTTTTTGCTTCTGTAAGGAATTACTCTTACCTAACTCCACACAATAGCATAAACTTCTACTGGAGTGATCGCCCTAAGCTCTCTTCGTAGCAGCTGGGGAAAAATAGACTCTTGAGGGCACGGTTCATCTGAGCGGTGAGGGCATGGTTCATCTGAGCAATGCTGGCACCTCCTTCTGAACAAGCTGAGTGAAATGCCTCTTTCTCCTCTCAAGGGAGGCCACAGCAAGTAGTTCACCCGCTAGGCGATGCTTCCTTAAGAAAGTACATTTTTTGTATGGCAAGTCCAATGATGCCTGTTGTTAGTGCCTTTACGGGGCTACAGTTTGTGTAATAAATGCAGGATTTTAATAAATACTTCCTGGGCAGAGAGGAGCAACCTGCAGTTACGTGTGTACATGCTCTGGATGTGCTTGGAGAGCTGTTTGAGTACCAAACTTGGAGAGCTGTTTGAGTACCAAACTTTGTTTTATGAGGCCGGTGGTTTCCACTGGTGGCCAGAACATTTTAAGCATCTCTTTAGGTCAGGATGGACAGGACGTGTTGTCGCTTGCATCTTCTGTGGATTCATCCAAGGCACAATATTTACGCATGGAGGCAGATGCGCTCATGGCTTTTTTGGGAGATGGAAGAAGGGAGCTCGGTATCTGTCCGAGCCCTTTCCCTTCGCCAGCTGGCTGCCCACCAGCACACAAAGCTTGAGCTGCTGCGTGGCCATCTGGGCAGTGACACAACCCCGCTCCTTGGGATGCCCCGTCAATGAGTGTTTTCTCACTGCTGATGTTTTGAGGAGGGAGTAAGGAACGGTGACGTTCAAATATGTATTTGGGAACAATAGCAGGAATTAATGTTTAAGAGAAAATGAATCACCTTACAAATAGGTTGCTGAGCCGTAACCCTGGCTGGACACGATGCAGGAGGCAGAGACCCCTGGTCACGGCCTCCTCCCTGCCAGCCCGCAGGCTTCCCAGTGCTCCAAGCAAGGTATTTGGCAAGTAAAGGCTCTGCCGTTGCCAAATCCACAGATTTTGCTTTGGGGAAGCAAAGTGGCATTGGGCGACCACCAGGTCCAACTCCCAGTGTGTCTGCTCGCCATGCCTCCGAGATGTTTATTTAGCTGCGCTGAGCTAAATGCAGGGGATGTCCGTGGGCTGGTGCTCGTTTACCCAGCTCGAAACCCCCAGGCTAAGTTGGGGCAACCGAAAGCGTATGTATCAAAAGTGCATTTCAGCTGTTGTGCTCTTTGACCCTAGGCAGCTGTGAGCAGATTATGGGGGGATTAGAGCTGCTGGTGGCACAGACCAGGGCTGGGGGCTTTACATACTTCAACACCGACCCGTCGAGTGAATAAATTCGTGCAACTGACGGACACTTTGTCTCCGCTTCCTAACGAAAAGTAAAAGCTGCTTCTGCACCAGTTAAAAATAGTTTGGGCTGACTGTGCTCCCATTCAGCTCCTGCATCTGTGTTTGCCCAGCTGAGCGCTGGCTCCCAGTGCCTGCATGCCCCAGCCTGGGAAGGGGGTGGCATTTCTGGCTGCCATGGTATTAGGACTTTGTTCCCAAGCTCTTCCCAGTGCAGGTGCCCGTGTCCAGGATGCAACTCTCTGTAGCATTTTGCTCCTCTCTTTGCCTTGTCACATCTAACTGCAACTTTCCCATCTGCCACCGCGTCTGCTCACGTCCCACCATAGTGTGAACAATTTCCATTTCCAAATGCGCTTGGCCGAGCTGTCCCATGCTGGGTCCTGAGCTGAAACCTGTGGCATGTGCTGGCTTTGTGGCACAGAAAGTGAACATTACTTGGAGCATTATTCTTGAAGCTTTTTGGAAAAGAGTCCTTAGGGAGCCTCAGGACACCCAAGGGGGACTTCTGCAGTGGTGTCAAGTTGTGGAGAGCTTGGACAGAGAGAGAAGGGTCTCCTGATGAAGCTCATACTGCAGTGAGGCATCAGGGGTCTCACTGGCTGTTGCATATTGACATAAATCGCTAGTTAAAACCCATCACCGATGTTTTGTGCGGTCAGAGGGAAGAGATGGAGACACTGAGATCTTCAGAGCAGAAGGCAGCTGGGGTGAAGGTCTGGTTCCAGGAGTCAGTAGCTAAGGTTCTGCCTCCGGGTCTTGGGACAGCTGTGTGAAGGAGCATCTTAAAAAGCACCTCTGTCAAAATGCAGCGTGCCTCAGTAGGTTTGGGATAAAGGAGTGATGAAATCTCTTGTTTACAGCTGGATCCTGTACTCTGGCAGACTTTTTGAATCTCTGTATTTGCTCGTGGCCTTGTGCCCAATTCTTGATCTATTTCTGGGGAGGATGTTTTGAGAATTTGGTGCTGGAAGCATGTGCAGTTGCAATGAATAATTCATATTTGTAGCTCTGGGCTGAGAGAACCCCGTGATGGGTGAACATCTTTAGCCTCACGTAATGCTGCTCCCAGCAAGGGTGTGCCTGAGCCAGCCATGGAGCAGGGGACCCAAAGGTGACGGCTAACGTGCTGTCCTCCTGCTCACCCTCTTCTCTCTGCCGTGTTCCTTGCATGCAAGCCTCATCCGGGCTGTCCCATGGGGTGAAATGAGGAAAACCCTGACAGCTCCTTCTCCTCCACTCAGCCAACATGTCTGATGAGCAAAGAGAGATGCAGGAACTTCTCGATGCACTGGGATGTACAACCTGCCTCTTCCGTTGCAGGAAAACCCTTTTAATTTTTGGAAAGCCCCATGGCTCCTGGAGAAAGGAGGCCAGACCCAAGGTGCATCTCCTTGGGGTTAATACATTCCTCGTCCTGGGCCAGCTGCTGTCCCTGGAAGCTAATTCCAGCTGCGTTTTTAAGCCCCTTGCTGCTGGGCTAACAGCCAAATGCTGCTTTTGATAGTTTTCCAGTAACCCCACAGACTTATAAATTCACTCAGGTGCTTGTTCTGTCCACTCTAGAGAGCAACAGTAGCTCCAACTGGTGTTTCTTTAGGCACCTGCATTTTGGTTTTCAGGTTTGCAGGGGCAGTAATTAATTGGGTTCCATCCTGACTTTTCTCACAGCCCCTTACTGATGTTTGCAGACCTCCTGCTTTACACCAGCTCGCTGTTGGAAACCTTGCAGGTTTCTGCAAGGCTGTTGCTAAAGCCCCGAGTTCTTGGGGCTTGGGGTTGGAGCTGGGTTTGTAATGAGTTGCTGCAACTTCTTGCAGAGTGAGGGATCCCTTCTTGCAGCACGTTGCAGGTGCCTGGGTCCCAGGCTTGGCCCAGTCCCAGACCTGATGTTGGTGGAGAGAATAACACAGGAACGCTCCTCTTTCCCCCTCAGAGTTACGGTTCTAGTCAGTTTTTCCCACCCCCTGCCCTTGGGAGAAATGCAGTATTTGCCTACCCAAGGAATCTTGCGGTCAGCAGTTTCTTTTAATAAGGTGCTTTTATTAAAGAAAAGAAAAATTAAGAAGTAATAAAAACCTGATTAAAATTCTTAAGAGCTTCATGTTTTTACCCAAGCCTCATGTTGACCCCCTGAGGGAAGACCCACAGACGTATCAAAGAGTTTGCAAAGTCTGACAGCCTCCTATGCGGGCATGCCAGGCTGTCCCGCACCAGCCGGCGTACAGCCTCTGGGTCACCCCTGCCTTGGGAAAGTACCCAAGACACCTCTTTTTCTTTACCCTCTCCTTCCCCCAGTACCCCTAAAATTGCTCTCTGTGTGCCACCCAGTCATTCTCCGGTCCAGCCGACGGTGCTGGTGTTTCATTACTTTTAGGGAGCAGCCGTGCGACTTTTCTTGCTCAAAAGGAGCCCAAGGGGTCAGACATTTATTTGGGAGACGAGGATGAGCATTCGGTGGTGCAGCCAACATCCTCCTCCAGGGATGCAGAGGGGGAACAGGAAAACCCTGAAGGCTCCGAGAGCATCCGTATGTGCCAATGCCTCTTTCTCATGACAAATTTTTCACATGGCGCAGTGATAAGCAATATTTTTCTATGCGCTGGGGGTTGATTTCTGCTTGCTCGAGCTGGGAGGTGGGAACCATCCCTGCGGTTCCCCGGTCTCGCAGTGCCTGCTGCTAAGCCTGAGGGTGATGCAGTGGGTTGAGATTGAAACCTTGGCCCCCTGAAGAGTTTTACCATTTTAGTGCAAATCTCGAGGATGTAATTTCTCCTCCTGACTTGGCCTTCTGCAGGGTGGAGTGATCTTGTAAATAAGACCTCTTGCCTTGTGTGCACATGAGGGGTTACACCAAAGTGACTTGAGGTCTGATGACAATAATGTCTATAGAAGTGTCAAACAGTGCTTGTTGTTCTTCGTTTTTCAGAGAGGTGTTAACTTCTGGCTTTGCCAACAGATTGATAGGGAAAAGTGGTCTCTCGGTGTCCCCTTTTATTCACGTGGGAGAGCGGCAAGATGACCCTGTGTGCATCATAGCAAGGGAATAACCGCAGCGTGTCAAACCGACTGTGAGCAACTGTGAGAGCGCTAGCACTGTGATAAAGCCCGCGGAAATTAAGGAGTCCAATAATTGCAATTAAGCCTGGCGAGGTTGCAGGGGGAGATTTTATCTTTTATTAAGCCTCTCTCCCTGCGTTGCGTCTCCTCCTCTCAAGCATCAGAGCCAGAACCCCGCTGGTACTTCAATTGATTTAGATGAAATCTCCAGAGATTTATCTGGGTAATAACAAAGCTTTAATGAGAATTGTCGGTGTCCTAAATGAAAAGCAAGGTAATTAGTGGGTTAGCAGGGCAGTCTACAAATATCTGCTTAGCATCTTTGGACCTGGATCCTCTTCCTTGGTGGCACTTTGGCTGCTGTAACAACCTGTTGACCTGATTAGGACACCTGCAAGGCTTTGGAGCAGCTGAAAAGGGAACCGGATAAGAAAAGCGATGTAATTGCGTAAATGGCCTTGCCATTATTATGCAAAGCAAAAATTAAATTAAATGGCCTTCTTCCTCTGCGGAAGTAGAGGAAATAGTTTCAGAGCTATTTGTATTTTAGCAACGACCACGTGCATGAGCTGGGAGCCGCTGTGTCGAATCATTCCCTGAACCCATCTGTGGGCAGTGGCACCTGTGCTCAGCAATGGCCCCAGCCTGGGTCTTCCCTGAGGATCTCAACCATGGCTCTCATTCAGTGATACTTCACAGGATCATGAGGGCTTAAATCACAGAGAAATAGCAGCTTACACAAAAGCTCTTTGGGCTACCAGAGAAGGGCTTGCATGATTTTTGTCATGGGAATCTGTTTTGCTCCATCTCTCCAGGCAACGTGGCCTTGGAGAGGGGAAAAGAAGATGGAAAGTTGGGGAAGCCCTCATCATTTTTCTGACCTGCCTGATTTTGAGTCTGGACAGTGATTAAATAGTATCATGGTTAGAAAGTGTGGATGGGTACCTGCTGGAGAGATGCCTGCGCTGTCTCTGGAGAGAGCCTGAGTTGCCCTGGATACAGGGACCAGAGCTCTTCCTGCCATGGCTGAGATGGACATTGATGATGCTGAAGGTGACTCCACTACATGAATCATGCAAAGCCAGACCGCTGAAAAGAAATAGCTGATAACAGTAATGGATTTCAGCTGAAATTTCATCCACGCTATCCACCAAGATAAAATGAAAAAGCAGTTTTGTTTTTCTCTTTTAAAAGTTAAGTACTGCTTTTGAGGAGTTCTTTCTCTGCTCCAACTGCTGGGAGAGGAATTGCAGGACTGGAAAATGCCAGTCGTGGAGTCCAGAGCCAGCAGTTTTAGGGGAAGGACTGGTCTGGAAAAGAGCAGGCAGCAACCTGGCTTGGTTAAGGCAGTTTTCTTTAATTCCCACGTACTGGTCTTTTGTGTTTGCTTGTGGCGTGAGCCGCATAAAGGATCCTCCCTTCTCTGGTCCTAAGACACCAGGAAAATAGAAAATATTCTCAGTTCAAAACACTGCTACGTGGCAAGAGCAAGGCAAAAAGACCTTGAAATAAATGAAAGTAAGATCCAATATCTGGAGGTTTGAAAATCTTGTTTTACATTTGACTTCTTGCCCTGCCGTTTGTTAAAGGAGTTGCTGCTCCGTTAGCCCAATAGCATGATAGAAAGCGCGCATCACTTCTGGGTTGTTTCAATAGTGTTTTACAGCATTTTTGTTTTCCTCCCACAGACCCACCCACCCCCTTCCTATGATCTGTGTTTAATCTGGGTACATGTAAGCAATATTAGATGAAATGGAGAACTGCTGACAAGTGTCTGGGATGAGGGGAGGCCACGAGATGGTGGCTATATTCAAGTAGCATCTCTGGGAGTCTTTTGGCATAGAAATGGAATTGACTCATTTCCAAATCTTCCCGCCCAGCCTGTGGTAGGGGACTCTTAGAGGTCTGATTGGCATCTCCCTATCAGTTTTCTGTCTCCCTACATGCACACAGGCTGCTAAAATGCAGAATAAAAGATCATGGAGGAGATCCCTGAGCTTTAAACTGAAAAAGGGTAAATTTAGATTAGATATAAGGAAGAAATTTTTCACTCTGAGGGTGGTGAGGCACTGGAACAGATTGCCCAGAGAAGCTGTGGATGCCCCATCCCTGGAAGTGTTCAAGGCCAGGTTGGACGGGGCTTCGAGCGACCTGATTCAGTGGAAGGTGCCCCTGCTACTTGCAGGGGAGTTGGAAATGGATGATCTTTAAGGTTTCTTCCAAGCTAAATCATGATTCTATAATAATAGTCTTATCCATGGGATGTTTCAATTCCATATGATCTTTCTTATATTTATAGCACCGAGAAGGTGTTCTGAGCGCTTCCCAGGAGAGAAATGGGGAAATTTCTCTATTTTTATGGTATCTCTTAGAGGCACCTTATTTCTGTATTGTGAGGCAGGTTTGCTGATTGCTGTGTACAGCGCAGAAGGGTTGACCTGAGATAGCATGGGAGTCTTGAATTTGATGTCAGTTGTGAACAGTCTGAATTGTGTGTTGAATAAGGAGTTTTTCACCACCCACCTCAACTCTTGTCCCTGCTGGCAGCTGTGACCACTGGAGAACTGCCAAGGGTAAGGCTCCCACTTAGTGTCCTCCTGGTACCAATGTAGGTTCAAACAAGGTGAGGGGAGTCCCAAATCAGTGTCCTAGCTCCTGGTGGATGAGTCTGGACCAACCTGCTCCCTATCAACCCATGCACATTACTCCAGAGCACTGCTCTGTCTGGCCTATGCCTCAGGCACATCCAAGTACTTAATATTCTCAAAAATATCTGGTTTCCAGCTCGCTGAGCAAGGAAATGCCTAGACAGCCATGGGTATGTGTGTGTATGTACATGACTGCCTCCTCTGAAGGGTGAAATGGCACTCTTTTCAGGAGCTGGCAATGAATGAAGACCCACATGGCTGCAGACTGCTTTTAATTATCCAGAGCCACACTTTCAAGAAGTTCTGCCAAATGTACTAAATTGTTCTGGATTTCGTGCCATGAGGCTATCTCCTGCTGTACATGAACTTTCTGGTGAGCAGGCATCTGACCTCAGCCCCAGAGCACCTTTTTGGCTCTCAGTCTGGCTTCTTCAACCACCACGGGGGTGGGAAAATGCCGGTGGCCATGAAGGCAGTTGGTAGTGGTGGGCTGAGCTCTGCACATCGAGACACAAACATGGGGCTGAAGGCATCTCACTGTCTTTCCTGTGTTTTGGACCAAGGCTGCCTGGAGGGGTGCTATATCCTTGGGGTTTCCAGCCCAGAGGTGGTTGAAAGATCTGCAGTGGTGCTGCTGAGCACAAATCCTGCCTCAGTGCTTGCTTAGCCGGACAAAGATTTTTTTGGAAGCCCCCAACCACTGCCTCTTAGCCAAGGGCTGAAAAAATGTGTTTCCCAGTCATGTTGGAAAGATGTATCTACCTGGCTGGGGCTAAGTCCATAGCATGCAGCACAGGTAAGATGTCGCTGCTGTTGTCTCAGGGTAGGTAGGAGAGACGGGACTTTCACTGACCTGGTCACGTTCCCTCTATGTTTGCACAGAAGTGGCTGAGGTAGGAGATACCTCTTTCTGGGGAGGGCAGTGGAAAGTTTGAAGTTACCCCCATGAGCATCCGCATGTGAAGGTGGGCTAGGAATTGCAGCACTGTAACAGGAGGTGGACCTCTCATTCTTACCCTCTGGAGATGACACTGTCATGGCAAAAGCAGCAATAAAAAGACATGAGGAGGCCAAGACTGACTTTGGTCTGTTGTCTCCTTGCCTGTGTGTGAACATTTCAGTGATCCCTCTGCTTTTCTGCACTGCCCTCTCGTTCACAGCCTCCCCAGCATGGGAAGGTGAAAGAGGACATCCCATCACATGTAGACTGGGAAGGGGGAAAGCACTGGTCAGCGAGGGAGGCAACTGGAGCTGGGCGGTTGCTGGAGCTGGAAACTGAAGAGGTGCAGGGCAACACATGCTTTAAAGTGCTTGTGTCTATGTCCAAATCACCTTCCTCTACACAGGTTCCTGTGTTCAAGGTGCTCTCCTGGGTATCTAGGACCTGGCCTCCAAGGAGAAGGGTTGAGGCAGGTGTTCTTGTAAGGTGGACGTGTTATCTTACTAACCTGAGGCAAAACCAAAAACGTGCAGTCCAAAGAAGCAGATCCTGGGTGTTTTTTGATCCAGTCATGCTTATTATTCAGACTTGTCTTGTGATTTTTCAAACCTAGAATGTGGAGGTACTCACTTAGCCTGAGAGCTACTGGAAGATGCTCAGATATATCGCCTGGCACCCCACTCACAGTAACCCACTGGGACTATTTCAGTACTTTTGGTTTGGTTGGGAACAGGAGGGGGAAGCAAACATCTGAGCGGGGTGCATTTGGCTCTTCACCTGCTTGGATTCTCCTAGGCTTTGGTTAGGGCTGGCCGTTTTGGAGAATACATTCAGAGTGAGTTCCAGGAAAGTCTGCTGAGCAAAGAGCAGCTAAAATGAATCAGGGAGGTCCCCAAATTCTGTGTTGTTCAGACCAATTGTGGGAGCCAGCAAGCCCTTCTGTAAATCTGCGAGTCTGTAGATGTGTTAGATGTTTCTCTGTGTGCAAATCCATGCTTCCTGTTGGTCAGCATTTGGGAAGGATGATTCATGTGGACCAAGGGTTTGGGGCCAGGGTCTGTCCTTGATGCACACGCTGCTCCAACAGGTACTGTGGGCAGAGCCCATCTTTGGTTTAGTTGCTGACCTCAGTCAACCTTGAATCCAGGGAAAATCTTTTCTTTTCACTTCTCTCTCTCTCTCCTGAACCACCTGTGAGATAGATACAGAAAAAGATGGAGCAAAACATTTAATAAAATCAACAGCCACCAAAATCCAACTGGCAGCTGGCAGACGGAACACCTGTAATGCTGCATGTAACTGAATCAGTCACTGTGGCTTGAAGGGAGATGAGATCTTTCAATTTGGGACAGATTTTCTCCCAGCCCATGCATTTTGATGTTTATTTTTGCAAGCGGCAAGCCAAGTTGGCTCCGAGGCAGCGGTAGTTCACATCCCTAATGGAAGCTGCAGACGGAGTCTTTTAAAGCCCGTCCTGCCTCCGGCAGCCAAGCGCCTTTCCGAATTCCCCTGGAGAAGTGTCCTTGCCCCGTTGTGCTCGGCCAGGAGCAGCCACGTGGTGCCAAGCTTGGCGTTGCTGCCGACCCTGGAAGCACGCAGCCCCTTGCAGCAGCTAACGCGAAGTGACAAACCAGAGCGGCCGGGGTGGAGGGACTGGGAGGATACGGTTTCGGTGTGACCAATTGCAACTGGTTGCTGCTCAACTCATTGCAGGTGCCTCTGGCAGCTGACTGAGTGACTACCTCTTATTGCTGCCCCAATTTACGGGGTGTTTTTTGGAAGAAGGCTGCTACAACTGTTAGTCCAGTTATCTGTAAAATGAATGACAGTGGGGAAAAATATACAGAGGGAGAAGCAAGTTTCCATGACGCTGTATAATGTGAAGGGGAAATAATATGACTAGAAAGCCAGGTCTGAATTTCTGCCCAAAAAACTTAAGAGAAAGCAAGCAAGCAAAAAAATATTTCCTGAGATCTGAAAGCACTTAAGGGACTTGTTCTGCAGTATTTTTGCATTTTCTAGATCAGAAGTGCTACTGCAAGAAGGAATGTCAGTGCAGCGTTTTATATTGAGACAAGATGTAGGATGAAAACACAAGCTACGACATACATCCCGTCATCTTCAAACCAACTCATCTTTGTCACCATGCAGGAGTAGTGGGACGATTAGATATTAGGAAGAATTTTTTTACAAGGAGGGTGGTGGAACACTGGCA
Organism: Tetrax tetrax; assembly: GCA_009806455.1. Classification (NCBI taxonomy): domain Eukaryota; kingdom Metazoa; phylum Chordata; class Aves; order Otidiformes; family Otididae; genus Tetrax; species Tetrax tetrax. Next base: position 432,269 of record WHYT01017483.1, on the reverse strand, counting down.
CAGGTTGCCCAGAGAGGTGGTGGATGCCCCATCCCTGGAAACATTCAAGGACAGGTTGGATGGGGCTTTGAGCAACCTGATCTGGTTGGAGATGCCCCTGCTCCTTGCAGGGGGGTTGGACTGGATGATCCCGAAGGGTCCCTCCCAACCCAAACTATTCTATGACTCTATGATTCTGCGGATGGTAAAAGCGAGGCAGGCATGTTAGGCTCTGTATTCCAGTCTAGTAGAGAAAATATTCTTCGACGCAGGAGTTATCCCCACTAGGATTAGAAACAACTATCTGAAGACTTTTTTGGTCTGTAAGCTTACCAGTCTAAATCCAGTGCCTGTTCCCCTTTGTGCCTTCCAGCCTTGTTGCACAGGCAGTGCTGTACTTTGAGCATGGAGGTACGTTCAGATGGGTGACACAAGAACAACAGGGGTTTGTTTGTTTGTCCAAACCAAAGCATGTTGGTGGTACGGAGCCTGGCTTCCTTCTTCAGGTGGATAGTGACACATGTCCTCTTTGTTGCCTCAAAACACAATCAGTTTATCACCTCCGTTTGTTTTCACTGTCAATCTATTTTTGAGCCTATTCGTTTGACTTGCTTTTTGTCTTTCCAGAGCCTTTAGACAGGTTCTGAACACAACTATGTTCTTCTGGATGCTTTAAATTATATTTTTTTTTATTGTGGAAAAAATTCAGTTGGTTGCTGAATGGTAGCTGGGGAGAGAAAGGAAGGAAAGTCAAAATGGAGGAACAGCCTGTACTGACATTGGCTGAGGATAGGAACAGAAATTCAGATGCTATAAGTCCTCATTTCAATTACATTGGTAAAGAAGTCCTGTTTCAGAGGCTTTCAAGCATGAACATCATGCGTTTCAGTGCAGATCAGGAAAGCTCCTTTCCACCTAAAAGCATCATCTTGGGGTGTGGAAGGGAAGGGATAATAAGGAAGGGGCTTAGCCACAGCTGCCATGGGGGAGCTCTGCTCATGCTTTAAAAGAGCTGTGGGGTCTCAGATGGGTGGGAGAGAGTTTATTCGTGGCCTATAAAAGATGCCTGAAGGTGAGAATCTCTGTGTATGTGGCTTATGTGTGAGAAGGAAACAGGCAGCTTATTCTTGGTCTGTAACTGCCTCTGTTGGGGAGGTATCTGTAAATAGAGACAAAGAAAAAATCACAGATGTAAATGAGAAAAAATTGAAATAACATGGAAATAGGAAATGAGGAAATAATCCACTGAAATACATAACCAACTGATGTGGTGAAGTTGCCATCATTTATAAGACTTTGGTCAAGTTGGGAGATTGCTACAAGTCTCTTCGTCAGAAGAAGACACTTTGCTTTGGCTGCTTGCCTCTGGAGGAAGATCCATTTCATGGGTCACGACATGGCTCCAGGAGTGACTATATAGAACACTCTGTCCCTATCCACTTCTTATTCCTCAAATTGAATTGCTGTGGTGACAGTAGTTACCTGCTCCCTCTGGAGAGGATTTAGATCCACCACACTGTGGCTGACCAGCTCCAGGAGGTAGCAGACAGCATCCAATGCCCATCAGCAGGGTTCAAAAAGACAACCTGGAGGTGAATTTTTCTAAAAATCACTTGCAAGTTCCCTGGGCTCTTCAGACAGCTACAGCCATGCTGGACACAAATGCTGATGTTGGGAAAAGCCCATGGATTGGAAACTAAGAGTTTTAAGAGGACCCCAGGGCAGGGTTGTTACTGCAGTCGGTGACTGGGTTTCTGCCCTTTTACATGTTTTAGGCTCACACATGTTTTGTCGGAGTTCAGTGAACACCTCATGATCTGTCCCTTGAAATCCTAATCGAGCTTGTGTTTTCTTAAGTCTTGATTTCAAAGGGCAGGTGAACGAGTGTGATTCTTGGTTCTTTTCCCAAAGGTGTGAAACTGTAGATTAAATGTATCCTGGAAATAATATTTTATGCTCAAATCTTTCCAGCTGCAATAAAAATGGCTCAAAACCACATCCAGTGACAAAACCCTTGTATATTTAACCCATGTCTAGAAGCAGCTGTAATACTGATGGAAAATGTCCCAGTGTTTCCAAGTCAGTGGCACTCTAGAGCAACTGGAATGCATCCCGCTCCTTACAGATGGTCGTTGCTCCAGAAACACATTACAGATGTTGAAGATGTGAAGGAGCTGGCTCCTTCCATCACAGCATCAGGACAGAGGAGGACTAAAACCAAAACACCAGACCAGAGGCATCCCTGATGCCAGCCTGTTCTGTGTCTGGAGTTCAAGACTGACCTCTGGTTTTGTTCCTATTGTCAAGAGCATCTGAAATGGGAGAAGCCTCCTGTGGTCCCTGCTAACGAAGTGGTGTTTGTCACGCTCCCGTAATTGCATTTGCTATGGTATTTACAGCATTTCCTATGTTTTGAAATGGAGAGATCTCATGCTTGCCCAGGGCTGATTGTGTACTCTAACCTGCTCCTGAGCCCACATCTATCCTTAAACATTAACACACACGTTGGCAGTGTCCAGGGTCGGTCTCAACCCTACAAGTACCAAGCTGGGAATGTGGCTATCGCAGTGTTAATGTTTGGTCTCCGCATTTACCAGGCGCAGGATCTTGTCCCTTGCTCTACAAAACCTAAGGAATTTTCTTCTCTTTTTATTTTTTTTTTTTTTTAATATCTTGAAAAGATGCAGGCAGTCCTTGCAGGCAGCGGTACAGGCAGACGATGGATGGAGGGAGGGGAGGCAGGTTCTCAATTTAGCTAAATCAGAACTCCGAGCAATTTGGGACTGCAAGAGCAGAATAGAGTTTCTTAAATACATTATCACAGAGGCATTATCAGGGAATATTCCATCATCAATTTTTTTTTCCCTGACCAGTGGCAGATTCGCCCTAGACCTCGTGGAGTCCACTAGACAAAGGGGAAACTTCTAGCAGCCTCTTGCAGAAGCTACCATTGTAGCCTTCCCTCACTAAACAAAACAAACACAAAACCTCAAGCTCAGCAAGTTAAGAGATGAGGCCAACTATGTGCCACTAGCAGTTCCACCCCTGGGTGGTAATAGAGCAATCAAACTGAGAGACCAACTTTACGGGAGCAATTCAACTGACTATTGCCATTTGAGATGCTGTAGGGGATCTGAGAGACAGAGCACAATAGCAGGAAGAGCAGGAAACGTGCTGTTCATCACCTGAACATCACCTTCTCAGATTAGATGTTAGGAAAAAAAAAATTTTTACACTGAGGGTGGTGGAACACTGGAACAGGTTGCCCAGAGAGGTGGTGGATGCCCCATCCCTGGAAACATTCAAGGCCAGGTTGGACGGAGCTCTGAGTAACCTGATCTGGTTGGAGGTGTCCCTGCTCCTTGCAGGGGGGTTGGACTAGATGACCTTGAAAGGTCCCTTCCAATGCAAACTATTCTATGATTCTCCAGTGGCAGCTGGAGCCCACATGGGCATTTCAGATGGCACTAAGTGTCACAGGGTGGGCAGCTGCATCATACTTAATTGTATATAATGATGAGAATTGCCTTTTAAATATGAAAATTGTCAGCAGAAATACTGCTTACAGAAATGCTTGAGAAAACAGAGGTATGTGATACTACCATTGTGTTCTCTGCTTTGCAGCACTGATGCTTTCTCTGCGCGTAGATTGCTACTGAAGTGACAGGTTAATGAGCGTGCATCTTGTGACACAGAAGATGATGGGGAGTCAGTCCGAACATTGAGACTGATTCTTCTCATGACCCAAGTTGTGCTTGCAGTGTCAGCTGCATTCGGTATACCTGACTTCTTCTCTAGGGCAGCATAGCGATTTGGAAATCCACGTCCAGCAAAATAGCTGAGTTGAAAGAGCTCCTTGTGTTCCACTCAGTGGTGAGGGTAGCCCTGCGAATAACCTGTTTCAGATTCTGCTTGACTTTTGGGTGAAGACAATATACTAATGTTGCAGAAATAGAGCTCATATGAGCTCTCACTGTGGTCTGGCCTAGGCTCCATATGGACTTTCTAGTGTCTAAAAAGGACTGACATGGTCCTGGACCATTTATCCTACAACACCCTGACCCTGACTATGACTCTGTCTCACCATCTGCTTTTCCTGGATATAAGAGTTCTGGGCTTAGATTCAGTGGATTCTGGAAAAGTCCAGAGCTTGAAACAAGCACTGCAACCTGCCTGGGGTCCTCCTTCCGTATCTGTTGCTGTGTGGAGCAGGTGGCTTGAATTTGGCTGGAGCTTATGATGCATTTTGGAGTCTTTATCTTCTAGCTTACAAAACCTTCTAGCTTTTGGATGAGATTTTCTGAATGCATGTAAGATGTTGAGTTTTATTTTGTGGATTTAAATCCAATCTTCTAAATTGCTTTAAAGTAATTCCTTGTGTTTTTAAATTCCAAAACCCCTGCCCCCCTTTTTTTAAATGCTTGTGGTCAATTACAGACTGATTTAGGAAACGGTGCAAAATGAAACTAAAAGCCTTTTTCAAAATGGAGTTAGGAAAAGAAAAAAAGGGGGACACATGTTATCAATACTTTATTGAAAGAGAACAATGTCGCTGACATAGAAAGCCTTAGACTCCAAAGCTTGCAGTAAAACTTGGAATAAGCTTTCTAATCCAGGCAACATTGCTGGAAGCATCATGTAAGACAACCTTCTACATGGGGCTCTTTGCATTACTTCAATATTGATTTTAGAACTTTTCCTCTTTGGTCTCTAAGTATATACTCTAGATGAGACTCTGAACATATTTTTTCCATGCATTTTAGGTATAAATATTCTGGTTTGGGATGGGCTTCTTGTTTGATTTTTTTTTAAATAGTTGTTGAAAGGAGTTAGGGAGCTTGTCTTCTTCATTATAACTCCCAAAATGTGAGTAAAGACATTTCATTGCATACAGAGCTCTAAAGCACGGCAGTGAACAGCAGAGCGGAGTATAGGAGTGCTTTTGACAGGTGCTCCAGTAGTGGAAGCCCTGAAGTGATGCAAAATACTGAGGAAAAAGTGGAGAATACAAGTTGGGGCTACAAAAGAAGCACAAGATAGGTGCTGTTCTGATTTTAAAGGTTTGAAATGGAAATAAAATTATATTGAATTGAAGTGATCCATTGAATAGTCAAATCTACCACGCTTTGTGCTACCTACTTGGTGGAAGCAGTTTGGGACCTTGTCCCATATCCACTGAAACTTGTTTTGACTTTAAAGGAAGAGGAATCATATGTTAAGGAATACAGTCCACCTTCTTATCCTTCTGAGCCTGCGTCTGTAATTCGAGAAGCGTGTAATCCGTGACTGTAATGCAAGAACTTGGTGTGAAGCACTTTGGGCACTTTTTGGGCTGGAGAAAACTAAAGTTACCGTGCAGAAGAATCAGCCAAGCTGACCACAATGTTGCTTCTGTTAATGGAATTTGAATAGAGGATTGCCCCATGCCAGCTGGAGGAGACATGCTTTTGTGGAAAACTTTCAATTTCTGGAAAAGGAATAGGGCAGGAGACAGAGTTGCCTTTCGCCATGATGAAGCAAGCAGTAGCATGTTGCCTGAAAGGTACCAAGGATCTGTGAAGATTACTCTTGTCAGAAACTGAAACACTATATCGGTTTATATTTCCTCAAACCATTATTTAGAATTTGTCATTCCTTACATGCTTCATTTCTGGAGAGCTGAACTTGGAAGTGGGAGATCCAACCAGCTATAAGAAGCTTGAGCATCATCTTTCTAAATCAAAGAATCAATTAGCCCAGTAGTTGCAGTAGTCTCAAGGCCTGGTCAACCCCCTGAAGGGAGCAATGGGTCATGCTGTATTTAACACAAAGGCCAAGCAATACAGAAAACAAACTTTTCAAGAACAGGCAATTAAGAAAAAAAAATTATCTGATTTGTTCTAGGCACAGGTTTGCTTAGCTGGGCTGATCCTCAGGCTTTCAGCTGTAGGCTCCTTGGATGTTGGTTTGCTGGGACGTTGGATGATGCAGGGGTCAGGGCTTGTTGGATAAAGGATTTCTTAGATAATATAGATAACTTTGCTCATGCATTAATACCTATAATATAGACACCTAGAGCAGGATTTGGTAATCTGTCCATAGGACCCATATGCCATTTGACCTCAACCTCCAGAAACTTCACAAAGTGAAATCCGAAGTGAATTGGAGGCACTGCATAAGGGAACTTTCTGAGAAACCACCGAGACATTGCCCAGAATTTACGGGGTACTTCAGCATTGCTTTTCTTCTGCTGAGAGCCACAAAGGAAAGCTGCAATACTAAATCCAGCGTCTGGAGTCCCGCGTAGGTGCTCACTCATGGAGCTCTATGTTCAGAAGTGGGGCAGGTTCCCCCATGCACTCAATCAGGTGTCTCCTCAGTGCTTTTCTGGAGGGGCTTCTTCTCCTGCCAATGGTAACTGGATCCAGGGGAGACCAGCCTCATCCATCAAAGGTCAGATTTTATCTGTACTCCTCCCTAGCACAGTACTGGCCTTCAGAAATTCCCAGGAGTTCAGTAAATATCTAACCACTGTTCATCTGGGCAGAGTGACATGGAGAGGTGCAGTGTCTTTCCACAAGAGAAGCCAGAAAAACCCGATGAGCAGTGTAGTGGCTGAGAGTTCAGGGCTGGGAAATCAACAGTTCATCAACCACAGAGGTCTCATCCCACCTCTGGTCCTGGAGTTTCTCCTCTCTTGTGCTGGAAACCAAATCATCTGCTTAGGATACCATGCTCTTGTTTGTCATGGGAACAGTCATATAACTTACTGATAAAAAAAAGCACTGCAAATTGTGACAATAAGAGAAAAATACTGAAGAGCAGTGCAGTTTGGAGCTGTAGATGAGCCGGGGGGCTTTTGATAACTGTTTTCTCATGGCCACTCCTCCTTCATCTGCCTAATTTTCAGGGGGAACCAAGTAGGAACTTCTGGAGATGAAAGTCTCCTTTTAGGACCTCATTTTACAAGCAGCAAACTGGTATGCCATTAATAATTAAAGATGCTTCGTGTTTCCCGGTGTCTCACACACAAATGTTTAGAGGTGGAAATACAACAGAAGATAAAAGTAGGAAACCAGTTTTCTTAAAATCATTTTCAAAAGCTTCTTTCAAGGCGAAATGTTGTGATGAGCAGGGGTTTGGCCTCTTCTCCCAGGCAACAAGCAGGACCCGAGGTAATGGCCACAAGTTGTACCAGAGGAGGTTTAGGTCGGACGTGAGGAAAAACTTTTTCTCCCAAAGAGTGGTCAGGCACTGGAATGGCCTGCCCAGGGAGGTGGTGGAGTCGCCGTCCCTGGCAGTGTTCAAGAGGCGGCTTGATGAGGAGCTACAAAATATGGTTTAGTAGCTCTGGCAGCAATGGTAGTGGGAAGACAGTTGGACTAGATGATCTTATAGGTCCCATCCAACCATGTGATTCTATGATTCTATGATTCTATAAATGTGTGTGAGTTCCTTCAGTTAATACCCTTGAATCAAGCAAAGTCAGCTTCCAGGCAGTCCATGAGATGAGTTTGTTAGGAAGGCAGAGGGATGAGTTTTGCTCTGGTGTTAATGAGGGGTGACTTCAGTGACCTGTAAGGGATTTTGACAAGCCCTATCAGATTGTGCAAGTGGTTGCCCCCACCTCATCTCCCAGTAGGTGGGAGCTCCCTTCCAGCACCTGTCCCAACCTTGTCTTCTAAAATTGGCAATAAACTATTTCCCATTGATGGCAAGGAAGAAGGAAGCAAGGAGGAATGACAAAAAGTCTGTGGATTGAGAAGAACAAACATGATGTGAAAATCAGATTGTCTGTGTCTGGCACCCATACCACATCGGTAGTGACCCTGGGGGGCACAAGCATCTGTACCTAGTGTCTGGATATCAGGCAAAGGTGAACTTCAGAGCTGAAATTGTCCTTGCCACCTTCTTGGCTGTGAAAGACCTAAAATGAACCAATTGCACTAGTTTTTTTCACATGCAGTAAAAGATTGTCAACATTCCCTCCCCCTGCTCCTGCAAAAAAAAAAACAACAAAACAAAAAAGACTCCTACTAACAGGATACCAACAGAAATCTAAAGCAGGTATCTAGAGAGAAGTGTGAGAAGAGGGTAATGATATATGGTGGTTCCTCCTGATGCTCTCCCAACCTCCACTGTTTTCGGGTGAAAGACTCTGTGATGAAGTAATTTCCATACATTTAGTTGTTTCTAAATGTTCAGTGACTTTCAGTGGGTTTATCTTCCATGAAGCTGTCCAGTCTCCTCTTGAGAATCACCACTTTTTGGTTGCCTTAAACCTGGTTCTTAATATGTCATGTGATACCCCCAGTTCTTCTGCTGGAAGATCCCTCCATGGCACTTGTGATTGTGTAGACCTCTATTCTATATCCTTTCATAGCACAGGACTCAAGGTTACAGACCGTGCTTGATGTCTGAGCCTCAAAGGAGGTTGTTTCAGTCCTATCCTGGATGGGAATCAGCTACCACAAATGCTCTGCGATGCAACTCCGTGAGAAAAGAGGGAGTAAAGCCCCTTCCCTGTCTGTCCGGGACCTCCCACTGCTCTTGCCACAGGGAAATTTCAAAGTTTTTCCTAGACTGCTGGAAGTGCCAACAGGGAGAGCAAATATTTGTGTGTAAGACTTAACCCCCAAAAGATTAAGTGCAGATGGATGTCAATGGTGCCAGCAACCTGCGAGAGAAAGTGAAAACTGAGAAGGATGTAAAAACAGAACATGGTGCAGGGGAAAAAAAAAAAAGAAAAAGAAAGAATAAAATGCAAAACAGATTAGAAGCAAATCAGGGAGAAGGAAAATTTCAACGGGGTTTTTTCCTTTCCCAAAGATGGGCAGTACGAAGACCAGCAAGAGGAGCACTGCAGCAGGGGCTCATCAGTGTCAGCAGTTTGGGAGGCTCCTAGGGTGAGCACGAAGTAGGGAGAAGGTAGGAATTTCAGCGTGAGGGATGCAGCTTGGTGGGATGCTGCATGGACAGTAGTTGCCTTTTGAAACTGGGAAGTGTCCTGAGGTGAGGAATATCTTATGCAGCCTTCAGTTCTCACCTCTTCAGCTCTGGAGGTCAATTGCTAGCTGGGGAAATGGTAATCCGTGGGAAGAGGTTTGGTTTTGTGAAGCTTGGCCCATGTTCTGTGGGAGGAGAGCCTTGCAGTTTGGAAAGTGTCCATCTCAGGGAAAATCATAAGTGGTAGGGCTGTCTAGACTAGTCAGGAAGGCGTGAACAAATAACCAGGAGAGAATAGGAGAAGAAAAGAAAGCATGATTCCTCACCAAGAATTAAATTAAGATGTCAGGAAAAAAATGAATCAAAGCTTCAAAAGATGCAAACAGAAGATGCTCTTAACTGACTTTATTCTAATGCCGTGAACCCGTTTAACAAGGAGGGGAAATCAGACATGCCTGTCATTGGACTTACATGCCGCTGCTGGAAGCGGGTGGGGAGATGTGTGATAGGAATGTTACAATTAATTATTATAAATCTCTTCGTAATGACCATGTGGGCAGCGTGCAGGTGTGTGTGAAGACCTTGGCAGCCTGACAAAAATGTAATTATTGGTTATGGAGTTAGCGGCAATACAGAAGCAAATGTTCTTCAGCACTTCGTTGATCAGCAAAGTGCTAATTAGCGATTGCTAGAGGCCACTGTGTTTCTCTGGAGAGGAAAGCAGCACCTCCTTAAACACCTGGATGTGGCATGGGTGGGAGAGTGGGGGGTGTGACTTACCTGGGAGACTGCAATTACAGTAAGGATTTCCTGACTCAAATCAAACCAGAACTGTTCTGCCTTAAATCTTTTTTTTTGTTTGTTTTGACCTGCAACTGGAAATTGGTAGGAAACTATGCCTATATAACCCAATTTAATACTATGGTTTTAAACTGAGGTAGATCATTAATCTTTAGTTGTCAGGGGTCACGATGAACTCCTCATCACTGAAAAAGGGGTTGGATTTTTTTTCTAAGAAAGATATGAACTTGCTGAGGTCATTTGGTAAGGGATGACTTTCAATACTAATCTGGTTTAAACAGAACTGATTCTTGTTGCCCTCGTTGCCCTATACTGGACCTGAGCTTTCAGCATGTTATTTTCTAGTTTGACTAACAGAAAGCATGGATTTTGGGGCTATACGCCAAGTAACAGCAAATTCAGTGTCCTTGCCCCAAAGCCTATCCATAGTGATTTGTCTCCCTGTGGGCCATGGGAAACCTTGCACAGTTGTGATCACAAAGAAATCCCAACCACACAAGTGAACAAGAAGCAGTCCTGAAAGCAAGGTCAAAAGCTGTCCAAGGCAAGCTTGACTATAGCTGAAGAGTCAGGGTGAGAAAAAGCACTGCCATATGGAGGCTGTCTTCTAAAATCACTTCAGAACAGGAACATTTTGAAGTTCCCCAATAAAACATGCTGTAGAGCAGCTTTAAAAACAAGAGGGAAAGTAAGGGCTGATACATCTCCGTCACAGCAGTGACAGCCCAGTAGTGCTTGTCAGGCCTGGGTTCCTTTAAAAATGTGCGCCGAGCACTTTCGCACTCTTGTGCTGTTTGCTGAAGTATTAGGGAAATGGGAAAGCGTCCAGAAAACTGGTTCCACTCAGCTGACACCATGAAGTTTAAAAAAGGAGCAGGAAGGAGATTGAGGTCTGCAGCACACCACTGACCTCCCACCAGCCAGCATCATGCTGGTCCTGTTGGCACAGCCCCACCCTCAGAGGTGTCCGGCAGCTGTTGAAAGGGAGGCTGGAATAACATCTGCTCACAGCTGCTACAGGGGGATTTTTGGGTCCTGATTGAAATAGGAAGAGGGATTTTGAGGTAGCCTTCAGGAAGCTTTTGACTCTACTGACTGCATGGAGCAGGAGTGCCCCATAACACCACATTGCCCTTGAAGACACGGAAAATCTGTAACGGTGAATTAATTGTATTTTGTCAAAGCTGAGCAGAGCTGTGTCCTCTTCCTCTGAACTTCTGCAAGCCTTGCAGATGCTGTCTGTGAATTATTTATGTGTTGTAATGCCTATAGTGGTTTAATGCATAACACACACGCAGCATGAAGATCGAGGAGTGCCCATCTGTGGTTGCTACAGGCATGCTTTCTCACGGCCGTTATTGTAACTTCATTATTTCTTACTCAGGATTTTTAAAGTCCAGGCAGCTCACATCTTCATCCACTGTGTCACCGTCCAAGATTCAAAACTCAGCTCAGAAGTGATTTAGGTATAACTGAGTCTAACCCCTTGCAATTTAACATGGAGAGGAGTTGGTATAGGAGACACTTAACTATCTTTCCAGGTAACGTAGAGTTTATTACAGGATTCCTCCCTTTTCCTCTTTCCTTGTGTGTGGCTTTGTGTAGAACTCATAAACTATGAGTCATATGTACAAAAAGAAAGTAGCAAATTAGTTTCAAATCTGAAGCTGCTTTCAGAGTTTTTTGGATAAAAGTGGCTTTGTTAGTTTAGGGTGTGGGTCTACTTTGATAAGCAGTAGAGCTGGAACTTTGCTTTGTGAACTCCTCTTTCACCACTGTCTGGAGTAGACTTGGGTTTGGGGTTGGCCAAACAAAGAGGCAAAAGGCTGTTTGTAAACCCAAAGAGGAGTCTGAATGTTGAGGTTCAGCCCAATAATTGAATCAACTGATGTTTATGTTGGATTATCCCTATGATTTTCCTATTTCTTGGTTATTGTTACTTGTGCATCAGTTTTATTCTAATTGTCTGAAAAGACTTTAAATAATTAAGCTATGAGACACCTGGTTAATATTCCCTCAGCAATCAAAGGCATACACAAGGATGTGGCATGCATTTTCAATAGTTTTCACTAGATTTAAGTATTCAAATTAGCAACCTAAGACATGAGTTTACGCCTGCCCAGCAATGGCACCACTATCTTCAAGAGGCATGTGTAAGCTGACATGTGGCTGTTGGACAAATGGCACTTTCTTTAGTTACTGTGGCATTACTTTTGATGTCCTTTCTGTCACCTTAGCTGAATTGCTATCTGGTCATGTCAGCAGGTCTTAGACTTGTTGCCTTGAGTCTATAGCAGAGCATCTCCTCTGATATGTCACTCCTTATAAAAAGCAAAAGGTTGCGGCAAACTCAATTTCTTGGCAATTTTTAGTAGATCTGAACATCTGTGGCTTTTACTGAACTCAGTCAAGTTCTAGCCTCGTGGTGTACTTGAAAATCATGTTCTTTTTGTGTCTGAGGGACTCACTTCACAGTTGGAATATCAAAACAATTTCTAGCTGGCTTTAAGGTGTGGACAGTCATTAGCAGAGCTGGGAGGCAAGATGAGGATCCTAATATCTACTGACTTCTTCATACTGCTAGACATCTGCCTTCCTTCACGTTTAACTCTGAAACTACTTCCCCTGTCTCTTTGCCTGAATTTCACGTGTGGTATTTTGGGGAGAGCTCATTCCAGCCAAGCCCAAGTGTAGCCAGCACTTAGTTACAAAGGCAAATATATCATGAATGTCTGTCTTGCATTAGGATCTTTCCAGAAGGCATTAAAACACAGCCTTCACGAGTTCTGCGTTGTCCCAGCACTCGTTGGGTCAACTGTTCTTAAAAAAAGTGGGAGTTTGGGAGAGCGTGGATGTCAGCACCAGTAAGGATTTGCAGCTTGTCAAGCAGAGGGAAATAGGCGGGTTATTTTAGAGCTGAGCCAGTTCTCCTCTTTGAGATTTCAAGTGAAACTTCAGGGAGAGAGATGTAGTGATCTCCAGTGGTAGATGGCTCTTTGGGGAGCCGCCAGCTGCTATTTCTGAGTTATAATTGGATTACACAATCCCACAGCCGCATTGCACATTCATCACCACCTCCTGTCCACAGCCGAGCTGTGAGGGGCCCCCACCAGCCCAGTGCTGAGACCTCCAGAGGCTGGAGCTGGTCCATCAAAAAGGATGGGAGGCAAGCGTGAAACTGGTTGTGTTGCAAGCTGTGCAGTGGTTGTGAGGGCTACTGTTTTCTGAAGTTTTCCCAAGCCACGGAACTCAGGGAAAACACCTGCAGGAATAGCAACTGTCCCAGGTTTGTCAACAAGAAGATGTGTCAAATCCATGCAATCTCCTTCATGAGAGGGAACAAGCCTTGTGAGTAGGGCACATGTAGTTTTGCTTGGCAAATGTTGGTTCAGTTCATGGAGAGGTTTTGGTGCACACCAAGTTGATTCCTCCCGGGGCAAACATAGCCAGGCTGCTCCGGGTGCCCATCTGATGTGCACCAACTCCTAATGGAAACACAAGGGCTCCATGACTGGTCCTTCATACACCTTCTGATCCCTTTTTTCCATATCTTTGCTCACTCTGAACACATCTAGAGCTTCAATGTGTAGGTATGTTCCTCTTGCTCCAGCTGACTCGGTAATGTGGATGTAGCCAACAGCCCCAGCCTTTTTGCAGCGTCTCACCTGAGACCTGGAGTTTCAGGCACCTAAGTCTCACTGTGGGTTTCTGGCACACGCAGTTACTCATCTCTGCTGCCTTTTTGCTCTTCTCTTTAAGCCAGTCCATGGACAACTGCTCCAGCCACCTTACTGCTCAGACATGGCTCAGGCCATCACCATTGCACTGGTCTGGCATGGCAGATGAGACAGAAGGGATGGAGAAGTACAATATTGCCCATGGCTTAGACAAGGATTTCTGTATCCTTTTGCTGGAAGACATGACCATAACACCTTCCAGATGACCAACAGCAAACTGTATAGTCTCAGCAGATCAGGAGGATCTTTAAGTTATCACATCGAGGCTTTTGCTCTTAAGTTTCCAAAAAGCCTGACACCTCAAGCAAAACTCAGCTTCATTTTATCCATGATCAAGTGCAACCTTTGCCTTGCTCTCAGTTTGCATCCAAAGCATATAAGAGACATGGGTTCATCAACGTGTTACTAGTTTTTAGTAAGCTGGGGCTGAGTTTCTGCTTTCTGACAGCTCTACGTAAACTGACGTATGTTCCTGCCCTTTCCTTCTGTGCAGGGATGGGTCTCCTCATTTCCATTGAAAGCCTCCGTGGTGTGGAGTCTCCTTTTATTTTGGCACATATCAGGAATTACTTCATAAAAGTCACGGAGGAGGAGAGTTGGAATTATCTTCGGATTTTATAACTTGGCTAAAAACATCTGGCTGCAAGCTAAAACTTGACACATAAATATCAGCCAGGAAATAATTTAGTTTCTTTCCTTCCATCAAAACAGCAAACAACTCCTCCCCCTCCCAAACACTTGTAAATTTCTCAATGGAAAAAGATTATTTTAGGAAGGGATTAAATAAAGAAATGTTAGTAAGTGGCAGGATCTCTAGGGTGGGGAGTGTATGGAAGGAAAAACACTTGAAATTATGCAATCTTTCATTATTTTTTTTGGTGCTTCTTCACTTGAAATGCCTCTCAAATATCCTGAGGGACCAGTTTGATTGTCTCCCAGTAACACCGGCTGCTATGAGAAGTGCAGGTGCTGTATGCCAGTGCAGTGATGTATTTATTAACAGGATTAAACAGACCAAGGCAGAGCAGAGACATCAGTCTGCATGGAATTAGATTTGAAAAAAATTGGTCATCTAGTTTTTCCAGCCGAGCTTGTGTTGCAGTTTACGTGTATTAACCTTAAAGCACATCTGGCTGATGGAGAGAGGCCTCAAATACCTGCAGAAAAGGGTCTCTACCAATCCCCCCAGGGCCTTAGTGCCGTGCTCTTGCTGTGCTCTTCCATGCTAGCTCAAACTCCTGGTAATTTCAGGCGAAGAGTGAGAATAAAAATTCCTTCCCATCCTGTAAAAACCCCATGGGTGGTATTCTGTTGGTTCTGCTGGCTTATTGACCCTTAAGTCAAGAAGAATAAGAGGTGTAACCATTGGCATGTCGTTACCCAAATGCTCACACCCATTTTGTCCCTGTTAGTGAACAGTGCGTAAGGAACAACAGATTTTGTAATCCGTGTCTCACTGAAGGTGATTGCTGGAAGTTGTCCCTTCAGTCATATCATACTGGAAACCTTTGGTCTTGGGCCTATAACACCTACCCATCTTCATCCTCCATTGGGTACATCTGGAGCTGAGCAGAAGCATGAATGTGTCCATGCCCAATCCAATGCCCATTGCCAAGTCAATGGCAGATAGCACCAAGTAGAGGGCACAGTTGTCCCACCTTGATGACAGATAACATGACTATGTTTACCCAACTAATAAATGGTCCCGGTTTTAGCTGGTGAGACACCCTTCAGCTCCCAAAATAAGATGCTTTTAGTGGGTGGTGTAATGAGGGTCCACTGTTTCTTAGTCCTTTTCAACCTACCAGGCACTTGTACAATGCCAGTCCATTTTCATTAAGCTGAGCCTTGAGTAAATCATCTACAGTTCATTCTCCTCTCTTCATTATCTGAGGGAATAAGAGTTGCAGCACATTTTACCATCTTACCCTTCTCTTCAAAGAAAACTTAAACTCTTGGTAAGTCATTTAGAGATGTGGGGAGATTTCCAAAAGTGTCAAATGATTTTGAGTAGGATCTGGGATCCTCCTAGCTTTGAAAATTCCTCCTGTCTGTCATGAATGTGAGGCAGCACACATCCGAATCCCATGGATGTTGCTTACCTGTCTAAGCCAAGAATTCACACAGCCAAGATTTTCCCCTTCTTGAATAATGCAGACCTAACCTACCTTGATCCGTGACACTCAGAGATGCAACTTTTATGTTACAAACCTGTATTGACTAAACTCCTAATTACTGAAAGCTCAACCAATCACGTGCTCCAGTGCTGGGCAATTTGTCAGGATCCTTACTGGAAAATGGGTTTCCAGATGGCCGGAGACAAGGCTGCAGTGGTAGGCAATGCTTAGCAGTACTATTTATGGAGAAATGTGGTATCTGAGCTCATACTCTGAATTTGCACAGAGAAGCACTGCATGCAAGCGAAGTTATCTCAACTTGGGTCCCGGCTCCTCTATTGCTCCTGTTGCCACACTCTCTGAGGTTTGAATATAGACCTTTCTGGTTCGGAATATAATATCTCAGAAAACTCTGGAAATCACAGATGTCTTGTAATCCCCATTTTTGGAGGTGGGGAATTGAAGCACGGAGAAATTAGTTCTCACTGGAACTGCTTTTGCCCAAACTGATTATTGCCCTCTCTGTAGTGGAGACATCCAGTTCCTTTCCTCTGATTAGGACATTCATTTTATCTGCCCTCTTTGATTAGGTGTGAAGTGCGCGTGTTGCTTAATGAGAACAAGCTGTTCAGATAACACAGCTCAAAATAATTGCAATTTTGGCTCTTCCAAAATTACCATTGCCAAAAGACAAGGAAAGTGTCCTAGTTAAGAGATTAGACTTGCCCAAGTCCTGGCTTTCTCAGAATGGGGTTTTGGGGCTTTTTTTTTTGTCTTTCTTTTTTTAATTGCTATGATGTTAGGCTGTTTTTGTGGGGTTGTGTGGATGGTGCCCAGTGTGGATACTGTGATTGCTGCTGCGGGAGGGGTGGGGGGGGGCAATTCAGATCATCTGCTCTTCGGGGCTGTCCAGGTTCTGGCTCTTGCTACTGCTAAAGTGATGCAATACAAAGCTGGTGAAAATGTAGGTAACTTTTGTGTCAGAGAAAGGTGAGAAAAGCAAAATGAATATCCACAGAATAATTTTTGACTGTTAGAGACAATTACTTTCATAATCAGATTTAAAGCCCTCATATGCACACGCATACACAAACACTAATACAAACTTTCAGGGATACACTTGCCACCTGCCCCTAAGTATCTGGCCAGAAATAACAGCAGATTTTACTGGTAAGTGCACATGACAGCAGGATTTTACAAGATTTTGCAGACCATAGGGCAGTTATTCATAAAAGAGCCAAAACCCAAAGTAGTGTGTGACTGAACCATAGCTCAGAGGTACGGCCGTGCTCTTGCTGTGTGGTGGTGTGGCACTTGCTGTGCAATTATCTTGCTCCAATAAAAATCTTAACTTAGGATTAAACAGTTGAGAGCCACCATTGTAATATTAACCAGCAGTGGCGTGCATGCTCTGTAATTTAGATGCTTGCAGGGAAGAGTTCACCGCAGGGCATCTGTAAGCCCTGCGGGCACTTTGTCAGGTGTGACTGTGGCTGCAATCCTTCTTCTCCTGAAATCAGGCTGGAAAGAGGGCTCCAGGATTGTGTGTGTGGGGAGACCTGGTGCACGCTTATCTTAAGACCTTGTTTTCCACAGGCATTGTGACCAGTCCTGTGGGAAAAGCTTTTTCCCTGTATAAGGCACTAAGATGTGCAGCACGTGATGCAAGTTTCTGATGCTTCTGTGTCTGTATGAGAAGCAAAGCAGCAGGGAGAGACTTTGGCCATTAAATATAATGCTGGGTTTCAAATACAACTTGTATTTCCCCAACCCAAAATTTCTACTGAGCATTGAAATACTGGATCAGGAAAAGGACCCCATCTGAAGGACTGTAGAGTGAAACAGCGGCTTTTACCTTCTATGGAAACAGCCATTAATGCCCTGAATGCTTAGGACCATTCAAGCACAGGCAAGCAGGAGGGTGGTCCCCTAAATACCACGTCTCTGCACCTTGAAGATTGGTTATTTGCCAAACCCTGCCATGCTCAGAGTAGCCTGTTGCCAATTTATTACATCCAGGGTGGTCTGGGGCCCTTTCAGGATTTACAGCCCACGCAGCGGCCGGGGTTGTGGACAGGCTGCTCTGAGCTGCCCGGTGGGACGGGAATATCTGTGAGTAGCAGCGAGCTCCCATCAACCAGATGTTAGCGCTTGGAGCTTGTTATTCAGAGCTGCTGATTAGTCTCTCAGGCATTTTGCCTTCTCGGCTCCTTTCTTGGCGTTCTGACGTTAGCCAGCGAGCGCCTGCAGATCACAGATGTTTGTTTTTCCGTTCCTTTGTCTTTGCTTCTTCAGCCTCACTGAAGGTTTTCCACTTCACCGCTGTGGCATCCTGGGGCACTTCCGCGCTCGGATGAGGGCTGAGCCCGGTCCTCTCCTGTGCGCGTGCCTCTTCGTCACTGCTACCTTTGTCACCTCTCCCAAGGTTGCTTTCTGAGATCTCCTCTTTGCTCTGGGCTTGCAGAGCAGCCTTGGAGCAGAAGCTTCATCCAGTCTGATTTCAATGTTGCTGCCATAATTTCCCTCAAGGTTTCACAGATCCCATATTGCTTATAGGGAAAGGCTTCGTTAGAGCCTCTTGTCCTGCTCCTGCCGTGGCAGGGACGTCTCCGGCTGTGTGCGTAAGCACAGTGTCAGAGTTGTTTCCATTCTACTCAGCTCTGTTTCAGTGCCTGCTTCCCTGCCCTAAATTAGTTTCTCTGACTCATCCTCCGGAGGAATTTCTGTCTCTCCATTGACTGTAGAAAGAGCCCAGAAAACAAATGTTTCCCCCCCAGTATCTAGGTCAGCTACATTAAGCAGGGTGGTGCAAAGCCTACCCCAAGGGACCCACCAAGCCCAGTTGAATACGGGTCTGTGTATGCACTTTTCACTCTCCTCACTTTCCTGCACCCAAAAGGGCTCCACAAATGAAGTTAAAACGTCTCTGGCAGTTCATACGGATGCGCAGGAGCCATGGGGACACCTCTACCTTCCCAGCGGCACCGGAGGACGGCAGGTTGCCCCCGGCCACCTGCATTTGCTCTTTGAAATCCAGAAGCACAGCAGCAGAGCACGCTCAGGGCTCCCAGCCGAGCCTGCAGCCAGGGAAATCCAATCTGTTTGGAAAGGCAGCTGAGCTGCAGCGGCTTACGTGGAGCGTGGAGCCAAGGTGCTCGGAATGGAGGGATTTATAGGGGAACACAACTTTCATAGATGTTGTGTTAACTTTAAACATTTGCCTTTCTTAGCACCAGTTCTCCTGTGCATAAAACTTCCCCTGGATATGATATACCAGCTGGGGAGGAGACGCAGACGCTGCTTACGCTAAATGTCCCTGTTTCTGTGCTTTTTGGAGAGGCAGCGTTCAACGCATTGCACTCACACTGTGGCCGTTTGTGAGTACCCAACCGCAGCCTGCTTTGCTTCTCTCTTTCCTCATTTTGACTTACAGGTGACAGAGAAGCAAAGGTTTTTTATATTGTATATAAATATATATTTTATTATGTGTTTACTGATCCCAGTCCTTCCCAGCTCTTCTCAGCAAGAGAGGATGCAAGCACTGAGCATTCACGCTCTGAACCTGCCGAGGGGTACACGGAGGTCTGGCATCGCTTTACCCACAGAAGGTTTTGAATTCATTAAGCCCTTAATCAACTTTGTTTCACCTTTTCCATGTGTCCCACATCCTCTCACAGCCCACATCTCCCACTTGTTAGGTTGTACCCCTAACAGCAATGTTTAATCTAAACCTCAGTTTACAGCTGTCCACACAGCACCTGCCACACCGGAGCATCAATCACCTCTGTTAGGATCACCAGGGAACTCCTGCGAGTTGCAATACATTAGACTGCAGTAAACCATACTTAAAGTAAACACCCTAAACCAGGTATAACCCTTGTTTAAACTAGTATTGTTCTCATGCAAATTATTATTGGTAAAGACAAATACATTTCTTCATAAGCTGATGCTGGTTCTTGGCTTCAGCTGCATCTGGGGATGTGGTATTCAAATATATCGTACTTCCTTCACTGCCACCCTGCTACAGGGCACACACTGTCTATGGGGGCTTGTAAGAAAGATGGGGAGAAATTCTTCAGCAGGGCCTGTTGTGATAGGACAAGGGGTGATGGTTTTAAAACACATGGAAGCAGATTCAGACTTGATATTAAGAAAAAAGATGAACTGAGTTTTACTTGTCAGAGGAATTTAAAGAAGCATTTTGCTATTTTATTACACTTCTAATAGCTGTTTGTTCCTACAGGAATACCAGATCTGTTTTTAGCACCCAGAATTCATTTTTGGGAACAGATCTTCTTCAGATTCAGACTGGATATAAGGAATTTTTTTTTCACAATGAGGGTGGTGGAACACTGGCACAGGTTACCCAGAGAGGTGGTGGATGCCCCATCCCTGGAAACATTCCAGGCCAGGTTGGATGGGGCTCTGAGCAACCTGATCTGGTTGGAGATGTCCCTGCTCCTTGCAGAGGGGTTGGACTAGATGACCTTTAAACGTACCTTCTAACCCGAACCATTCTATGATTCTATGATTAAATTAAATGAAGTTTCTAGGACCTGTTGTAACGTAAGGTAGAGGTTGGATCATTCAAAAATCAACACCAGCATTTCAGTAAATAAGAGCAAAGCATAAGACACCGTGCTGCTCTTCTCAGCAGTTTCTCATTTCCCTGCGTTCCCATCAGTGAGAGGGCAGGACACAATACGCTCTGTTTCTGAGTCTTGCTGGTTTTATCCCTTCCTTGGTATTTAATTAATTCGCTGTGTGTATGTGTGGGGGGTATGGTGACCTAATCCTATTGAAATACAAGCCAAGTAAAACATGTTTAGATGGAGATGGGGTCACACAGCAACTTTCAGACGGCGAACAATACACTTGAGGTAAGGTATATTGGCAAAATAGTTTTAGGCATATCAGACCTAATTAGTTTTATTGTGATGATAATAATATTAGGTGGGAAAAAGCTGAGCTGGAAATTAAAGTGGATAGAAAGTTTTGGAAAGTTTGGTAGCTGTGGAAGTGGAAAGTTTCTATACACGTCATAGAAAAAAAAAAGCGCCTATTACAGAGATTTCTGAAGCCCAGCTGAAAATGCAACCCTATCTCTGAGACAGAAATGAAAAAAAAAGAAAAAGCAGTAACTCAGTAACTCCATTTTCAGCATTCAGGCAGAGCGAAATGCAGAAATCTGTGAAGCAAGCTGTCTTGTAAGGTAGACTTAAAACCGTGTTTGTTCTCAGCACCTGAATTGCTGTTGTATTTGCGATTTATATCTTGCAAATATCTGTGTTGCAAAGCCTACGAGCTATCTGCCCTTGCAATGAGCTCTGTACGTCCCCTCTAACGAGGGTGGAGAGTGAGGAGTAGTGTCCTGGCTGCTGTCTCTGCTTTTGCACGCTATGGAGACATGTGCTGCCTTGCGGTTCATTATTTCACTGGCCACCCTGAGTGTTTTTGGTGGAGGGAGTCAGAGGCAGGTGACGTGGGTCTCAGCTAAGAGGCTGGCAGGGTGGCACCACCTGTCCCTGGGGACCAAACTCCTGGGATGGCTGTAAGACCCTCTGCTTCCTGCCAGCCCTGACCCATCTCAGAGGGCACACATTGCCCAACATCGAGCCAGGAGCGGTGCTGAAGGCTGGGAAACTCTTGGAAATGCAGAAAGCACAAGGTATGGGGCTGGTGGGGCTGAACGCCGAGCCCAATGCTCGGCGACTGCAGCCAGGCGAGGAGGACGGCTGCTCCTGCTAAACCACTTAGATTTCACTGCTGCTCCCCTCCCAGATCCACCACTGCATTCCTGTGGCATCTTGGGCGAACGTTTTCAAAGGAAACAAGGCGAGAGCAGAGCCTCTCTGCCTCACAGAGATGGGGAAAAGCAGCCGGCTGGCTCTTGGTGTGCCTCCCTCGCCCACACTGCGCTGCCTGCATGGTCAGCAAGGAGAGGGAAGAGACTTGGAGATGCCCCAGAGTGAGGTCCTGCCCTCGTGATTTATTTGTCTCTTCCTGGAGACCTTCTGTCTCGCGCTGCCTGGGCAGGGAATTGAGGGATTTACTGTCGGGACTGACTTATCTGCTCACTTGGCACAAGTGAGGTGCCTGTGGTAGGCAGCCTGGCTCATACTCTACACCTTTTTTTCTCCCTTTCCTGTCTTCTTGATTAGTGTGGTTTCTCTTCTCTTCTCAAAACCATTGCCTTTTTTCCTTTGCAAGTATAGGAAATAAGGTGTTGATCCCTTCTTGGGTACTGGCATTTATGAGTCCAAATACCTTGGAGACACGTTTCTACCACCATCCCCAGTCTTGGCAGAGGGGATCGAGTGTGACTGTCCCCTGGTATCTTTGCATCGTCCCCCTCAGCAGCGTCTCAGGCTCGGGGCTCAAAGTGTCTGGGGAAAGTGATGGCCCAGGACATGCTCTAAGCATGGTTTTGGGGCTAGGGACCTCTGTCCAGGCACCTCCAGGGCTGAAAGTCTTTTCAGCCCTCAAGTGCCTCCTAATCCCCCTGTGTCCTCCAAAACCAGCCCCAATCTGGGAGCAGGGATGCAAGGGCAGTGAGTTCGAAGGCAAAGGGTAGGGTTTTAAAATGTAGGCCACTGCAGATGAAAACCACCAGCAATTCAGACACCTTGCCAGAGAGGAAGGTTTTTCAAAGGACTTAATCACAGGGAAGTATCTTTTTAAAAAAAATCTGTTGTTCAGCTTAAGATCATTGTTTAAAAAAAGATCAGAAGAAAAACAATAGATTGCGAGTGGTTTTTTTTCTTGTGAAAAACCTGTTCCTTGGTAAGTCAACCATCTTCTGTGCTGAGTCAGTGTCTTGGTGGAGCTGCTGGCACTTGGGCCTTATGTTGCAGCTTGTAAACACTGTTAACATTTTCCAGGTACATGGGCCCTTCTCAGCTGCCCAAGGGGACATCAGGGCCAAGTATCACCCAAGATACCTACCAAGATGCCATCCAAGAATTGGCTCTGGCAGGCCCTCCAATGGTTCTTCGGGTGGTTTTCCACCAAGCAGTGGTTTGATGGCCATTGGAACAAACAGGGCTGTTTTTAAAGACTCCTAATTGCCCATGGACATAGATTTGGGTTTGTTTCCAGGGCAAGGTTCTCCAAACTCCAAGAAAACTATCTGTATGCTGCCCTTGCAGCCTGTCACTGTATAGTCAGTGGTACCAGCTGCCATTTTGGGGATTGGGGTGGGATCCATCTCAGTCTGAGCTAGTCATCTAGGCAATGGAGAGGGGTCTCCAAAAGTGGTCTACCAGAGGTAGGTGTCTAAGGTAGGCAAGAAGTCTGCCCTTGGACATACCCATTCCTCTCCAATGATGGTTGGGAAAGGCTGGGTGACTTGCCTTGACGAGCTGCATCTTACAAGTTTAAGGTGAAAATCTACTTTTAGTGAGCAGTGAAATGGGGAAGAAAAGCACCATTCACAGTGCTGAGACACCTTGGGGTGGATGTGGCCTGGCAGAGGCTCCCTGCAGGCAGCACTTCATACCCTAATGAAGTTCCCATCTCTAATATTTCAAATGAACTGTAGACTTGTGCCACAAGCCCTACACTTCCCATGGCAAATGCTGACTTGGCATTCAGTAGGAGTTATCCTTGTAAGAACAGCCACAATCATTTCTTCATCCAGGTCTTATGTGTCTTGGTGAGTCACATGGAGTTCTAGGGTGAAATCCCAGCTCATCCCCATTAGTGCCAGTGATGCTGAAACTGCCCTCAGGACCCTGATTTGGTACCTCCGAAAGGTGTAGTCTTGCAGCAAGCAGAGGTGGTTTAACCCAGCACTGCCGCGCCTCTGTCACTTCCCCCAACATGATGGTTTAACAGTGCTGACAGGAGCTTTTCCACACTTCGGAAGGAGTGTTAGTCTTGGCAAAAAAAAGTCCTAGGAGGACTAGGAGGACTAACCTAACTGGAGGTTAAGTCACTTCATCCCAAACCCGATACCCTGCGCTGCCAGACCCCTCCTGCTATCCTTTGCTGCACCGTTCGTCTTTCCATCCAGCATGCTCGTTCCCACATAGCTTGCCCAAAGGGGTTGAACAAAAGGAGCAAGTGATGCTCAGAGTCTGAAATGTGGCCACGGCAAGGCAGGGCTCAAAGGGGACCTCCCTGGCCAGGAAAGGTGAAGAACGTCTGCGTGAGCTGTATCATGTCCGTATCAGCTTCCCTAGGGCACAGAACCCTTCCTCTTGCTAAGAGCACAGAAAGGGTTAGGGAAGTAAATCCTGGTGGCGTTACAGAAAAATAAAGAGCTATGTTTGGCTCCTGAGCCCCTTGAGAGAGAGTGCATGAATTATTGCTGTGCTGAGACAAATAGAGCTGGAGGTACACACTTCATGCTGCATAAGGTTTCCGTTTAAAAAGTTTTCTATAACTTGAATGGTTGTAAAGCAGAGAGCAGTAAGTTAATGTGCAGCAAATGGACACTTTTTACCGTTTTTTTTTTTGCAGAGCAGATTTATAGCAGGGCAAGAGGTGAGCAGTACAGGGATGTGGTGAGCTCACTGGGGTGCGATGCAGAGAAGGCTCCGCAGCAGAGCAGGAGCTGTGCTTCCCAACCCGCAGTGCTTGGGATGCATTTCCAGAGAGACATGCTCTCATTTCTTCCACCGGACAGTCCCAAGAGATTGTGGTGGAGCGATGCTGGATCTGGGATGCTGTGGGAGTATCGCAGCTAGACACTGCTCCAGTTAGTAGTGTGGGTCAGGAGGAAGATTTAAGGACAAGAAACCAAAGTGACTCATGCCCAGTTCTTCTAAAGCCAGATCATGTCCATGCAGAGATTAGGTCTTACTGCCACGCATTTCTACAATCCTCTTGCCTGATGACACCCTATATCTAAATGTCAAAAAAACCCATCTGATGTGAAAAATATTTTTAGGAGACCCGAAATGAAAGACTTTCAGATAATGGAGCTCCAGTGCTTTTTAGCTGTGGTGTCCATAGGGAGCATGCATGAGGAGCTAGCCAGAGCTCAACTTCTCTCCCTTCAGAAAACGAAGGGCAAGACTTGGGTGCCACTGCTGGGTTTCGAGTGACTTGAGCTCTGCAATGCTAACTTCAGTTATTTGTAGACAATTTGTGGTGGAGGAATGTTACCACTGCACCTTTATCCATGGGGCATTTCCTAACCCTTGTCCTGTTCTAATGCAGCTTATAGAAGGCAGATATGTGAGTCTGTCAGTCAGACAAATGTATATATATGTCAGTTCAGGGTGTTGGGTAAAAGGCTCGCATGCCTGTAATGTGATGCTCAGAAAATCAGTTTGTTTCGTTACAGTGTTGATTTGTTTGGCAGATGGACAGATTTTGATGTGGTGTGGTTTTCACCATTTAGATGTGGTGAAACTTAAAACCGGGTATATTTGTGACAGGATGTTTCAGACAAATGCTCAAATATATTTAATTTGTAGCTTCACAGCTGTAGGCTGTCTGGGATAAATCCTAAAGAGCTATACGGTTCTTTCTTGTTACATCTCCTGGTACTGTTCTGGACTTGAGTTTAACCACTGATGAGGATGATTTGCTAACAAAACTGTGGAACAAGCAGATGTGCAGAGAGACATCTCCAGAACAAACAACTCTTCTGATCTGTGGCTCACTAGATAATGTAACTTTTGAAAGAAACCCAGAAAAGTAACCCATAGGTCTTTGTGAGGAGCTAGTTCCTGGTCTTTTTCTCCATTTCCCAGATCTTTGGGCATGTATGCCATGCTAAGTGTGGCGTTTCAGAGCTGTTGCTTGGCTGGCTGCTGTTGGTACCTTGTGGGAACAGGAGTTGTCAGCTATCCATCCTTTCGTCCTTTCCTTCAGTGGCACCAAGTGGAACTGGGTCCTCAGTGACTTTCCATGCTGGATGGAGATTTCGTTATCCCTTAAATACTGCATACTCCCCCCTTGGCAGTGTATCTGACATGGCAAGCTGTGGTGGGTGATAGAAGCACAGGCCATTCCCAAAAGCAAAATCCAGTTCTCTGTAGCTTTTAGAAATGCCTTTGGACTAAGGTCTGATCTTGTTGGTCATCAAGTGCAAAGCGTGCACATGTATAGGTGCCTGAGACTGGATGAAATGGGGTGTGAAATTCCTGTCTGTAGATATGCTCCATAGGAACGACTGTGCAACGCAGAGATATGTCATCTGGCTGTAAACAAGACGTATTCAAGTAGGAACACGAAGCGAGGGCTGGTTATCTTCTCACCAATTTGTCCAGCATCTGGGTTAGTTAGACAGGCTGTGCTGAGCTCTGAGCTGTCACAGTCACACAGTTCTCAGCACCAGTTTAAAAATAACTTGGTTGCACCCATGTGAACCCTAGCCCTAGCAGTAACAGCAAGGGTAGGACAGCGCTCACATTTAAACATCATCCTCACTGCAAAGCCCTGTGAAAACTGCTGTTTGTAACCGGCTTGTGAGAATTTTTCCCCGTGCAGGAGGAAAGAGTTTATTTTTTGGCTGGTAGTCTTGCGATTGCAGACAGGCATCCAGTTATCGATCTGGGCTTTTCCGATCACCTACCCGGCTGGTAACCAAAGCTGTGTGTGTCCAACAGTGCCTCAGTTTTTTGTAACTGTGTGTTCCAGTGATCTCTCCAGATATCTCCAGATAATTTAAACAATAAGCCGTGCATTTCAAACTGGAGAGTGAGGACCTGGAAGAGGAACAGCATAAGCAAATGAGCTGGCTGGAATTTTGTTGGAGTTTGAGAAGTTTCTGAGTGACTGTGTAGAGCTGGACTACCTCTGCTGACAGAGGACCAACTTCAAAAGGTTTGGGAGTGCCTCTGGGATGAGGCTAATGTCATCCTCGATGTCCACCATCAGACATTACCGTTCCCCCACCAGCCAGCCCAGACAGATGAGACACGGTTTGGTTCACACAGCCTCACACTTCAGCTGCACAAATTGTTTGTTCCTCTACATTGGACTCTGTCCTATGCCATGCCTATTACTGCAGCAATGGAAAATGCTAGAAATCCTTCATCAAGTAGGGTTTCCACCTCCTGTCTTCCCGACAAACATCTTTTCCTAACTCAGTGCTCTCCTTTGCAAGGATTCAAATTGAAGAAGCATTCTGCTTGAAGTTTTGCAAGGGTTTGGCAAACACAAAAGCCAAGATGTGCTGGCTTTTTTCAAACAGTGCTTGGAATGAACTGTGATCAAAATCGAATTCCCTCCTCCTCAGTGCAATTTCTGGCCCTCTATCTCCCAGTTTATACAAGAGCCCTAGTGAGAGCGCGGTGGGGGCAAGCATTTGCCTTTTAGCAAAGCCCTGCAGTGCTTTCGCACAAGAAACAAGAATTTATGGGGACTGGAAATGGTTGCTGTGTTTGTGTTGACTGGCCAAGGCTTTCGGCTGCTGGGGGTTTCCAAAGCAAATGAAATGGTATTCATCAAAGCAAGCTCCCTCCCCTACTTTCAATTGTTGAAAATACTACAAAGTAAGATGGAAAGAAACATGTAATCCTTCATCATCTCCGTGAGGATTTACTTGTTTATTTAGATTCCCTGTCTGTTCCAAATGTTCTGCCAGAGGAAGCCCATCCAGGCTCCAGGAGTGCTTGACACACTTGAAAAAAACTCTAGATATATATATAGGAGATAAATTCAGCCGAAGACACTGCCTTTCCTCAACAGTGCACACCGGTGCTGCAATCAGCTGAAAGTCCCAATTGCACAATAAAATATCTCAGGATGCTTTTTGTAGGAAAAAAGGAAGGAGGCACATCACCCTGGGCAGAAACAGATTTCCATAGTGGCTTCTCTAGATTAGAAACTTTATGGTGGAGCTGTCCTTGATCCTTATGCAGCTTCTCTTTTTCCGCTTGGAAAATGTTGCCTAGGTAGAAAACATGGAACTTGATGCCCTTGTAGTCAGTGACATGGAAGAGTTGTGTTTAGCGGGTGATTTCTCCCAGTGCCCTAGGAGGTGAGGATCACCCTCTTGAAGGATGTCTCTCCCTGCAGACACATCAGGGGAGAGCGAAAGAGGGGAGCCCAGACCTGAGTCTCACATTTAGCTGCTTAAGAGAAGGCTGCTGAATCCTGTCCCAAGTGACATTGTGTATCAGGGAAACAACTCGTTTGCACTGAAACTTGTCAGCAGCCTTTGTAGCTGATGTTTCTCATCCCATTCCTATTGCTGTACCTACAAACAGGAAACAAGTCAGAATAAGGGGACATGGCAATCACATACAGCTGAGATGAGATAGACCTCTGGGCCATCCTAGCATGAGGTAGTAGAGGAAGAACAATCGTCCAACAGATGTTTTACATTGGAACCATCACCCAACCCAGTGGATTTGAAAATGCCCTGTGAGCTGCTCTTCTAGCGATGCCTTGCATGCAGCGCCTTTGAAGCCTATTGCTTTTTTTCTTTTTGCCTATCTGAGAGCCACAGGCACGAGTGGACATGATGTCCCTACTAGGGGCAATACATTGGTAGTGGGTAGAATAGGAGGGGTAATTTTCAGCTAATGAACCTCCAAATAAATCACTTCTTTTACAGTTATGGAATCTTGAATGCTCCTAGAGACTGTTGGGATTTTACCTTGTAGGGTTTAATCTGAAATAACTCCATATAATGAAATATTTAAGACAACTCAGTTCTTGAAAAGGCAAAACCAACCAGTTCTCCGTTTTGCAGGTGCTGTCCTTACTTGAGATCTTGCACAAAGACCAAAGGGCAGGCTCACGTCAAAATGTGGAGTTTCTGAAGGGCTGCTAAGCTGCAACAAATCTAGAGCTTTCCAAAAGTGACACCGCTTGGCCTGAATTCCAGTTTCATACAAGAAATAGGGCAGCCTTTCTCCATGTCTAGCCTCAGTGGGCTAGACGGGTCTGTCAAAACAGTTCATAAAAGTAATTGTGAATCATTGGTATCATTAAGATCTACAATTTTGGGTTCTATCTGAATACATAAGTGAAAAAGGGGATTTTACTAAAAAAAAAGGTATAAAAAAAGAATAGAACTTCCAAAAAAAAAGGATTCTACTTTTGAAGAGCTGTGAGGTGTTTGAACGGCCACCTGAATTAACCCTTGCTTTAATAAGCTTTTGTGTAAAGCTCACCTGTTGCTATTTTTTTTCTGCTCTCCCCTCAGCTCATGTGCTCCTCAGTCCAGAAAGCCCTGTTTGAAGAGGAGGACAGAGTGAAGAAGCTGCAGCAGAAAGTGGCGACGCTGGAGAAGCGCAACAAGCAGCTGCGAGATCGGGTGAAGAAAGTCAAGAGGTCTCTCCGGCAAGCCAGGAAAAACACCAGACACATGGAGCAGATGAATCGAAAGCTCAGTGAGAAACTTTCCTCTGTAGGTGGTCAGATCCCCTATATTAACTCTTTAAAGCAGGAGAACTCTCATGCTGCCTACCTTAAAGTATAATGCAAGGGTAAGTTTGCTTTGGCCAACACTCAGGCCAATGATAATGGCAAATTTTGCCTGCATTAGATCAGGATCTGGCCCTCACACCTTGTCTACACTGTGCTTCAAACCTTGCGTGGAACATGAATCTGAACTTGCTTTAGACATAGTGCTGGATTGAACAGGAATGCAAACCATGTTTGGCTGGGTGTTTGAGGCACAGTCCAAAGCCATGTCCTCGCTGTCCTCGGTGGATATAGGGCCAGACTGTAATCTGTGCTTCTCTGCCCTCATTGCCCTCCACCTCTGTCACCAGGTTTAGGTTGTCTTTGATAAAAATGCCAGTTCAGACCCATGGGCCGTTGTAAACATTTGACGCAGGAGCTCTTCTTGGAAGGATCTAGTGCCAATTTATCTCCTCCACATGGGCTGGGCAAGTATGGCCAGGGGGATATGTGGAGATGGATGCTGTAGGAAGGATACAGGAATGAATGCTCTTTGCTCCATCATCACCCCAACCCCTCAACCTCCTTTAAGCTTGACTAAAGTCTACATCCAGTGTCTGAGCACACTCAGTTTGAGTCCCTCTTCAGAATAAAGTATAGATGTGCCCAGATTGCCTTAAAACTGTTTCTAAATATCCCTAAATATTCTAAATAAAATATCTAATATTTTTTATTTTACCAAGAAGTGCCTCAGGGGTCTCAGTAATTCCCTCAGGTGCCCAGCCAATAGGGTTGGAAACCACATCATTTTGGGATTGTGTCTAGGACCTAATCCAGCTCCTGCAATCAGAAGTGGACTTAGCCTGACTATTAGTGGGTGCTGGATCAGGCCCAGCAGACAGTTTCAGATCCTGTTTTCAAGCAGATTAAATCTACAGTGTAGACAAGGCTTCAAGTTTTGTAATCACTGTTTGAGGTATAATGGAGGTTGCTGGGCAGCCTCACTTAGTTACACTTAGATATGGTAAAGACCACATCAATATCAACAGGGCACTAAAAATTAAGGTAGTTTATATATGTATATATTTTAAAATCCTATAGAAAATATTTTTATTACACATTTGATATAGTCTAATTTCTTAAAATATGAAGTAAAGCCCATTTCTTGGTTATCTTGTTAAAAGTCCATCAAGTCCTTTATCTGACATTTACAAATTGACTTCTGATCAAACAGCATAGGTTAAGGCATAGATATCCATGGCTGATAACGTTTTCAGCTGTGTTATTTACCAGAGCATATCCTGGGGCTTGGTACTCAACCAACCTTCCTTCATAACAGGGCACTATAAAGAGAGAAAGGTAGAAGAAGAGTTTTTATGGTTTTAATCCCTTCCCAAAATGGTTTTTCGTACTCCAAGCATGAGACTCAAGTGCAGATATACTTCGTTCTTTTTGACAGGGGCAGACAGCCCTTGTCCAGCCCCAGGCAACACTGACAATCTGCCAGAGCTAAACCTGATTTGTGCAAGGCCAACTGATCCAGATGATCTTTAACATAGAGATGGGGCACTCAGAAATAGCAGTGTGCAAACCACTGCTCTACTCCTAACCCTCCACACTTTACCAGATCACTGCGTGGTCTCCATACTGTGTCTCAGAACTCAAAAATTAGGGTATATCCAGGCTACAGTCCTGCTGGACCACACTTTAACCATCCCTACACTAGGAAAAGCCCGTATCAGCTTTCAACCATGAGCTTCAGTCCAAGCTGAACTCAGAAGTGAAGCCTTGTGTTGGCTTCTAGGATGCTGCTGAGTTTACTTACCTTCCAGTTTTGCTCCTTTTGGAAATACAGCTTCTTCTTTTTTTTTTTTTTTCTTCTCCCTTTCTCCCTCCTCTTGAAATAATATTGGCATTTCTTAAGATTCTGACTCCTCCACAAGCTCCACCGGTTTCAAAGGCTTTGCCTACCGAATCAGCAAAATTTGAGTTGTTTTGTGCTGTAGTCAGCAATGCTATTTCCTGAGGATTACTACAGACCTAAGGCTTCCCTAGAAGCCATCAAGAGATTTTAACTCCAAAATTTTAAGTAAAGTAACTATATTTTTTGTGTGTTTCTGGTTTCTAAACTGCTGTTTAAATAAATGAACTGTTTGTCCTGGTATAGGTATTAAAAGCTTGTGTTCTAATTGTTTGTTAAATAAAAATATTCCCTCTATTATTCATTCACGTTTTATAAATGTTTGCATAAAGCTGAGAAAGTATAGTTAATATAGCTACATCTTTTATATTCTTCAAATTTTCCAAACATAGTGTTGAAAAACTTTCTCTTTTGACTGATATTTTTGTCTTTTGAGGAAAAGATTGGAATCTTCTTCCTATTTCCCCATTTCTCTAGCTTAAAAAAAAGTAAACCATTTTGTTTTCCTTGTCAATTTTGTGACAATTTTATTATTTTGCAAAGAAAACAGACACCTCCCCCTCCCCCCCCCAAATGCAAAATACAAATGCAACCCCAAATGTCCCCTCTGGGTACAAAATCAAAAAAGATTCTTTCCTTGTGAGTTTTTCCTTTCATTCCTGCTTGGTTTTGGATCATTTCCAGAGATAAGGACTAGCAGTCAGATCAGATCACAAGTTAACCCTCTCAACAAGTAACAGGAGATCCCAAGCCCAAATAAAAATGCTATTAAAGTGTCACCATTGATTGCCTGTCCCTGCTGGTGACAGTATCCAGAGAGCGACCAGGGAGGACGTACGGGCAGGAAATGTGAGCCTGAAGAGGAATTCGAATTGCATCCATTCAGGTTGGTATACATCATGTAGGGCCTGACACAGACACTGATTTTTAGACTCACTCTAGCTATTTCAGGGACCAACCAATCTGGAAGCTCGCAAAACCGGCAAAATTTCATGTATGTCATTTTCCAAATTAATGTGAAAGGCATGATTATGTTCCTCTTGAAGAGCTATGCAGGAGGGATTGGGGTGCGGAAGTGCAGAGGAGGTTGGCATAGTGAGATGAATTGGCAAGGGGTGGTATAGAACCCAAAAAACATCCTGGGGAAAAAAAAAAAAGAGGAAAAAAAGAGAGAAAAAAAAAGGAAAAAGAAAAAAGAAAAAAAAATTAAAAAAAAGAAAAAAAGAAGAAAGCAGAAATGTTCAAATGAGGAAAGCAGCCCCCCATGAGAAGTTCAAAGATGCTTTACAAATTAATAACATTTGCTTTTGCAAACACATCAGCTGCTCAAAGGCTGCCAGAATGTCTGCTGGACCCGTGCTAGACATTCCCAGAGCAGATGAAGCCAGAACTGAAGTCAAGGTGGGGCTTTTTGGCATCTATGTTCTCCTTGGACGAATATAGGGATCCTATCATGGCCAAATCAATTTTTCTTGGTGAATCCAGAGGGTCATAAGAAGAAGTGAAGGAGCAAAATGAATAGTAACAAATTGCAAGGACAGAGAGCAAACGGGAGTGAACAGTAACGAAGAGTAGACTTGGCTGAGTGATGCTGAGTGAGTGACTGACAACAAAAATAAATGAAATGCAATGTAGGTAATGTAAAAATATATTAATGGGGGAAAAGAAAAACAGTCCTATATTTTCAAGTTAAATGAGATGCTCTGAGCTGGTATCAGCCAGCTAATATAATTATATACAGTCAGTGGTCAATTAGTCAATCAATTGGATCAATCTAGCATCATGAAGATACAAAAGTTACGCCGTATCATTCTATGAAAACATTGGTTTAAC
Organism: Tetrax tetrax; assembly: GCA_009806455.1. Lineage (NCBI taxonomy): Eukaryota > Metazoa > Chordata > Aves > Otidiformes > Otididae > Tetrax > Tetrax tetrax. The sequence continues at coordinate 399,645 of WHYT01017483.1, read as the reverse complement.
ACTTAGTTGCAGTTAAAAAAAAAAGCAGATTAAGTGGTAGAAATTATTAGGAAAAGACTAGAGACCTTTGTTACACTGCTAAGTGTGAGGCATGCCCACTTCTGGGATACACTGTGCAGTTATTCCCCATCTCAGAAAAAAACATTTAATAGGAAATGTATCGTGAGAGGCAACAAGGAGAATCCACGATTTAGAGCAGCTTCATATGATGAGCAAATGTATTTTCCAGGACTTTGGATCAGAGAAGAGAAGAGAGAGGAGAATGACAGAGAGAAACAAAAGGGAAATCTTGGGGTTTTCCTCTTTTCACCACATGTCTCTGCTGTGCTATTTCAGTCACTAGTTAAACTTTTGCAAGGTTTGAGTGTCTCACCAGAACTGGAGTGGATACTTCAGATGCTCATCTGTACCCAGAAAGCACCTACTGTTCTTAGACCTTACAATAGGAAGAATCCTGGTTTTGTTTTTGTTTTCTTTTTTCTTTTAAAGTGAATGTTTATAGAACAAAGTGCATCAAATAAGAGGTATTATTTTCTCTTAAATCACAAGCATCATCCTGATCTGACAACCCTATGTGGGTAGCTCAGGGAGAACCATACATTAAAGGAGGATTTATGGAGAGTAAAAGATGTTAGCAGCTTTCTTTGCTTCTTAACAGCAGAACCATTGAGAAGAGAACGACTTCCATATGTTTGAACAATAATCTAGGGAAATAGCAATGTTATTCTGTTTGGGTTTTAGCAGAAGGGGGTTTTGGAACAGAAGAGCACATCAGTGCTTCAGAGCTGTATCAGTAAAGCCCATTTCAAATACACAAAACTCCTTGCCAAGCTAGGTAATCTCTCATTAATGAGGCAAAGGAGCCCAAATTCATTTCTAAAAGTAGGAGAAAAAACATAAAAGGAAAACTATGGAGCGGAGATAAAACTGACAAGGTATGTCATTCGTTCTTATAATAAATCCAAGTAATTGCAAGGAAATGTCATTTTCCTCCCCATTTAACCCCAATTATTTTAATTTAATCACAGAAACATTGCTGTTTCTCTCCAGACCAGACTGCTTTGCATGTGAAACATCATTTCCAGCTTGCACTAGGGTTTAGGAGTGTTCCAAATCCCCTGAAACAAATACAGTGAGCGGGACAGCGTGTCCCAGCATACGTGGCACTGTGCTGGGAGGGCTCGTTGGCTCCAGTCACATCGACTGTGAAGGGAACCAGGTCAAGTCATCCCAACAGGCATTCCCTAGGTGGCATTGGAGCTAATGCCTGTGGAGGCAGGCACAACACAGATGTAGTGGGGTAGGAGTGATGATGTCTTTCCAAGAAATCAACTTTTGAGGGGGTCAGGATTTGGTGACTTGATTGCTTTTCCATTAGATGGGCTTGGGGGCATCATGCCACTCCTGAGGTGCCTGATGGTTTCTTCTCATGCAAGTGTCTTGGCAACGGCTTGCTGCTTTGGTTAATGTCAATTGTGTGCAATGGCATTTCCCCCTCTGGTTGTCTGCCTCATGAATGTTTTTTTTTTTTCTTTTTACTGAATTTTTGCACAAACAAGGAACTATTTCTGAGAACAAGGTGGTAGAGAATAATTGTTTTGCAACATTAAAATATAATCAGTGAAGTGACATTTTCTTTGGCAGACTCCCACTGTGGAGTCATGACAAAATTTGGCAGAAGTCCCTTTACATCCTTATACCCCCCCGCCCCGGAAAAATCAGCAGCAAGCCTTTGAAATATTTAATTTTTGCAATGCATACACGCTCAGTAAAGTCTTCACAGTGCTTCATGGCTAAGACCACAGCAAACGCCCTTAATGAACCTTCCTGAGCCTGTCTTGAGTCTTCATCCCGACCAGACAGTTCAGCTGCCAAAGGCGGCAGCACAGACAACCCGTGCCAGAACAGATAAAAGCAGATTTTTATTGTGTCTGCAGCTCTAGGATGCCTCTTCAGTGCCCTGGGGCTATGGCACATGCTGGAGGAGATCACTTTGCGCATGGGCCCCACTCTCCAGCCTGTCCAGGTCTCTCTGGATGGCATCCCTCCCTTCCAGCATGTCGATGGCACCACAGAGCTTGGTGTCATCGGTGAACTTGCTGAGGGTGCACTCTATCCCACTGTCCACGTTGCCGACAAAGATGTTGAACAGGGCCAGGCCCAACACGGACCCCTGAGGGACGCCACTGGTGACCGGTCTCCACTTGGACATTGAGCCGTTGACCACCACTCTCTGAGTGCGGCCATCCAGCCAACTCCTTATCCACCGAGTGGTCTGTCCATCAAACCCATGCCTCTCTAGTTTAGAGAGAAGGATGTCGTGTGGGACAGTGTCAAATACCTTGTCCAGGTAGATGATATCCGTTGCTCGCCCTTTGTCCACCGATGCTGTCACCCCATCATAGAAGGCCACCCAATTGGTCAGGTATGATCTGCCCTTGGTGAAGCCATGTTGGCTATCACCAACCACCTCCTTGCTCTCCATGTGCCATAGCATGGTTTCCAGGAGAATCTGCTCCATGACCTTGCCAGGCACGGAGGTGAGGCTGACGGGCCTGTAGTTGCCCGCGTCTTCCTTACTCCCCTTTTTAAAAATGGGGGTTATGTTCCCTCTCTTCCAGTCATCGGGGACCTCACCAGACCGCCACGATTTCTCAAATATGGTGGCCAGTGGCTTGGCAACTTCATCCGCCAGTTCCCTCAGGACCCGCAGGAATCTGAGATGCTGTGTTAGCAGCACAAGTCTATTGGAGATCGAGGAAAACCCTGTAATCACAGACTGGGCAGAGCTTTGGACTCAACTGGTGCTGTGCCCACAAACACTAACAGAAAACCACATATTAGCTCAGGCATGTGGGTATGTGGTTTCCAACCCACTTGACTCATCTGGCCAGCAAGGAAGGCAGCCAGATCCATCAGGTTGGTCTGCAGCCATCCATGTTGACATTCCCTTGAATCCCTGAAGCCTCTTGGTACCAAGGTCCAGAGTGGGTTTTGTCTTGTCATGTTTTGTTGGGAAATAAAATGTGTTGCGATTAACTAGATCTAAGTCTAGATCGGAACTGAGTGGAAAGTTTCCTACAAACATGAATCTTTCTAAGTGTCAGACAGGTGACTGCTGACTGTACCCTCTGAAAGTCAGATTTATCAGCATCCTGTCCTCCTAACACACAATAGAGCAAGTCACCCAGAAACTGGTCACCTCAATGAACACAATGAAGTCAAAAGCACCCCATCACACACACTAGGCTAAACAAGCTCTGCAAGCAGGAGGAGGAAAGTGGCCAGGGCCAATGTCGGGAGAAGAGGAGTCTGCTTCAAATGAACTTTCCCCCTTTTCCGAGGATTTTGCAGCCAGAAGTTGCATTGCAGCAGCTTGCAGATTCAGTCTCTTCCCAGCTTCTGCCATGTGCCCCAGTGGGATCCTGCCACCACCCTTCCCCTGGGATCTGCTCTGAGAACATCAGCCAACCCTGCGGACTCCAGCTTGTGAAGGCAGGGACACAGACTATGTTGAGTCTTTAAAATGCTCAAAATGCTTTCAGCAAGGCTTTGCGTGATCCCCTTCTACTCAAAGTCAAGAAGAGGCACCAAGACACACATACATGGCAGTTTGATGGTAGTTCTGCATAAGGAATTTCAAGGATCCTTGACTTTAGGCCCCTGCTCCAGTTTCTAAAACCACCAACTGCCCAAATGGGGTAGGGAGAGGAGATGCCAGCAGATCAGTGAGGGATGTAGCTGCTTGCAGAGGGTGAATCAGAGTCATCTGCATTAGGTTCCAAAATTTGGATTGCTTATTCACCAGGAATGCACTTAGCTGAACAAAAGGAATGGAAGCCATGTACTCTTGGCTGGAGCAAAGCCGAGGAAGGCCTTCTCTGCTTCTCAGCATCAAGAGCTCTTTTGACAGCCTCTGACTACTGGAAGTCTTTACACAGTTCTCAGGTCCTTCCTGGGGACTGCCATGATTTGGCACTTCTGATATGCCCAGACTGCCTGACAGGAGGCAAACTGGGGAATGCTTTGTGATAGGAATGATGGGGATGTCACCCCTTTGCTGTGGCCATGCGCAGAGGTTGATGAGCACTTGGACAGGTAGGCCACCACCTGCAGCGTCTCCCTCAGCAGCTCTCCCAGTGCTCCCCATGCAAGTGGGGACTGGAAACCTGTTACTTTTTTTCAATATTTCCTTGCAGAGTACACATGCTCTTTGGAGAGCAGAGAGGATTTTTGACACTTCTTCTTTTCCTATCCTATTCTATTCTGTTTACTCTAGCAGATAGGCCGTAATCCAAACCATAATTTTTATAGCACTCAGTCAAATCCCACCTCTGAAGTTTGTAAGCATCTGCCCTGTCATCTTCTCTGTTCCCCCCACCCATGCACACATTGCACAGGCTCCAAGGGAAGTGTTTGCTTCTGCCAGGGCTTTGCTCAGCTGAGTCAGTGCTGGAGCCCACAGGCTCAGGATTTTCCTCTCTGCCTGCATCCTCCCTGGCAGCCCTGAAACTGCAGCTGGAAGCAGGTCTTTAAACTGCTTGTTGCTCAGTAAAGCAAATCTTCTCCATGGGTGTGAGACCTCAGGCAGAAAAATGGCATCAGGGGCATTTCATTAGCTTCCCGCAGAGCAATGAAGGAGCTTGTGGAATGTCTCATGAATTTGTAGAGTAGGAGGGGAGTAGCAGCCTAATTGAGAAGTATTTCAGGTTACTCATAGAATCACAGAATGGCTTGGGTTGGAAGGGATCTTAAGGATCATCTAATTCGAACCTCCCTGCTCTGGGCAGGGACACCTTCCACTAAACCAGGTCACTCAAAGCCCCATCCAACCCGGTCTTGAACACTTCCAGGGATCCACAGCTTCTCTGGGCAACCTGTGCCAATGCCTCACCACCCTCACAGTAAAGAATTTCTTCCTTATGTCTAATATAAATTTACCCTTTTTCAGTTAAAAACTGTTACCCCTTGTCCTATCACTACACTCCCTGACAGAGTGCCTCTCCATCTTTCCTGTAGGCCCCCTTTAACTATTGAAAGTCTAAGATCTCCTCAGAGCCTTCTCTTCTCCAGGCTGAACAGCCCCAGGTCTCTCAGCCTGTGCTCATAAGAGAGGTGCTCCAGCCCTCTGATCATCTTTGTGGCTTCCTCTGGACTTGCTTCAACAGGTCCATGTCCTTCTTATGCTGGGGGGTCCAGTACTCCAGGTGAGGTCTTGCAAGAGCGGAATAGAGGGGAAGAATCACCTCCCTTGGCCTCCTGTCCACACTTCTCTTAACCTCCAAAGCCCAATTTTTTCATCTCTTTCTCACCCTCTCTCCAGGTAAGAGTGAGTCTGACGGGCAGAGGTGCTCCTGTGGGGTCACTGGTGGCTTGGGAAGAGGACAAGAGGGACCCTTGCACCAAATTGCTAGGGCACACAAGGGATGGGCTGGACCAGCCAAGAAGGGAGGAGGAAAATGCAGAGCAGCAGGTTGTCCCAACCACATATTTATGTCTCAGATGACATTTCTGTTCCATTTCCCCTGCCCAGAAAAAAGCAGAGAGCCTCCAAGGCAAAAGGGATTTAGCTGATTTGCCATGCCAGTAAAACCCAGGCAGACAACGGAGAGGATAAGATGCCTGATCTCTGCTTGCCGTCTGAGGACAAACACATGACCACATCGCGAAGGGGTGCTCACTCGAACTGTTCCCATGCATTTCCATGGGAACGGGGCAACTGTTTTATTTTTTTTTCTTTTTAATATTTCTTTTATAATTATTCCTGAAATACCCTGCTGGCTGGAGACTTGGCGTCAAAAGATAAGGAAGAGGAAAAATGTCACAAACTGTTGTCAATAGCTTATTTTTCCCATTTCTTGATGCCAGGAAAAGCAGCTCTTGCTGGAGGAAAACAGATCATGGGTTATGTTCTCTTCAAATTATTTGTTTCAGAGATGTTAGAAATGGCAATATGCACCAATAGCTATAGCATGTTAGCTGGAAGCTGGCACCAAAGAAAACCTTTTCTGTAGTAAAAGAAAACATCTTAAAACCTGATGTCTCTTCTCTTGTGCATATGCAGGTGACTCAGGCTAGTTTTAGGATTACAATCTATTGTTCACATACACAAAATGAGGGCTTTATTTTGCTCCCCACGAACACAAGATTAAGAGCTAATTCCTGCCTCAAGAAATGGATTTTATAATCGCAGCTGGAAGCAGCACTGCTTGCCGGGAGAGCAGAACAGCTGTGATGTTACAACACTTCCAGTAGCTGTATTTACGCTGTTCAGGTTGAAAGTTTCCATGCTGGTGCTGATCTCTGCCTCAGTGGATGGAAAAAAAATAGTTTCCAAACTGTCAACCATCTCTGGAGCTTCCTGCAACTGAAAAACATTTCATTTTTCTCTAAATATTTTTGCTGATTTTTTAACCACCACCATCTTTGGAGCAAAGAGCTGGAGTCTGATCTGGACATTTTTGTATCATCAAGTCTATTATTTCTTGAATGGTTATGAGTTCTTCAGCTTCAGACCCTCAGCCAAGCCTCTTGTCCCAATTTTATGGACCATGCTAATATTGACCACTGGTGGGATCCCCAGCATTGTACCACAGCTGGGTAACACGGGGCAATATGATGGTCCAAGTGGTGCCACTTGCTAAAAGTCTCCACCAGAAAGCACTGTCTGTAGTTGCATTCTCATGTCACCAGGGAATCCCATCCTGTGGCCAAGCAATGCACTTGGTACCTCATCCTATGGGAGAGAAGCAGAACCACAAATCTGGAAGTGCTCTAAGATGGAGAGTCCAGTTAAAACCCAACAGTTTTGGCTTCATTTCCACCAGGATCTAGGGGAACAAGTGTGTTTTCCATGCCTGGGAGCCCATGACACCAGGAAAGCTCACCTGGGTCAAAAAATACCTCCTGCTTTCTTGTGTCCCCATGGCACAAGAAAGCACAGCAGTATCAGTTGCTTTTGCTCTTAGCCCTGTTGTTTGAGACACTCCCCTGATAATCCCTGTCTATCCTGCAAGCAGGTAACAGTTGCACCAAACATAAGCCATCACATACCTAGTCCGACGACCATGCTGCCCTCACAAAACAGGGCTGTGAGCTGGAGAGTGGCTGAGAAGAAATAAGCCAACCCAAGAAGAAATAAGTGAGGAGGGAGCTGCTGGATGGGGTGGCAGAAGGACACGTAAAGGTGATGTCAATGAGGTAGACAAATTGGTAAGAGCAGTTTGGAAGAATCATCTTTAAATCCCCCAAGACAGATGTCTCCAATAAACATTTGCACATTTGCATCAGATTTGTCAGGACAAGATCCTCAGCATCAGTCAGACATCAATAGCATCCTGAGCATCAGTCAGACCTCATGAGAGTACCAAATCCATCCGAGACCCAGAATTGCATGCATCCCTTCCAGCATCTCCCCTCTGCAAAGGAACAAGGATACTGCCTCTCTGAGCCCCGTTGCAATAGCATTCACCATGTGGATTACTGGGAATGGCACACGCTGAGCTGCTGAGCACGCCAAGGGATTCATAGCATATGATACAATAATATAATATTAAGTTTCCACTGTTCCTTCAGTCCTTCATTACATTTGACAACTATCACCCAAGCCCTGCCATGCAGGAACATCCGGAACAGGAGAGCTGTTTAACAGCCCCTGCAGCAACAACAAGGTCATTTAAGACAAGAAATGTGAAATGGTTTCAGACAGATTGGAGACCAGGGTCTGGTTATGGGAGCAGAGTACAAACCCCATAGAAAAGGAACAGGGACTCTGATGAAGAGTGTTAGGGGTTCGACAGGGAATGGCCAATGTCAGATGGTCAATGCAGGCACTGGATCATCAGCAGTACAGGACCTCCCAAATCAGAGATCTACCTTGGGAGAAGACAAGACCCTGCAGAGACAGACCAAGCTGCTAGGCTGAGCCCACTCTACTTCTGCCTCCCAGCACAGCCTTGGTGAGGTGATTTCCCGGGCACCACCAAGTGCTTTCATCGAGACCATGTAGAGAGCACAGCTGGCGTGGGCAGGCACACGCAGAGGCAGCTACCGCATGTGGCACCTATAGATACGCTCATGGCAGCTGGCTGGGCCAAAGACACATCCCAGATAACGGCGCAGTTCCTCAATTTCAGTGGGTTCCCAAGGAAATAAAATGGTAAATAAATAATATTAAATAGAATAGAATAAATAATAATAACAATAAAAAGTAACATGAACAATAATAAAATTAAAATTAATATTAGTAAAATAATTTGTAAAAAAAATTGATAACAATGTAAATACTTTTAAAAAACCACAAGGTTGGAGCCAGCCAATACTGCCATCTCTGTGACCATCTCTGGTTTTATATTTATATTACCTACGGCACAGTTTAGTGCACGATTTAGCACGCATGGACCATAGGAAGTTAGAAAACATGGTTCGACACCTTCCTCAGCACCCAGCCTTCTCACCAAGCTGTCACTGCAGCCAAAGCCCCAGGCTAGGAAGGGACCTTCTGTGTAGACCTGGACCAAAACACAGCCAGGAGTACAAAATCCCCAGGACTGTCTGCGAAGAATGGGGCTTTGAAGTTCAGTGGCACCAGCACTGGTCAAAGCAGAGAGAAGCTTTCATGGCCAAGCCTGATTCAGGTGCTAATCTTGTACTTTTATCCAAGAGCAATTTAATAATAAAGGGAACAAGCAGCGTCCAGGCCCAGGACTAGCAGCTTCCAGGTGAGTGCACATATTCAGATGGAAATCCTGAAGGTGCCAGACCTGGAGGATAACAAGCACTGATGTGCTGCAACATGCATGAATGCTCCAGCGGTATGTTGGGTATGTAGGATGAGCACGGACAACAAATACCCAACCTGTTGAGACACAGCCTGAGGCAGAAGAACATCAGCACCACTAATGAGGTGTCTGACATCTGCCAGGAGCCTTCACAGCCTCTGTGCAATTACATAGGTGACTGCAAGGAGGAGATAATACATTGATAGCGGCTTGACATGGACCTATTGAACCCTGACTGCTGGGTGCAGGAGTTGCTCTCCTTGCAGCCATGTGGGTCATCTGAGGCCAGGGTATTTGAAGAGGGAAATGATTTCCACACACTCTCTTGTATTGAATCTGCTTCACGCTTATGTGAGCAGTGGTCCTTCACATCTCCAGTAAAGCTTTGCCAGTGACAAAGCAAACACTGCCTGGGAAGCATTTATGGAACTGGTCCTTCCTGCTCGGCATGGCAGCAGACCTACGTGTAGGCTGAGGAGGCTCACTCAGCATGGCTTCTTAGAGTGCAGGTGGAAACCCAGCTGCAGAGCACCTTTGCTGCATGATGGGCAACAGGTAACTGCTCAGGACCTGAGACATCTCTTGCCCGGCCCCATCCTTGCAAGTGCAACCATGCAAGTCCAGTCTTGTAGTTACATATAACTCACAAAACATCTAGATCCCTTCCCAAACGCAGCTGGGGCAGATGCTGTTTGCTACGAGTGGCCAACACGTTGCCCCAGCTATCAGCTATTGCAGTCATGGAGCAAAAGCAAGCCCATCCTCTCCTTATTTGTTTACACAGCTCCCAAACCACATTCAGTAAGGCACAAAATCCATCAGAAAAAGGCAGCAAATACGAAGCCATCCTGCAGTAGATATAAAACTTGCCCACTTCATCTTCCAGGCAAAGCTACAACACTACATGTTGTGTTTGCTCTGCAAATGTAACGTATCTCCTGATCTGGTGGGACTGACCTCGTAGGAGGCTTTTTTTGTACCAGCTGCAACTGTCCTTAAAATGCATACTGCGAATTCAGATGCAACCCGCTTGGGACAGCTGACTTCTACCACAGCATCTAAGACCACAGGGCTCCGCGGTCAGAGCTGCGGGCAGCCAGGGACGGGCTGTTGGGGTGCCAGATCAGACCCTGGTCGATGGAGTGAGGTGAGTGCTGCGCTCTGAGCACCCGTGACAGGTACAGTGCTCTGACTCAGGGACTAAACAGGCTGGAGAAAGGGAAATGGCATCACACTGTTTCAATTAAAGACAATGGAAGCTTTCCAGCCACATCTTTACAGTCTACACAGAGAGAAAAATCCCTGTTGTGCTAAAGGGATGAAACAAAATGCATTGTCACACTGGGGATCAAACTGATCTGAACTTTGTATTCCTCATCTGCTCTGTGCTTAATTCTCATCAGTTTTTAATTGACGGCAGATTTTCCTTGGTTTCGCAACTTTATCTTTGAAGCATATTCTTTGTACGCTTTATAGAAATACGCTTTGGGGTGTATGAGCAGGGCTGCTGGGAGGCTTCGCAGCGCTGATAAGTAATGATATTTTCTCTGCCAGCACAAGTGAGATGCAATGTACAGCCTTCACTGATGAGCAAGGAGTGGGAGGAAGCAGCATATTTCCAGGCATAAAGCTGGAGGGGGGGGACACACACACACATTAAGTTGTAAGAAGTTACAGTCGGCTTTGGCAGCACACAGCTCGTTAGCCCAGTTGGTAGAAAATGCGTTGCAGATGCAGCAGCCTTGCTGAAAATCCAGCTGGGAAGAGGTGGTAAGGACCTGTGCAGACCACAGGCAGTACCCAGTGGTGATGGAGGCCAACCACAACGGCCAACTCTGCTTCTTACAGGTGTCATGGGAAAATGGTCCTTCTCACAGGTACTGCTGAGTCCTCTGCCTGAAATGTTTGTCTGGGCACCGCACTGCTAAGAAAGAGAAGCGGGGTGAGATAAACTTTTTGGGACATGATGAAAGACCTCAAAAGACCCAGAAATCTGAGCTCCCAGAAGAGAAGGGGTTCTCAGGGTGTGCTCTAGCCAAGGGGCTGAAGTTCGCTTTTGGGATCTAAGGAGGTTTTTAGCTCTTCTCCTAAATGACTTGCGTGCAAAGTCAAAGGAAGTCTGAAAAGCGGGAACTGGAACCCAGCTTTTAGCTTCACATTTTACCATTTTCTTCTATCTATTCCTGTTCTGTGCTAAGTTTTCTCTTTCTGAGGAAATGTATTTGGAGGAAGAGCCAAGGGCACTGCAGATTGATTTTCTGAGTTTCACTCTGACTCCATGATATAAGTGGCAATTCAGTAGGATAATCTCGTCCCTTTTTTCACTTGTTATGGATTTCATTAAGAAGCATGAAGAGGAAAAAAAATCCCTCAAAGCAATCATATTACCAGCCTAATTTGCTAGACTTTCATTAAAGCAATTAAAGACAGAATGATGCAATGACCCAGTTCAGGACCCAGTTAAGACTGAATCAATAAATCAGTAAGTTTAAATCACCAGCATAAGGCCATAGATAATCAAAACAAGTTATGAGGTTGATGCTAAACAGAATTACTGTGTTAACATTGCCACAGGAGAATTTAAAGAATGAAATACTTTCCAGTTGAGGTCCCCAGCTCATCTTATTGCAACCAACTTAGTGGCGATGGACGCAGTCTGATCCAGATCCGTCAGCCTGCTGGGGAGCATTGCCTGGGTGCAGGTCATACAGCTGTACAGGGCTGTATGTAGCCTGGGCATGGTGACTTCCAGGCATGGGTATCTGGATGATGTGTATCCTGTCTGCAACCTGTTCACTTGTTCAGCTACATTTGGAGATAAGTCATCTTGTTGGTCTGTCACCACCTCCTTCGCTCAGCTATGTAAAGCCCCTAGGGTCCTGCAAACAAATCCTTCTTAATCACAGCTGTTAGGCTCTTTCTTGAAGGTCTTTGTCTTTCTTCCAGTGAACGCTTCACTAGCCTTGGGCTAGTGAAGCCCACAACCAGAGATGTTGTGGAGTCTCCATCCTTGGAGATATTCAAAAGCCATCTGGACATGGTCCTACTCTAGGAAACCTACTCTACGTGACCCTGCTTGAGCAAGGGACTGGACTAGATGATCTCTAAGAGGTCCCTATCAACCTCAACCATTCTGTGGTTCTGTCTTGAGATTCCTGCAAAGAACATCAGGAATGAGCATGTAAGTACTATAAATACTTAGGGAGGAAAGAGGAGTTGGAAGACCCTCAACATGGGCCTCCAAAGCAATGGTCAGTTGACTCAGCAGTGGGCTCTGATGTTAACAGGTTTGGTGGCAGTGAAGTTGAATATTATTTTAAGAATTCAGCCCTAGTCTGATCATGGGTGAATTCTCTCTCTAGATATTGTAACCAAAAAGTACCCGAAAGCTTGTTCTCTTTCTTCTTCCCTCACTTGAAATATATGATAAAATCTTGTGATCTGAGTACTGAAAAGGCATTTTTTCTCTCTATAGCCTAGTCCCAAACCTTCAGTTTATACCATGCTGTCCTTCTGCTTTGGTCTGGCAGAGACCAAATATTGTATTATATTACAATATAATACAATACAATACAGTATAATACAATAATAAATTACATTGTATTATATTACATATATAACAACTCCAATGTGTGTCCATCGTGTACCTGTGTTATATCTGTTGAGACAGGACCTTATCCATCAACTCCCATTGAAGACCAATTTGGGCTCACCATGACTACAACTTTGGTGGCACAGTGTTTCCCTGTGGTGGATCATGGATGCAATCCTCTTAGGTGCTACTTTGAGCTGCAGTGGATCAGGGACTGGATGGAAAGTTAAACTTCGGATGCTACTTTGAGCAAACGGAAACTTGAAGCAGCTCTGCTATAAAGATGATATGTGACTCTTCAGTATGGAGGGTACCTGCCCAGCTGGCTTCCAACAAAAATAAGTATTTTTTTGAGATTTATTATGCATTTCTGATCACTGTTAGGCTGCAAACTGAGGCAGGGATGTGAACATAGATCTTACTTCTACCTTAAGAAAGAAAATGAAAAACATACAAGAGCCTATATGGCGCCAAAGAAAGCACAAAGCTCGTGAGTTTGATGGGAATGACAAATTGCCTTTCAACTCTATTATTATTATTATTAATTTCCCTAAACAAAATACTTTAAGAAGGTAAACAAACCATTAATTGGTTGTAATTGTATCAGAATATTGTAATTATAAAACAAAAAAAACCCCAAGATTAAAAAAGTAACTTTTGAATTCAGGATAAGTAAACAGAGCTTGGAAGTCAGGAATTTATCCCAATGTAATCCAGAAAGCCCAAACGCCAAACAATCTGGAAATACTCAGTTGAATGCTTGCAGTGCTGATCCAGATGGTCCTTCTTCCCCACCCCACAGTTATAAAAAATGGTTGTCATCACAATAATTCAGCATTGTTGAGAGGCCCCATCAAAACAAGGACTCAGATGTGCTGGGCAGGGTGCGCACACCCACAGCAATGAAGGTGGATCTTCTCCCTGAGGGATGTCTAGAGCTGAGAGGAAGCATAATATGATGGGAACAGCATGTCCCCTTGTCCCTGTGGCAGCTTACGGTGTCCTGGGATTGCTCTGGAGCAGTGCAGGCCCATGTTCTCTCTTCACGGAGTCTCCAAAGGGATCCTTAGAAGCCCATACCTGGAAATATGGTTCTGTGGATACACAGACAGCTAGAAGGTAGCTTTGGCCTTAAGGATGAAATTCAGTGTAGGCATAACCAGAGAAAGGGTAGGACTGTCTGCACTGCAAGGAAACAAGTGCTGCGGCTGAAAGCCCTGTGCAGAATGTCTCCTCCTCAGCATCACCTGACCGTAGGAGCCATGAACCACAGGGGATCCGTCCCTGCTCAGCTTGGATGTTCTTAGAAGTTGGGCACCTGCATATACTCTGCTTTCACAGATATCATTCCTGCAAAACTCCCCTTGACTGTAGAAAAACTCCTCTTGACTGCAAAAGAAGAGCTGCTCGTAGCCTAGGGATGCCCATCAGAGCCCTGGTTCTGCTGAGGGACAGTGCCAAAGACCAAAGGAGCTGAGAAATGGGCTTGGTATAACACGAAGAAGGGCTGATGTATAGCATAAGCCAGACGCTCAGTGCATACCAACACTGAGAAAGATTTCAAAATAAGGGCAATCCCCTTCCCACCAGTGCAAACATGGTTGTGGATTTTGGCAAGGTTGTAAGCATATTTTCTACAGCCCCATCTCTGTCTTGTCCCTTTGGCTTCTCTATACTGACATTTTATCTTATTTGTTTCAAATAGCCAACAATTTGTTGCTCAGCGTGTAACAGTGAAGAAAACACTCAAAAATAAGAACACATCTTATAGCATCAGGATTTCAATGGTGATCTTCTGCGCTGCCTCTCAGGAGGCAGGGAGAAGACAGGAAAAGCTTAGTGCACACTGGGTGACCACTGAGCCTACAGAGGAGTCTGTGTTTTTAAAATCAAGACATGAGAAGGCGGCTTTTCTGGCCAAGATTTTAAATTAATGGTGAAATGTGGGACAGGCCTTCAACTACCGGAAGTCTGCGGAATTGGAGTCAAACCAGGAGAGCTAACTTACAGAGGTGGGAGTGGGTCCTGAATATGAAGGGATGGTCAGAGTTCAGGCTTGTCAAACATGGAAAGACTGTGGAGTCTTTCTACAGGATCTGCTGCTCCTGCCGACACTGTAAATCCTGTGTGTATGCCTCAGTGTCACACTCCACCTCTATCCCACTCCCTGCCACCATTTTTTGTACATGGATGAACTTTTCCAAAGATGAAACTTCCCATGGAGATACTTTTCCAGAACACAAATTGAACATCACCTCATCTCTCCTGGTACAGTCCAGCATCTAATCCTACTTCTGTGGCCACAGTTACATACCACAGCTTTGAAATAGCAGTCAGATTGGTTCCAGTGGTTGTTTCTTCATTCACAATACAAAAGCTATTTAAGTAATTTGCCTTTCTCTTTATATTGCCATGAGCCCAAACACTAGTGAAAATCCTATCTCCTTTCAGGATTCCCACCACAGGCTGTGTAAATCACCAGGACCAGCTCAAAGGGGCAGTACTCTCCAACAACTGCATCTCCTCTGCGCAGCCCCACACAGATATTCTCTGCCCCCAGGGGACAGCTATGTCTCCATACGATGCCAGTCAGCAGCACTTCCAATGGTAGCTTTAGGAAACACTTGAAGGACAAATCATCCTTTTTACTCATTTCCCTGTGGAGCGAATTGGGGAGGGAAAAAAATCTTCCTATCCTCCTTTGGGACATAAAGGGACATTGTTGCATAAAACAGAACGGAGCAGTGGAGCAGACGTAGAAATGATTCACTCCCTTTCTTGCTCGTGGGTGGATGCTCATGCACTCAAAAACATCAGACTTCACATCAGGGTGATTTAATTTGATTTATTGGAGGAAAACAATTAGTCATCCCTTTAAATTGTCATTATGATAGAAATCTCGATATGTATACATGATTGTCAAGGCAGAGAACCACTTGCGACGCAGCCCCATTAACAATTTGCAGTATTGCAAACTCATTATGCAGATAAAACTTTTGCGATGCCTTAATACATGCATGGAGTAAATACACATTCTCCCTTCTGTTTGGACACGGATGCTGTTATGAACTTCTATCAATCACAAGACCTGCAATATTAGGCACACTGACATTCCTTGTTTAAGATTTAAGCCTTTGTAGAAAACATGCTTGCATTTTCATTAAAAGTCAACTGAGATGTTTTGCAGTTGGGGATATCTGGGGAGTCCCTAGTCTGGGCAGACTGGCCTTTTTTTTTTTCATTGTTTGCTGACCTGAAACAAATACCTATCTTACAAAAGGTCCAAACTGACCAAAACGTTGTATCTCAACTAGAGACCAATGTACAACAAGATGCTGACACTGCGTTGACCAGAAACATGAGTCACATCCTATCTCCCACTGAGCTACAACCTCCGCGCTCTTCACTTTGGGGGTCATGCTACAGCTTGATCTAGTAAGATGTAGCATCTGTGACGCCATGCTGGGCTCAGGGGATGCAGATGAGAGATGGAAAAGCTCAGACCTACACTGAGCACCACCTCCTAGGAGCTCCCACCCACCAGGAACCACAGCACACATCCACCTCCTCATGGAGCCTTGCACCATCTGCTGCCTCAGCAATTTGAACTCAGGCTGATTTACTGCCATTATTAATGATGACTTTTCATGCAGCCGTGTAGCGCTTCAGCAAGGGCACAGCATCCTGGATGAGTACCAGCCTTGAAAGTGGGCTCAAGTCTTCTTGGTACTTTCAGCCACCAAGGAGCAGTCCCTTGCATAATTCCCAAGGACTGATACTTGCTCCCTATGCCACCGGCATGGTGCTTTCTCTCCAGCCTCACTGCTTGGCATGCCCTTGCCAGGAGGCCAGAGCAATTTCCCTGCCCTTTCAGACGGCTTTGTTTGGAGCATTGGGAACTTCAGCATCTTCCACACTAACATAGCAACTTCTCAGGAGCTGGGATCATTGCCCTGCTGATGCCCACTGAGCTTGAGGTACTAAAGGTACCACAGGGCCATCCTGTATCCTCCCCTGCCTTAGAAAGACCAGTACCAATGAAAATGGATCAATGATGAAGGGAAGAGAAGGCAAGGGCCTGATGTCCATGTGGAAGAAAAAAAAGTACCACACCAAACTCTTCTGCAGATAAATGGTGGTACTACACGGCGGTTCAAGGATTAAATGCTAGCATTTAGGTGGTGATGCTTTGGAAAGGATGGAATAATTAGCTCAGCTCTCTGCCCTGTTTTGTGCAGGCAAATAATCACAGCACCTTGGTCCCCAAAATGCAGTTCATTCTGCAACAGGTGAGAAAGATCTTGCAGGAAGAGAAAATTACTAAGTACTGAGTGAACCAGTCTAAGTTTTGACTAAGAAAAATGAAAAAAAAAAAAAAAAAGAAAAAAAGAAAAAACAGAGAGACACACCAACACGCTTCTTGGTAGTCCTGAGCATTACCAACCAAAGGAAGGAATTCTTGATGCAGATCACATTTTTGAGCATTGTATTCAAAAAGGGACCCTCCCCGACTCCCTGTTTCTAGACTTGTGTACGTGACTGCTGCATAGTTTTAAGCTGCTCTGGATGGTTACTCCTCCTGTACATGCTGCCGAGCATTCAACAGAAAGACAAAATACATCGCCAGGCTTTGCAGTGTCTTGTTTACAAAACATCAGCTTTTGCATTTACTCAAACAGAACGATGGATTTTGAGTTACAGATACACTGAGTCATTTAAAAGCAAAACGTAGAAGTAAACCCCTCAAAGAAAAGGTCGGGTTGAATGTGCATAAAGAAAAGACGGGAAATACAGAAACAGTGAACAGCGGTTTAACACATGCAGTGCAGTATCATGCATTTATTGGACATTTGATGTCTTCATTAGTTCAGCAGTGTTTTTTCACAACGTTTGTGAGCGTACATGCCCTGATTCCACTCTGGAGCATGGAAAAAATGTGAGAGCCGCTCTTCCGACCTTATCATTTATGTGAAGGAGAAAAAAATTAGCTACCTGGACAGAACAGTGGCACGGTTTGTGGTGGGGAAGGGGTCTTGAAAACCAGAGTCTGGGATAAAGAGCCTTCATCCTCTGTTACAAACACCATTTACACAGCTTTGACTCAACCGTGCGAAGTCAGACCAAAAAACCCGAACCAGCTCCTGATCTCCCACCGGTGGGACCTGTGATCCCTGGGGCCATGGCACGCACACAGGCACGCACACACACGTGTGTCACGGAGCGACCACCTCAGCAGACAGGATGGGAAAGCAGGGCCCAGCTGCAGGGATGCAGGGCAAAATGAAAGGGATTGCGTAAAACTGGCTGCTGGGCAAGAAATCTGGAATTTACCAGAGGGAACTCTGTTCATGCAACATTTGTGAGCAGGTTGCTGTTTCCTCGCTCCGCCATTGCTCACAGTGATTTGCCAACGAATCCTGTTTGGTTTTGATGCTGTTTTGCTTGGATACTGTCATCTCTCAGCGTGCTTCCACTTTTCACTTGGACGAGTGTAATTCTTAGCATCAAGCTTCTGGTGCAAATGAGCATGAACGCAAAGCTCCCTTCCCATGAATGATTTCTGAGATGCATTCAGGCCCCAATTCAGCACAGGTTTCCCAATAGCCAATCTAGTTAATCCCAAGTTCACATCAAAGGAAAATATTCTCCACCAAAGGCTACAAGCTGTTTGGCTTTCCCTGGGGGCTCATTTCACTAAAAAGAGGGTCACGCTTAAGGAAGGGGCAGCTTCAGGGCCAGTTGCCACGGTGTATCTTGGGCACCTTGGAGGTCCTTGGAGGTTTGCAGAGGGTTTGAGGAGAAAAGCCAGCGGTCAGGGGTTGTGTTGGCTCCTGGGGCTGGGGAAAGCTTTGGACAAGCCCTGAAGTCCCTCAGGACCAGACAGGGGCCCAGAAGGAGAACTCGTTACAGAAAAAAACCTGTCAATGGCCATGGAGGCACGCAGGACACACGCACAGTGGAAACCCCTACCCAATGCCTACTGCAGAGCAACATGGAGATGTCATCGGTGGGCTGACACTCCTTTCTGTGGTTTGATTCGTATCAGGAACGAACCTCTATCATTGCTTGGTTTATTTCAGTATCACAACCATAACAGACACACAAGGCGTAGGTAAAATCCTACTTTTGTTTCTGCACCCACTACTCTAATGGCACCTGCACAACAACAACCGGGAAAGAAAGGGACATCACCAGCAGAGTAACGCAGTCTGAGGAAAGCATCGCTGCCAGGTTTTTCCCCAAACTCCTACTTCCCCACTAGCCGTGCCGCCGGGCCAATATTCCGTTTCATGCTGCAGAAGAGGCGATCCCGCAGAAAGTTAGGATGCACCGGGAATGAAATCACGTGCAAGATGGGAAGCCCCGCCACTGCAATCCTGACTTTCAGCTCGCAGAGTTCACGGGCAGCCTCTCCTCACAACTTTTTCTGCAGGGTAACAGGCCAGTTGAAGTTCTTCTGGAATTTTTTTTTTTTGTTTTCCCAGGAAGAGCACTGCATCAGAGATGGCCTCTGTGACTCTGGAGGTAAAAATCAACAATCAAAGCTGCAAGCAAAGGAAAAGAAGGGGAAGGAGCTGAGGAAAACAGGTTACAAAGGAAAAACATATCGGCATCAGTAAAGTAAAGCTGGAAAGGGTAACAGACAGGTGAGTCCAGGCTGAAGTCCTCATGTGAGGAGCAAACTACACATTGTTCAGTAGGACAATCCATTGGGAAAGAGCCCAGAGGGATTTTTCTACCTACTACGTGGCAAGGGCAGTTGGAGATTTGTTTTGAATCTTCTGTTTTGAGGCTATTAGCCTCTCCCCCCGACACACACTCTTTACTCCTGGCTTTTCATTCGCAAGTGAGAGTGGCTGAGCAGACGTGGGGCAGGGGAAGGACCTGCAATGGCACTGGAGCATCCCCTACAAGCGACGCTGCAGTGTTTGCTGTACCAGGCTGTGCTGCTGAGGGGCAAACGGCTCCAGCCCCCTCCATAAATCTTGCCTGGGTGCTGCTAAGTCATCCCAACTAACAAATTTACCCAAATTTAAACTGAGAAGTTTTAACCAAGAGATACTTTGGGACTCTATGACGAGAGATCGCTAAGTATTCTGTGAACCCCGGTCAGGTCTCCAGCTGTGCTTCACTGATACAAAAGAAGAGCTTCCCACCACCCAGAATTGTAGCAGAAAGAAACAATTTTGCTTTTAAGTGCTCCTGTTTCTTGTCTTAAGATCCCAGAAGTTGATAGCAAGCCAAGGAGAATGACGATAAATTACACAACTATGACAGAATATTACTTACAGGAAGGAAAACAAATCACCCTAATTCTAAGTGTGGAAGGAAAGAATACCCTTCCCAACAAAAAAAAAACCCAGAAAGCATCCAGCAAGGAGGGGCACCCAGCAGATGGGAACCCCCTCCAGCTGCAGGACAGCTTGCCTGCCTTTACTCCCATCACTGCTCTTTGTTTTGCAGATGGAAATCCATTTATTTTAATTTTTTTCTGCAAGAGACATTTGGATGCTATATTTTGATTCGTGGCCTTGGCAAATACATCAAGTTCAAACCAGACCTCAGGTTTCAGAAGAGAAAGCAAAGCAGGAATGCTTGAGCCTTTATCTTTAAAATTACTCTGCAAAGACAAAAATATTCCCGTATCAAATCCTGCTTTTGGTTATACTTGTGTAAACGTGGGGAACTCCACTGACACCAAACTGGGAGACTGCCTATTTACATCCCCGCAACTGGAGCAGAATAGGCCCAGCTGGGCTTATGAAACCATGGGGGCTCAAAATAACTTGATTTTCTTAGGATAGGAATCTCTCCTAAATGAAAGCTTCCTTACTCAGGCAGACAAAATAAAGTGGCCTTAGAATGTGTTTAAATTGTATTATACCCATTTTGAGATACCTTTGCAGCAAGACATAAAGACCTCTGAGGGTAAATGCTGACAAATTTCTTCCTACTCTTTGTCAATGGGGCAGGAGGGTATGGTGGCGATGGCCAGGGGATGGGGACAGCAGCAAGGAGATTCCCTGTTCTTCATTCTGCCCAAATCTCGGTCAGAAGTTCTCACCAGGGAAATTATATGGAGTTTTGCTACCACCCAAGAGACCAATATCTGTCATCTTTCCTAAAATGAGAAGTTGAAGTTGACACCTTTCTGCGTGACCATCTATGTTGGCTACAAACACAATCAGGGTAACCAGCGGCTCCCAAGGGCTCACTCAGATGTGTCACAGCCCTCCAGAAATGGGGAGCAGCTTAACACTGAGGAAACTAGAGATCTACCAGGTGAGACAGGTTTAAGTGCCACCAAAGGAGTAGCCTTTTTGAACAGAGTCAGCACTGTCACCTGCTTTTCCAGCTTTTAATGCTCAAAATATGATGGATGAAATCCCACCTCTGCTGGTCGAAGCCACTGAATGAAGACGAAGGATTTTGAAGCATCAATGAAAAATCTTATGGCTTTTCCCAGCATGGCCACTATTGCCTGATACATTCAGCTGTGTCTGTGACTGGCTTTCCCAATTTCTTGTGCAGGATAAATAAGGCGAGCCAGCAAATCACCGTGGGGAATGGCTTGTGCATCCGGCTGGGGATGGACCTGTCTGGGGTGCGAGAGGCTCACAGCAGCCAGGGAAGGGTGCCTGCCTCTGCTACCTGCATCCCTTCTCTCCTCCTGGAAGGAAAATCACAGCTGGGAATGGTGTAGAAGTAACCTAGAGCCCTTCAGCAAACCAGGGCAGAATTGCTCTCCGTCATATTTCAAGCTGCTTTGACGCACGGCTGCACAACAGTCACAGCGACTGCTCCTAAATGATGCACCAGCATATGGAGCCTGGGAAGTTCCCGTATGTAGTAATTTAAAAAAAAACTGGGGAAATTGAGTTTGCTTTTGTATATGAGCTTCTGGAGAGGAGGGGAGGGGCAGCCACTGCTGCCCCTGCTGCCCCTGCACATGCCTGTGTCTTTCGGCAAGGCCCTGCTTTCCCAGCTCAGCGCTCCTTGCCAGAGCTAGGCGTGATGGACCCAATCCTGCACTTTGCGCCCGAGAACCTGCCATTTCCCAGAGGGGCGCGAGTATCACTCCTCTTCATGAAGGTGAAATCCAGGCACGCAGAGGTTAAGGTCCAAACTTTTCTATTTGGTTTCCCATACTCAGGTTTGGCCGCTCCGTGAGGTGCTGAGCATCAGCAAAGCCAGGCAAAGCCCCAAGGAGCTGTAGAAGCTCAGCACCTCTGGCACGGAGCCCTCAGGCTGGATGCGCCCTGTGCCAGTGGCCAGGCTGGGAGGAGGTTGGTGAATTCAATTTCTCAGAGGACAACTACGACTCCCAGCCCCATACCTTCCTTTTCCTTTGCTTTGCCCGTAACACATGGTGACTGGAAGGAGACAGGAGCTGCAGAATGAGACCGTGCTCTGCGATTTTGTTTGCTCAGCTCTGGTCGGCTCCTGACCCGCACCGTATACCTGCCTCTCCTCTGAAACAAGGGTGCTGCGGAACAGCACCACTACAGGAATTTGCCCAAGGATGAGCTGACTTCCAGCTGGTGGCCATTTTTCTCCTGCCATGGCTTTCAAGGAGGAGGAGGGGAGAGAAAACTGCGATTTCTTAATCTGAGCAGTGACAGCTCTGCTAAAGCCAGGCAGACTTGCAGTCCAATCTGAGGAGCGAGAAATGGCATGCTATTGAAATCCTCCCATGTTGCAAAGTTAATGTCAATTCCTACCTACAGAAATAGCCTATCCCCCAGCAGGCTGGAAGGAGGGACGTTACTGGAAGTACTTTTTAAAAGAAAAAAAAAAAATAATGCTCAGAAAAGTATCTCTATTTAAATAATCCAGTTGAGATGTTTGTAGTTAATGGGAAAAAAATACAACATATACTGTTACCTACACTGAGAAAAGAGTAAATTACTGGGGAAAAGAATGAGTGTTCATTAGTTAGAACATTGCTAGACTCACATATATATATATATATTTATATATATGTATATATATGTACAGCACCAGAGACTGTTAGATCCGTTCCCCCTGGAGTCATTGCAGTTTGTGATAAATGAAACATTTCAGAATTGCAGTATAAAATATGGCCATAAAAAATCTTCTTTCTTCTAGTCCTTCATTGAGCGTGCACCGCAGGGTGGGATCGCGCAGAGGAACCCTGCCAGCCCAGCCGCCTGCCCGCTCCTCGCTGCCCCGGCTCTCACTTGCTCCCTGTGTGCACTGTGGTCACTGTGGTGGGTCTGGGTCTCCGGTCCCCTCCTACCGCCGAAACGCCTGAAGAAGCAGATGAAACAAAACTACAGAGAGTGGATGGAGACATACCTAAAAGGAAAGCCAGAAACAGAGTTAGAAATGTTATGTTTGGAGGCGGGAATGTTGGCAAAGCTCAGTTTCTTTCCTAGCACGCTAGGACCAAAGTTGGAGATGGTGCTCCTGCTCTTCCTACAGCTGTGGGTTAGTAGGGTACCTCCACAGGGCATCTTCTGCCCTCCTGTCCCATGGCTGGTCACCTAGTGCCACCACCAGCAGTTGCATATGCACGTCGCAATGAATAAACGTCCAGCTTTGGTATGTGTTCAACCAGACTGATTCCACATTTCTGGGGCTGCCGACAAAGAGTTGTGGGATTCAAAACTCCCTCCAGCATTGTACTTGTCCAGAAAAATTTTCCTTGTGGGCATGTTAGAGATGATTAAACTTCTCATCATGACCATCTAGCTAAACAAACAGACTGTGCACCCGGACTAAAAAAATTTGCTTAGGCATCCTGCAGAGCTGCTGATAAAGAAGTACAGTGGGACAAATTTGTTGGCAAGTTCCAGTAAACCTAGAGGGAGTGTAAATTTGTGTGACTTGGACGTCATTCCAATAACAATTTATGTCACTGTTTTGCTGGTATGTCTCCAGAACTTCCAGCTAAGAGATGTAGGTTGACGTAGGCTGAGTATCTGGACTCAAAATTTACCTAGGAAGATCCTTTTGAACTAATTAGACTTCTGACAGATCTTTTTTATGAAAAAAAAAAAAAAAAAGAGGTTCCAGCTAAATTAAAACATCTGAAGAAAGTGTTCGTTTCCAGTGAACTCTCCACCACAGCTTTAAAAAATAAACCCCTCCAAAAGTATAACATCTGAAAACCCAAAATAGGCTGGTTTTTGAATGACAGATTCAAGATTTTATGATTCCAGGAAAACATCAGCAGTTTCTATGAAAAGCATTGATGAAAAGAAATACAATATATCCTTGCCAGGACAAACTACCCCTCTCCCAGTGGCTCCTAAGATCCCACAAGGGAGATCCTTAGATTTTGCCAGCACGTGCAGCTCTCCATGCAGCTTGGCAGCCTTGTAGGTGCTGATGTGCAAATGCAGCTCTGGTGTGAGAAAAGCTGCCGAACAGGGACCTGGCACAGTCATTTTGTTCTGACAAGATGCAGAGTGACTAGAAATACAGTTCATTTTTCCAGCCTGGTGAACAACGGATGGATGAAACCTATATTAATATATTCTCGGACTAGAGTTTGACATGACCCCTTGACTACTCAGGATCTTTTTGATGCTTGTTAAGACTTTTGCCTACTCTTCCGTGCTTCAAGGTGGCATTTCAATTTTAGAGATAACTCTGCTGTACCTAAACTCGGCCACATCCCATTTCCCAGCCGTATTGACATTTGACATCTCAGCTTCATGCTGCAATTTATCTATTACCTTAAGAATACAGAGATCTAGGTGCTGTAATTAATCTAGGCAGTTCTATCATGTTTGGACAGAATAAAACAGATATGGACTAAGAATCAGACCAATACACTTGAGAAATCCCAACTGATTCACTTAGACTTTCCTGACAGGCAGCATAATCCAGCCTAACGCATCAACTCTGCTCTGCCCTAATGCAGAGAAGGGAATTAGGATGCAGTCTGATACAACCTCAGGCAAAGCTGTATTTAATTGTCTTCAATGATGTGAAATTGCTGCATTTTAAACTATTTGGAGAGCTCATTGAATGCCTATTAATAGCATTAGGCAGTCTTACATTTTGTAATCGTGGCACAGCTGTTTCGTGTAACTTGCTGCATGGGATCTTTCTCGTGCAAGAAATCGGTCCCCCAAGAAAATCGCTGAGAAAGAAAGAGGCAGGCCAGAGACCTCAGAGGTTCCCTTTTTTCCAACAGGAGGTATCTGGAGTGCATTTGATATGTCAGCTCCCTCTTAATATCACTCCTTGTATTTGCTGCTGGCTCTCCTGACTGGTTCTCTGGGGCTCCAGCATCTCCTAACTCTTTAACTAATTTCATTGAGGAAGGGAAGCTCCTCTATATTGTCTGGCAAGCTGGACTTAACCTGGGATGGCTGGAAATCTTTTGATACTTTTCTGTCTCATATTTTTGACACAAAAAAACTTTACCTATCTTAACACATCTGATTTTATCCTTCATATCCTGGCTGACTTCTCCATCTCTGCAAAATACGGTCGGATTCTGCACAGGGACCTGCTGGATTCTGTACCAGTTCAACAGACTCTGCTCTCTTCCCACCCTTCTTGTTCACAGATGTTTTTCCATTACTATTCAGACTACTCAATGCGGTTAATTAACACCATTTGAGATTAATCAAATGGATAGATGGAGATTAATCACCCAGCAGTTTAACAGCAAAGCATGCCATCAGATGCTCTAGACCTAACTGGGGTCCAGCTAAGCCTTACTGCAGCAGGAACCAAAATAAAGGTGCATTTCTCCCCTGTAAGGGGTTTTCTTTTCAGGATCAGCATGGGCAGCAGGTGTAGGAAAGTGATTGTGCGCCTGTACTCAGCGCTGGTGAGCCACAACTCAAATACTGTGTGCAGTTTTGGGCCCCTCAGTACAAGAAGGATGTTGGGTCGCTGAAGCGCATCCAGAGAAGGGCAACGAAGCTGGGCAGAGGTCTTAAGAACGAGTCTTATGAGGAGCGGCTGAGGAAACTGGGAGTGTTAGTCTAGAGAAGAGGAGGCTGAGGGGAGCCTTCATCGCTCTCTACAACTATATGAAAGGAGGTTGTAGGGAGGCGGGTGTTGGTCTCTTCTCCCAAATAACTTGTGATAGGATGAGAGGAAATGGCCTCAAGTTGCAACAGGGGAGGTTTAGGTTGGATATTAGGAAACACTTCTTTACTGAAAAGAGTGGTCAGGCACTGAAACAGGCTGCCCAAGGAAGTGGTGAAGTCACCATCCCTGGAGGTGAGGTTCAAGGAACGTGGAGAGGTGGCACTTCAGGACATGGTTTAGTGGACATGGTGGTGTCAGGTTGATGGATGGACTTATGATCTTGGAGGTCTCTTCCATCCTTAAGATTCTATGATTCTACATCGCTGCTTTGCCAGTGCATGATTGGAAGCACTTTGCTGCTGGTCAGAGCTTCATTGCTCCTTTTCAGGTGCCAGATGTGTGCTAGGAGCACAGTGACACTTTTTTTTTTGGCAGCAGCTGTAGGATTTGGCTATGGGCATTGCAAACTGGGCATGAATCTCCATCAGGCCCAGGATGCAGAGATGAGGGGCTCTGCTCTGGTTCAGCCATGGCAAACGCTGAGAAAAACATCTCATGCAGCACCCAGAAGGCAGATCCCACCCCAGTTGTGAGGGAAACTCTGCCCATGACAGCAAGAGAAACCACGGCTTCCATCCAGAGCTGCAGGGACTGCGGCTGGTGGCATGTCCTCGTCAAGGAGCAGAGGTTGGCAGGCAGGGGTGGCAGAGGCAGATAGCAGCACCATCCACAATCCATCCTGAATAGCATGTGCTTTTGATTCCAGAATTGTATGGGGTATAGTCTAGAAATGACCACTTCTCTCCGTGCAGTAAGCACTGACTGGCAACACCATAAGCTATTAGCATTCCTTTTTGATGCCACACCTTAAAATAATCTCCTCTAACTGTAAAGTCCACATCCCTCCATTTCATGATATAAAAATCTCTACAGAGGGACAGAAGGGAATTAAAATAATGCTCAGAAGCCAGAGATTAAATAGACTTAATCGCAAAGGAAGCACTACTGTCTTCCAAATGATCCCTTTGCTGCCATGTCTCCTTCCCTGGCATTCAGAAAAGAAATTTCCCAAGCATCTAACTCCATGGACAGCTTGAAAATCTCAATTATTGCACATAACAAGCAAGGCAGTGGGCCAAGTCCCATTGTGGTGTACAGAGCCTGAGTCCTGCTCAGACAAATGAGCCTCTTCGTACAGGAGCTTAATCTGGCTCAGGGAAAGGGAAGCTGGGTCAGGCTGGCAGGATCAGTCACCCCACGGAAAATGGAAATGGAAAGCAAGCCAATTTTTGCAGAAAAATGTCTTATCATAATACTGGAAGCTCAAACATAAACAATTTGAGTAAACTTTTTCAGCATTCAACTAAATACAAAACTGTTTTGCTGTGCGGGTCTGGGTCTTTTTCCCAACTGAAAGGCCTTCTTCTCCACAAGAAACTGTGTTTTTCTCTCAAAAATGCACTGAGCTGAAAACTTTTTTTTTTTTTTTAGTGTATAAACTTTTCCAATTGAATTGGGTTGGTTTTTTTTTTTGGCCAGTTAAAAATGAAGGCCTTGGTCCCTTTTCAGTCCTTATTTTAATCGCTTGCTTGCACAAAGCCGAACCTACTAGGAGCGAGGACTGCAGCCTGGGGGTCACAGAGAAAATGGGGATCCCTTGAATTTGCTTGGCTGCTGGGGTGAAAGCTTTCCCGGGATGTCGACTACTCACAATCTTTCCGTGTGGCTGCGTCGGGAAGCGGCGTGGCGAGGCTGAGGGTGCTCGACACGCTGGCGCTCGTGCTGTCCAGGCTGCTGCCGAGGTGTAACCGTCTCATGTGTCGCACGACCGCCGTGGCGTTAAATGCTTGCTGAAAGAAAAAAAAAAAAACAAGAAAGAAAGTAAGAATAAAAAAAAACCCTGGAGGTGGAAGGGTTGCTTCTGCTCCTGGCCGCTCAGAGTTGTCAGAAGTTAATAAGGCCACCGTCTTTCAAACTTTTCTTAATCTCTACTTTCTAAGGTAGAAACAGCAGTATCAAAACATACCCATTTCTGCTCTCGTCCTGCTCCCCATTTTTTCTTCTAACACTCACTTGGGACGTGGCAGCCCACAAGAAAAGTCATATTTGACACATCCCTCCTTGCACTGACACACAGGGTGTCCACATTGCTTCATGTGCCCCCACAGTGCTGACCCCAAATCTGCATACAACCGTGGGTGCTGTAGCTATGAGCAGCCCCAGCCCCATCTCTGACGCTCATTACGTACATTTGGTTAGCAGCATCCTCCTTAAAAGGCCTCAAAAGACCATGTAACTTAAGACTGGACTACCTATTTTGACCAAAATTTCGGGCCTCAAAAACGCTAACACACTGAAAGGGTGGCTCTATGGCCACCACATTAGCAGAGTTACACGTCTAAGCATCATCCCAGAGGACGAGTCACTTACTCTCCATTTGCTTTTTGCAAAGTTCTTCCGGATTTGAGCACTGACTGACTCGTGGATGTTTTTGTTGAGCGCTGTATCACCAGCAATCCTGAAATGGACAGACAAGACAAGTTTTAAGAGCTCTCCTTGAATACTCTTTCTTCTTCTCCTGGCTGGTCCAAGGTGTGACTGCTTCTGCTGTGGTGATTTCATTCACACGAGGGCTCAGACTTCCCACCGCTCTCTCTGCTGGCAGCAGTGGTGGAAAATCTGGGGCAATAAAAGCAAGCGTAGATAAGGCTTGTAGGTCTGGCAGCTACAAAGAGGTACAACCTTATTTTGTAGGTGTGCGGCTGCTTTCTATCACCATTACAGCCCCAGATGAAAACATTCTACCTTTTTTTTTTTTCCTTTGCATCTAAAGATTTAACATCAACAGGCTGAGACTACTTTTAGCCTCAGCTGTGTAGCAGCTTCCAGAGCCAC
Organism: Tetrax tetrax; assembly: GCA_009806455.1. Lineage (NCBI taxonomy): Eukaryota > Metazoa > Chordata > Aves > Otidiformes > Otididae > Tetrax > Tetrax tetrax. The sequence goes on along the minus strand of WHYT01017483.1, from coordinate 371,358 downwards.
TCCAACCTGTCTGATTTCTGTTTGCACTGGAGATTTTCCTGCCACCCTGCAACGTACATGGCCATTCATCACGATTAATGTAGATTTACAGTAAAGCAGATACACGCACACTCACCAAAGCAGCACAGGCTGCACAAATATGCTGAACAAGACTCACCCTAAAAACTTAACTGATCTTGCACAGTTTCTTTAACAGATAAAGACACATTCAAATATCCAGTAAACACAATTATTTCAAGCTAATTTTGTTGATTCCTTTAACTCCTCAAGGCATGAGATCTGTTGGAAGACTAGGCACCGTAATGAACTGATGTTGGGCCATGTGCTGGGATAATTAGTGCTGTCTAATGTAGGTGAAGCCAAGAAGCAAAGATTGCCTCCTATGTTGTCTGTGATGTTTTCAGAAATCAATTTTTTGGCCGCAGTGTAGAAACTCAATGTCTATTAGCTATAAAAAAAATATAAGAAATTGAAGAACCCATCAGGCCCAGAGCCTCCCAGTCTGGGGACCTCCAATAAAATAATCGGAGGGTCTGGGGGACTCTGCAGTCATCTCTTCTCTCCCCCTGCCCCAGATCTGTCAAAATAATTTTGACATGTATTTGACTAACCAGTCCTTAAAGATCTCCAAAAGATGCAGACTCCTCAGGCAACCTATTCCAGTGCCCCACTATCTTCCAGAAGACGTGGAAAATAGTTTATTCCCTTTGTCTTTGAAGCATCCTTTCACATATTTGAAGGCTGTTATCATGCCTTCTCTCCGTCTTCTCTGCTCTAGACTAAACAAAGTGATTCTTTCACTGTTTCTTCATAACTCATATTTTCTAATCCTCTGATCTAGTGAGCTTCTCTGGACTTTCTCCAACGAGTCCACAAGTCTTCACGAGTACCCAAGTGTCCACTGTTTTCCAACAAAGGCAGCAGAATGGCAGCGTTGCTTTGTGTTTCTTAAAAGAGGGAACTCTGCTTACATACCCCAGCCTACTCTTTCCATTTATGTGTCCCATGAATTGAAGACATTCTTTTCATTTTGCCCAGGTCATTCCAAACTGCAGCTTTTTCTATCTTCATGTCAATGGCACATCTAAGAAGTGCTTTCTGGGACCAGCCTCTTCCAGTTTGCTCCCCTCCTTCCTGCTGGCAACACTCACCTGAGATGTGAGAGGAAGGAGATGACTGAGCTAATCTATACTGAGTTATTCAAGAGTACTGGAGTCAGCAGGATTGTGTGCAGGAAGAAGCAGAGTTCTCACTCAGGGTAGCCCACCTCCAACTGGGAAGAGCTGGCTGCCATTGCCATATAATCTCTAAATCAAGTAGATAGAAGAACTGGTACCACGAGTAAAGCATGGCTCCCAAATGGCACCTGATCTCTCTTCTGGGTCTCTGTGCCGTTGATGGAGAGGGGGAGTTGTTTGACTGAGAACTGGAAGATCTTCAGATCTTCCTCTGAAGAGGATTCCTTCTGATCACCTCTCCCACTGACTGGGAGGCAAGTAGGTCTGGATGTCCCACTGGGGCCAGGCAGCTAAAAGTTTGGTGAGGCAGCATCTAAGTTAAGCATCATGTTCACTGCTCCATCCTCTGTCCCTTGCAGGGAATACTGCCAGCACCAGCACAGATCCTGATGAATCCCATGCTGTATATGCTCCCAGATGGACACAGAGCCCACCTGAGCTTGCACCCATGGTACACTGCATTTTCTGTATTTCTCTAGCATGAAATCATCGTGTGAAGTAGTTCCTACGGCTTTACCGCAGGCACACCTACATGATCCAAACGACAGGACACAGAGTGTCCCTGACTGCCTCCAGGTCACTTCTATGAACAGATGACCCAGCAGCCTGAGAAGACTCTCGTATTGCCTGCCCTGCACAGCTCGTTAGCAGAGGCGCACAAGTGTGTGCAGATTTGCGCACACTCTCCTCGCACCCACCCAGCCTTTTGGTGCAGACAGGCCCTAGTCACTCCAAAATGTCATGAGCACTCTGCTCTGTCCAAGGACACCTCCTCAGTGAAGGAAGGTGTCCTCAACATGAGCCAGCTGGGAGCAATGACCATCACACTACAAATCTGTAGAAGAAAACGGAGCCAAACACTCAATATGTGGACAGCTACAAGCCAAAGTATCCGTTCAGTAACTGATCAAAAAGACCAAGATGCAAAGAGAAAATTTACTTACAGTTGCAAAGAACATATTTTCTCCAAAGATAATGAAGCATTTTGCTTTATGAACAAGTTTAACAAGCTTTATAAGCACAGATCATGTCTCTTTCTTGTCAAATTTTATTTTGGAAACACGAGCAGACAAGTTCTTGGGGTATGATACCCTTGCCAGCTCTCCCAGAAGGTCTTTCCTGCCAGCTTCCACAAGGGCTTGCAAATGTATTTTTTGCTATATGAAACTTTTCACCGGGCACATAGCTCAAATGCAGGCTAGATATTTTTTTTGAGTTTAGGGATAATTTTCTGAAATGCTGGTGGTTTTAGTAAGAAACTGCTGGTTCCAATAGTTCACAAACTATCTTCTACCACCACTAACCCTATGTTTGTTATGCAATTTTGGTAATTCCAGAAAAAATCATTTCAGTACTTGAGCATTTCCCAAGTAAGAAGAACAGTAGTTGTTTACCTTACAAAAGGATGGACCCTGTGAAGCCCTCAAACGCTACTGTGATGGGGACCATCCTACATCCAAGGTCTCTTCAGCAGCATTAGCACCTTACAGATGCTAATTTTTAATCAGAGCAAAATAACAGCAGTGCTGGGGCTAATTTAGCACAGCAGGATCCGTTCAAACATGTGCTGGTATGCCGAATGGTGTGGCCCAAAACGCAGCCCTGGCTGCCAAAGCTGGGTGTGGGATCATTCTCCAAGACGCCTCTGAAGAACTATCCTGTTAATGGTGTAATACGAGGACTCTGCTTTTACACTGTATTTTGCCTTGGAGGATCTTCAAACTTTTATAAAATACGCATGGTATTATAGTGTTTATAGTATAGTTTTACTTCTAGGAAAATGAAACAAATGTTAATGCCCATTTGCTGTTGGTGTTTTGCTGGAGATATGGTGGTTTAAGGACACAGGCAAGAGAGGTGGAGGTGAGCCGGTAGAAGCAATACCTTCTATACGATCAACTGCTAGACTTTGAAAAATGAGATAAGTTTTTGGACACAAAAACTCACCCTGAGATGGGTATCATGAGTATCATCACATCTATACTGAATGTACTTAACCACAAACTTTAGTCCCCACGCTGGGAAGACAATGTATGAAATTTCATAGAGATACTGGTTTCAGAGCATGTTATAATCACCCTTCCACCTTTCCTCAACTCTCCAAGTCCACATGCTATAAACCATTTTGCTTTTCCTTTTAGGACAAAAAAAAAATCTTAGTGTCTTTCTTTCTTCCTCTCTCCCCTGCACAACATACCCTTCTCCTACAGGAATCAGCTCCATTTCCCCTGAGAAACAGTCGTCTCCTGTTTCAGAGATGATCAAACTGATGCATATCTACTCAAACCCTGAGCAATAGTTCTTGGCTTTGCAATTAACTTTGAAGATAACTGTGTCAGCACTGAAGCTTGTTTTCACCAACTGTACCAGTTGGCCCAGCAAAAGATATTACTTCTACCTACCATACACGTACACAAAAAGAAAATGAAACAAATCAGAATAATGCATGATCTGTTATCACGCTGAGCATCACCCAGAACCAAACAAGGACTGATTAGCCTAACTGGAACCTGGCTTTTCTCTTGGGGTCCTCATTTCATAGCACCTGAAAGCAGCTCTGTATTGACAACGATTTGGGGAACTTCATGTTGAAGGTGGTCTTACATCCAGTTGTAAATATATCAGTGGATTCCACGGCCACAATCTGATGACTCTCCTTCACAGATACTTCCACTGAAGCTAAGAAGAATATTTCTCGCAAATAACAGTAACAACTCTGGCACTGCACATGAGAGGAATCTAATCTAATGATCAAACACTTTTTCATAGTATCTAATTTATTTCAGCTCTCTATCTGGGTTCAAAGCTATCACAGCAATTTAGCTGGCCATACCACTTCTAAGCTTTGAGAGAAACCTCCAACAAAGACCAAACCAGTAAATTTCCTTTTGGACAGCTCTTCGTTAGCATACTGCAAGCATATGTCTCTCACATCCTCCCTGCCCACGGCGGCAGGCAGAGTCTTTAATCTACCGTTATTGTCTGAACCTTCATACTGAAGGCGGCCAACTCAAACGCTGTGCTGGCCAAACAGTGCTTGGAAATACTCTTGAGTATGAAGACAGGAAACATGGAGTTAGCTGTGAGGGATAATGCTGAAGGATCATAACTCTTCTATACATACACACACACATATATACACACACATACAGACATACATGCATATAAATATACACACACACACATACTGTATCAGTGATTCTCCAAAATAAATAGAGTGCAGGGACGAACTCGATAAGAGTTTGATTTAATGTCGTAAACATCAGCAGTTCCCTTCAGGGAGCCCTTTTCACACTTCAAACAACATTGTCTGAGAACTGAGCTCTTTGTAAACCATGTCCTTTCCCTGGGTGGAAATTACTATCTGGCCCATGCTCTCTGGCACATAATAAACACTCAGGGTCATGGTCACAATTTGCAGAGGCTCAATCCTTGCCAAAGCTTTGTGATCCTTTGGCGTAGGCAGGGATGGACGTCAGCACATCCCAAGCATCTGCTTTCCCTCTGCACGAGCAGTGGGGAGAGGCGAGAGCCACGCTCGTACCCGCGGACACAGCTGTCAGATTTAGGTGCCACAGCCTCCTTCTCCCCTGTACAGTCTATCCAGGAAGGTGATATCCACATTTAATTCAGATGTCCCAAGTTGCTTTTGATGGTATAACCAGCTTCAGCATACAGCTCTAAATCCCATTTAAAGTCACTTAGGAAATGTGTGACAGAGCAAATAAATTCACGGCATACCTTCCCATTCCTATACTAGCTTCCTAGCTGTCGGACCCTCTCTTTACGCTCTGAGGACTGCTTTCTTTCCCTCTGATCCAAGCCTGGAGACTGAATCTGGGGCTGCGGGGCACAGTTTGACCTGATGGGGAGCACTGTGTGATTCTGCAACTGGAAAAAAACAGGTCCTCGGGTTTCTGCTGCTTGCCCTCAATCACTGCAGCCAGAGCGGCTGCCCTAAACAGGATGTGGGTTCTGACCTGGCAATACATTTAATAAACTTAATTGCCATCATTAGTATGAACGAGGGAAACATTAAAATGTATCAAGCTGCAGCAAAATTACCCCACTCTTTTGTTCCCTTCATTTTCCATGTCCTTTTCAAAAAGTCACAGTGGAACAACCAAGCAGAACGTTGCAGCTTTGCAACACACCATAAACAATGCAAACCTCCGTGAAAGACATGCTATAAAATAAATAACTTTTCCAATAGAAAGCATAAGTCACCTGTATATTAAACGGGAGAAATCTGTATAAATGGACAGATTGTACAGGCTGGGGTGTAATCATTACACCAACAAGTCTTGCATATTGTACTGTTTCAGCTACCATACTTCACTGCAATTATTAGCCTCCTTTTCTGCCAACTCTGCGTTTAACATACCGTCCCCCTGCCAAGGCCATTTGATTATAAATAGCAAAACATCACGTAAATGCAGGCATGTGGGGAGCAGATACAGCACAGAAAAGTGGGCCACTGGGAAGAAGTATTTACTTTTTTTAGGGTCTGATCCTGTACAAACACTTAGTCATGTGAATAGCTGGCTAATCTTAAGCAGTTTCCCGAAATTCAAATATTATTAACCTTACAGGCACAAATGTAATATCTTACAAGATCCAGTTCTTGCAAGCCTTGTTTGGAAGTTTTAAATAAAAACATGGCAATTAAAATAAGAAGTATATTTTGGAATCAGTTTGTTCTTCACAAAAGTTATACACTGAAACAACAAAATCTCGTGGCCTGGTAGCTATCTCATGCACAGTTAACTATTTTTATCACTGTCAGATTATAATGTATGTGTTAAGTACTCATTATTTGATAGATTTCTTCCTAATCTACTTCAGGATACTTCAGGAACAGATTTCACAGAAGGAAGAAAAAGGGAAAGCTGGAAAATGTCACTACATGGACCCACCTCATTGTATATATGAATTCTCTACCATGTGCACAGCACCAGTGACTTGGGTAGATGTTCTGCATTCACTCCTGGAGACAAAGAGCCAGACCCCAAGTCTCATTGAAGTCAGGGGTTCAAATTTCCCCATTAACCTTTGTGGAACCAAGATTTCACTTCATGTGGGTTCAAAGTTACTTCTCCAGTTACATTGCCCTACAGAACCAATCCTGCAGACATAAAAACACCTTTTATGGGATGCCATTAAGGCTTATTTGAAGTGTAAGCACTCTCCAAGAGTGTATCATCTATGGGACCACTTGAAGTCTGCTCTGACCATCTCTTCCCACTAAGCCAGTAGTCTTACGTACCTCATTGCTTTTGATCACACACAGAGAAGACAGCGCCATGGAGACACTATGGAAGGTGATGTTGCTAATGGGGATGTAAGCTCAAAAATGTATGCTCATGTGAAAACGTGGTATGGCATGTCCCCATTATAAAAGGTGTGGTACCCTCTCTCTGTTGGCTAAACACTTGCAACCTTTTCTCTGACTGCTGCAACACTGAATGCAATCATGAGAGTGAGGAACTCAAGCCTGGACTTACTGGAAACTTAAATATGCCCAGCTTGAGAGAAAGACACAACCAACCATTGAGAGCAAGCATAGAGCTCTCCTCCTCCTCCACTGCAAAGACCTCCCCCTCCTTCAAAGGGGCGGAAAGGATGCCATTGCAACTGATATAATGGCTAGAATAAGAAAAGAAGCAATAAACCCCTAATTATTTCCTGGCATAGGCAACCTGGGCAGAAAATTATTCTTGAGCAATGGCTTGGCAAAAGGAGATCCTAACATTAACTCTGAAATAACAGATAATATCTGGGTGAGTAGCCTTGATTATCCAAAAAGCCATTTTAGTAGCATTTATCACTAGAAGATACAAAGCCTCCAAAAAATCACTGCACCACTCTCCAGAGAGGGCCATAACTGCAGCATTTATGTTACAGGAGGCTTGTCAGAGCAAGGATGAACGAGATACTGGGGGCTGGACTAGATGACCTTTGAAGGTCCCTTCCAACCCTAACCATTCTATGATTCTATGATTCTATGATACCAAGTTTTGCTCAACAGCTCACAAAGGAGGACAAAGGTAGATCTGAAGCTTTATCTTTGGGAACTTCCATGCCTTGCTTTCACCATACAAGTCTTCTGCTCTTTAATCCACTGGCACACACTGTCTCTATGTCAAAGGGAGGTGGATTTGGGATGTGGGGTGGAAACACTTCCTACCTCAGTGCCATTCGCACGTCTGACATCTCAAAGGCTGACCCCGAGCCATGCTTTACAAGATTGGGAGGTAGCCCTGCCATAACCACTGCCTTGCAAAGTCAGCCTGGCAGAAGAAGGCCCCCTACCACAGAAATGGGGAAAACCCTTTTTGGGGTTTGTTTTTAAATGGAAGATCGTATTCTGTAGAAAATATCAAAAATTATGGACCAGCCATGAGTTTCCATTGGCCCCTGGCCATGACATACAAAAGAAAAAAAGGAAAAAAAAAAAAAAGGAAAGAAAACACTTTTTATCATTTTGTTCCTTTAGGAGGGCCCCGAATCTGTGTGTGTTACAAGTGCCACGTTTCTTTGTTGCACTCCAGCAACCAACACAGATGTAGCAGGGCCAAGAGCTGGATGCTTAGGTTTTGTGTATCTTGGATGTAAGGCTTTGGAAAATCTGCCTCTCAGTTATACAAATGCTCACCTCATTCTCTGCTGGGAGTTGCATTCCTATTGTTTATTCTGTATTTCTAATATTGACTTTTGTAACTTGTTTAATTTCCTGAGGCTCAGGTCAGTATCATTTAGAAATGGGTTTTGTTTTTTTCAGCTCACAAAAGCTGGATTTAATTTCCCAGATTTGATGGGACATTGGAAAAAGGGCAGGCCCAGGTCTTGACTTCTCTTCATCTCTCATTTGTATTGACGCCAGCCACTGATGCAGCTAAAAACCACCTGTAAAATGTTTCTCATTGTCATTGATATGGAGGATGAAAAGCAAGAACCTTGCTTTTCTCAATGATTTACATTGTCTTCTGCATCCCAAGCCCTTCCCAAAACTTTTTAATTGTAAATGTTGATCCTCAATCTTATCTTCAGCCTAATTCGTAATCACAGTGACTGACACTGCAGTCGGATATCGGTACATCATTCCCACTACAAAGAAATCAGTGCCATTTTACTGTATTTCTACCACTTTTGTAGTCATAACTTACTGAATGTCTTCACGAGCACCAAATTGTTAATTAATGATGGGGGTAATTCATCAGCTTGTATATTCATAAAACTTTATCAGCAAGTAAGCCAAGATGGTATTTGTGGTCATTGTGATTATTTGTGGCAATTGTGATAGCGTAAAAACACAGTCTAATGCACACCTGTGGTAAAAGTATCATGCCATGGACTTCTTTCTGTTGCAGCTATCATAACAACCAAGAAAATATCTCACTTCATATATAATTACCCCCGCCCTAAAAGAATAGAGCCCATTAGTGTGTGTAGCTGGTATTGTGGGGTGACGGTCAGTCACTCAGGGTTGGTCAAAAGTATATGAGCCACTCCTGGTTCAGCTACATAATCTTTGGGTAATGTTGGTGAAGTCATCCATGTGCAAAGGTATCACCTAATTTAAAGCACCTAGGTCTACATTATGAATACTGTTGGATCAGGTACTTTTCTGTAGCCACTGCAGAGAGATAGCATTTCTATAGTCAATTCAGACCCAACTGACCCCTCTCTAGGGTTTCCCATCTCTTCCATTCAACAGAAGAGGGTAAATAGCAGGTGAAAACCAGGTCTTTACTGCAAGAAGGAGGTGGATTATCACCTACGAAGCACAGAAGAGGACTTCTTATTTTATGGGGTGATCTTAAGTGCTCTGATACTCCTTTGACAATGACCTCATGAGCAGGTTGATGCTCAACTTTCTGCACTCCTGTAGAATTTGACTTTTTGCCCGAAAATATGATTTCTAGGTTCAGTTATTTGGGCATATCCCACTGCTTCAGTACAATCAACATACATGATTCAGCATTTCAACAGATTGGTACATGAAATTAAAGTCCATCACCGTTTTCCGGGAAAATACGGAGGAAAAGTCAGGGGTTGTAAGAACAAGAGTACAGAATTATTTAGAAGAGGTTAGTATACAATGTGACAGAAAAACCACTTCCACCCATGAATGTAAAACGATGCTCTCTGTCCTGAGAGTTTCACACTGCTTACCAAGGGTGCCGCGCTGCTTGCTCACAGGTGTATCTTTTGTTGGGGTCCTTCTCCATCAAATTCCGAATGAAGTCTTTAGCTGTAAAAAAAAAAGAGACAATAATTTAAAGCAATAAAGTTGATGCCCAGTTCTGCTGCAGGGTGATCAGCTAACAGCATTGATCATCTGGCCAGAGCACCCAAAAATGGCCCTGGAGCATTTGTCATTTATTAATATAGACACAACCAAAGTGACTTAGGACCAAATTCAAGCTAGTATGTCATTTAGTATGACAGATAAAAGCTGAAGGCACCTAGTCCTGCAGGTATACTTAGAAGTGGGATGGATAATTCAGAGTCAGAAGAGTATAAGCCTGCCAACTCCTGGCTCCGGGGTCACCCAAGTGCCTCTGAGCATCTTAGTGGTCTGAATATGGCCACATCTGCTGGAGATGCTGGTAAATTGAGTGGGAAAGGCAAGGAGGAGCTCAGATGCCACAGGAAGAGGAGCTTCTCATTGCTCACTCTAAGCAATCGCACACATGGGCAGCGGTGAGGACATGTTCCCTATTTAAAAACGAGTTGGTGAGGAAAATGGACTCCCTTGGGCATGAGGTAGTGTGTTTTTAATCGACACTGTAATGGAGGAAAAGGAGATCACAGCATGGCACACATCCAGTAGTTTCAGGAGAGAGTAGCTGAAGGAGCCACAGCAAAGCCAAATATGGCAGGAAAATCTTTGTGCTGATTTAGGTGCTGTACTTTCCCCCCACAAAATGCAGAGAGGTCTGCCAGCAGACCTTCCTATTTTCTCAGAAAACCCTTACAGGCTTAAAAAAACTTTTCATCACATATATTTTTAAGCAATCCATCACAAAGATATCTGGACTGCAGATGTAAGCGGCATGAAATGTTGTTCTATGTGGAGATAACAGGATATATAGTCATCTTTAAAACAAAACACTTCTTTTTATATCTCCCCTGCCTTAATCAGTAGTACTAATGAATCAGAAAGCTGCATTTCTGTCTGATGAAATGTTCCTAGAATTCATTTCATTTCTGCGTGAAACAGCAGACGTTCCCCCAGGTTGGAGAGAGCAAGGACATCGCGCTCGTGTGACCTCTCGGAGACTACACAGCACGACCATGGCACACGCAGGGAACAACGCTGAACGTGCCCCTGCCGTCACCTATGGACACGGGTGCTGGCAAACCATGAGCCGTGCTGGAGCCAGAAGCCTTTTGGCACATATGTCTGTAGCAGGGCAGTATATCTGCCTCTCTGCCAGGCTGAGTACGGATGAAATGGCTTCGGTGCTGGGTGGGGACCTGGGTGAGATATACGGGCAGCCACCTAGATCCGACCATGCAGAAAGCGCTCCCAGTTTCTCAATCTGCCTACTCACCTCATTTGGAAGCTGTTAATTTCTTGGGTTTGTCTTTGCTGTATGCACTGCAGACTCGCTTCAGACCTGCAGTGCAGTTTTAGTAACAGAGTTGAACTAGTTTGCCTTCTTATTATTAGTGACACATAAAACATCTGCATTTTATTTGGATATGATGAAGTTAAACGACTTTGTCTTCCTGGGACAGTCTTCTGCTATCTTCATCTTCTGGCCCAGCTATGTTTTAGTGCTTTATGTGTGACTGCTTAAATTGGTATTTAATTTAGTCTCCTGCAGAAATAACCTCCTGCAACTATTTGAGCCAAAATAAATGCACATTCCCAATGGTTTTCAGTTAAAAGGAGCTCCATGCACGACGGAAGGTTCATTCTCTCGCCCAGCGAAGGATATCTGCAACAGGCAGGCATGCATGCATGGTTGTTGCAATTAAATGCACAGTATCTTCTTACCAGACTCAGAGATGTCATCCCAATATGGAGAGTCAAACTCATACTCCGCCTTAAGGATCTGCTCGAAGAGTTTGGAGTCGTTTTCGTCATAGAAAGGCGGATATCCGCAGAGCCTAATGGAGAACAAGGAAAGAGACACGTCACTCTCAGATCAGTCTCTGCCAAGAAGGTGAGAAAGAGGGAGGGAGAAGAAGGAGAAACTCTTGTTTAAGACTTGCCCCAGTAAGTTTTCAAGCAGGCAAGCACTACCATGAGAGCAGTTTGTTCAGAGACATGTAAACACACTTCTGGAGATTTGCACTGTCCTGGACAAAGAGGAATTCTGTGTGGAAACCCAATGCTGTTGATCCTACACTGACTCAGGCAGATATCCTGGCCTCCCTCTGCATCTTTTTGAGCATTTACCCAGAGGAATAGCTTTAATACACAGCCATGAGCCCTTCCATCCCCTCCTATACACGTGGTAAGAGGAGCTTTCATGAGCTACACCCTACATCCACAGAGCACCAGTCCCTCTCATCCCTCATCAAAACCATTCCCCATCCAAGAGTCTTCTCCATACTGGTTGCACCGCTCTGATTGTCCTTCCAGCTTGTTCTCACCCAAGATCTTACACAAGCCACTTACCCCACCTTTAGTCTCTCACAGATGATGGAAAGGCAGTGCAGCAGCTCTGCAGACATGTGGGCACAACAGAGCTGGGAACTGAGGACACACAAGAGGTGTTGACACCTACCCAGCCACCTGCATGGCATCAGGACGAGCTTTAAGCACAACTTGTGGTCTCTACATTTGTGCATAACTTGTGGTCTATACGTCATGTAAGAGACTACAGCTCTATAGGAAGGTTTGTTGTACATCTGGAGACGCACTGGCCACCTGCATGGGCCTCTTCTCCAGCACAACAGGGAAGAAGAGCTGGTGCGAAGTAGGACAAGGAATCCCACAGAGCTATCAGGCAGACAGCAGGATCCATCTGCAGGCTGAGCTGGGCTCAACATCCCCAGGCACAACAAGGAGGACATCAGAGAACCATAGAGCAGTTTGGGTTGGAAGGGACCTTTAAAGGTCATCTAGTCCAACCCCCCTACAAGCTGCAGGGACATCTCCAACCAGATCAGGTTACTCAGAGCCCCGTCCAACCTGGCCTTGAATGTTTTCCGGGATGGGGCATCCACCACCTCTCTGGGCAACCTGTTCCAGTGTTCCACCACCCTCAGTGTAAAACATTTTTTTCGTTATGTCCAGTCTGCATCTACCTCCCTCTATTTTAAAACCACTACCCCTTGTCCTATCACAGCACCTCTGAGTCACTGCACCTCTGCAGCAGAGCCTGCGTGGGCTGCACATGGACCTGCTGCTGTTGTGGAGACACACAGAGAGCCTCTCCCTTTCTCACTTCTGCAAGTGATTTTGCTGCCTATATCAAATTGCCTACTTTGCCTAAGGCTAAAAACACTCCTGTCCTGGTTTTCAGTATTTATAATCAGACTTCTCAGAAAACCTAGCCCCAGGACATTGAATATTATTTGCACGCTCAGGGTGCAGCCTCCTAGTGCTGCAGACAGCAAGACAGTCACCCTGCCAAGGCAGGGCTCCTCTAGCTCTGCAGATGCTGGACATGGGAAAAACCACATCTGGCACTCCATTAAGCTAATACAGTGACAACACCCGTGTGTCAGAAGTCCCTCAAGTCCAGCTGATGCTGCATGCAGCAGTCTGTCCCTCTCTGTGCAGACACTCCAGCAAAGATACCCCTTTTTCAAGTTTTAAGACCAATATTGGAAAGCACTAGATTTACCTCTGAGGCTGGTCCAAGGTTTTAGCAAACCCATCTTGCTCCCAATAAAACAGGCCTTTCTGCCTCTATTGTCCAATATAGAGATAGAATCATAGAATCATAGAATGGTTAGGGTTGGTAGGGACCTTCAAAGGTCATCTAGTCCAGCCCCCCGGCAAGAAGCAGGGACATCTCCAACCAGATCAGGTTGCTCAGAGCCCTGTCCAACCTGGCCTTGAATGTTTCCAGGGATGGGGCGTCCACCACCTCTCTCTTATCACTAGTCTATAGTGTGAATTATTCTTTCACATTCTTCACTGATATTGAAATGAGATTTTTTTCCTAGAGTTTTCTTAAACCCTGAGTCAAACAACCTCAATAAAGCATTTAATTGGAGTGAAACAGCCATTGTAAACAGGCTGAAGATCTAGCTGAAACACTACTCTGTAGCAACAATAGAGCAAGGAGGGGGAACTGTAAGACATGAAATACTCCAGTTATTTATAACTCAATGCCAGCCAGCTGCCCTGGAGGTTATTTGAACCAACTCAACACTTGAGGGTGAAAGGAGCAATGTTTTGTTAGCTCTGAAGAGCCAGTGTGCCTGATAAATAATTTAAATGCTGAGTGAGATATCGATCTGCGTCAGATCCATATTGACCTGGAAGAACTCTACTGAAATTTGCAGCATTAAAATGAATGCACTGTCGTTCAACTGAATCAGAAATCTCTCTCTTTATCTTGCAAAGCAGATGAGCCAGTCCTCATTCGTGTCCCACTGGACGACTGCCATTATTGAAAGCAAGTGAGATAACCCCATGCTAGACAAGCATTTACATTCAGAGCAGGACTGCAGACCTAAATAACGGGCATGTGCTTGTGTATGCCCATGCGCTCCATGCAGCAACTCCTACGCGAAACCCAGTGGTGGAAGTGGCACATGAGAAGGGCCATTAAAAATGATGCATTCAAGCAAACGCCAAGAAGCCACTATGCACTTGGATAATGAAGAAAAAACCATCTGGTAGCCTAAGCTTGACACAGGATCCACTACCAGGATCCAGCTCTACAGGTATCTATGAAGAACATTTATATAACTTCTTTAAATGTAATAAATATCAGCGCTTACATCCCACAGTCTCACAGGGGGATACACACAAACTGATTCAAGGCCAGGTTGGACGGGGCTCTGAGCAACGTGATCTGGTTGATGTCCCTGCTCCTTGCAGGGGGGTTGGACTAGATGGCCTTTAAAAGTCCCTTCCAACCCAAACCATTCTATGATTATATGATGATTTTCACCGTTCTCCTTTCTTGTCACAACCCTCAAGATTTTTGGGTGCCTTACTGAGGGGTTTGGAAAGGCTGGAGTTGACAACACCAGCACTGCATCTGTTAGGATGGGCACTGGGGCAGAGAAGCCCAGGCTGGAGGAAAACAGCTCCTCCAAAGGCACTCAGAGCCATTGCTCCGTCTCTCGTCCCTGGGGGACATATTGGGCTCCGTATAAGAAGTCTGAAGCCTTCATTAGTTTCTTGCCTTCCTCAGCACTTTACTTAAACAAAATCAAACTGCTCCGATAAAGCATTTTAAGGTGAGCAGACAGTGCTGCGCATGCTGAGGTGCTTGGCAGGCTGCTCCGGAGAGAGAAATAACTCTCTTAAAATGTGCACTGTACTAATTACCTTGGCAAAGGTACAAGAGCACAAGTCAGAACTGCCGTGATTTATACACGCTTGTGGCAGCAAAAGGTAGGAGGAAACTTCTGAGTAGCACAGAGCTGGAGGGCTATAACCCTGCAAGGGAGGGGAGCAAAGAGACAAGAACCCCAGCAAGAGCCCCAGTCCCTCCAGAGCCTTTCAATCCCTTTCCTGCACCCATCCAGCTCTTCCCCTGCTCCTCCGCATGGCTTGAGTATCTACACGTGTCGGGTATCTACCGCTGCATCTGGAAGGTCACCGCAGCCCATCACAGGGGTGCATGGTGGAAGGTCTGATATACAAGGAGTCAGCATCATGCAGGAGGATGCCAGGGCTGCTGGAAGCTGGGCACAAGGCAGAAAACAGTTTTGCCATTGCTGTTCCCTTGCTGGTGAGTGCTTGAGAAGTGCTAGTCGTTATTACAGGTCGTGGGCAGGGACATCCCTTCAAACCAGCCCCCTGCCTGAGAATGGGCTGAGTATACAGCAATGGGGATGGGGATGAACCTTGTGCATAGGGGGTTCCTCCAGG
Source organism: Tetrax tetrax (assembly GCA_009806455.1). Classification (NCBI taxonomy): domain Eukaryota; kingdom Metazoa; phylum Chordata; class Aves; order Otidiformes; family Otididae; genus Tetrax; species Tetrax tetrax. The sequence goes on along the minus strand of WHYT01017483.1, from coordinate 356,100 downwards.
AGGCAAATCACCAAGGACCTATAGCAGAAAGCATGTGAGAAGGGAGCAAGCTCCTTAGGACAGAGGAGGTGGCATCTGGGAGGGGAACACCAGGGGATCATGGCACAGATCCTCCCTGTGGAAGTGAAAATATTGACTGTCTTGCTGTCCTTTCCCTTAAAATCAGAGTGTAGGAAGAGGCAGAAGTTTTAACATTACTTACTTTAATGTTTTAACATTACTGTCTCTGCAGTAACGGGTGGGAAAGCCCCAGTAAATTAGCCTATCATACAATTTATGACTGAAGGAAATCTTGCTGGACTTCCAGCAACTGGGCCACCTTCCAAAGTCCATAATAAGTTTTTATTTAATTCTTACAGAATCAAAATCCCACCGACTTCATTTCCATCTGCTCAAATATTTCTGTGTGAAAAAAATGACCTCACTATCAGAGGTTCTGCTGCTTTTCTTCAGATATGCAGAAGTATAAAAATAACTCCTCTGTCTTCAATGTGAAAAAATCCTGCATTGTCCTGGGGGAGCTTCAGGCATCTATGAGTTGTCATCATTTTCTCTCCATTTCACCAAATAAAAGCTTTTCAGAATTATTTAGCAACCTTATCAGATCAGCAACAAATCTTCCCTTAGCCTCCTATTCCCACTCTTGGGTTAAAAAGAATGGTTTGCAGATAAGAAAAACACAGGTGGACGCACAAAAGAAAGATAATGCCAGAAGTCATTTCTAGAAGCCATCAGGAGAGCACAAGAGGAATACCAGGAACATCTCCTCACCAAGCAGAGAAAGCAAACGCCTGCAAGCTCCCGTTACATACTGGGGGTGACACTGAAGGTGAAATAACCATTTGCGTGGTCAGTGTACAGCCTATAACACAAGAGGCACCAGGATCAGTTTTACAATTATTTTGTACTGAGATTAGAGTAAAGAATTCAGTAAGTGCTCAAAGACCTGAGATGTATGGTGTGGGAAGTCATCCAAGTGCTATTTATAAGGGTAAACATATGTATTTCTTCTTATTTTGGGAACGGACCCTCACAATGGCTGACACTGGTGACCTCACAAAACTGTGGACAAGGACATATTAGCATAGGGAATGAAAAATAAATTAAGAAGCAGGCAATGAGGAGCAATCATTTGGGGTTGTTTTCCCAGTGTTTCACTGTGTTATCCTGAGCAATCCAGCACTCTTGTGTACATTTTCCCTCCTCTATTTCTCCTTCCAGTACCAAACAAGTAAGTTATTCCTCACTTTGTTGCTCAGTCTTGTGTGTGATGCCGAGCAGGCAAGATGACTGACCAGCTTTTCCCAACACATGACATGAGGGTGGAAAATTTTTCTGGCATAACGTACTTTGTAAAGTCCCTGGTTAATCCTTCCACACAAATATCATTGATGATTTCACGCACATCTACTTGAAAACCAAAACCAACTCAGCAGCAAAGAAGTACAGGAAAGTATGATCCTAGATTTATCTCTAGATACTTGCTGTTAATAAAAACAATAACAAACCAGCAATTTTCTTGTCCTACCAGCGAACAGAATCAGAAGAAAATTAAGGGCAAAATGTGTTCAGCTTAGTGCAGAAGAGGCAGGAGGTGTTAAGTATGAGTAACCAGGGGCTGAGGCAGAGCATTCTGTGGTCCTAGATGCTCTTCTAGCTTTGGAACATGATAGCCTATTTTTTGCATATATTAACTTAATCTTCATTATATCAGGTATGCATGCAATCAGTATTTTAGCTCCCTAAGCTTTTGTAACCCCTCATGTTACCTAGACAGTTCCAAAATCCAGCTGCTGGGAATCCAGTGAAGTCTCGTGCTCTTCTTATGTTCTATATTTTTTAAGATAAACAGATTACCAAAACTATCTTGTGATAAGTAGAAAGCTGAGCTCAACAGAGAGGCTGTTTCAAACTGAGAAATAACACAACTGGAATAACAGGAAATTTCAGGCTGCTAAAATTAGTTCCTGTGAATAATGACTTCTCATGCAAAACAGGTTTTGATAAAAACTCCGCTGGTGCAGCCTCCGCAATCTGGCTGTCATTAACAAGATGCATTGGAGACTGGCACCAAAACAAAAGTGTTGTTTCCTAAGACATCCTTCACCTTGCATATCACAGAAACAAATATTTGTCTAGAGCGTCGACACCCCAGAAACAGTTTGTTCTTCCAGTGTCATAAACTAGAGGCTCTCATGTGAGACTGAGCTTGTGTCTGGAGGCACTCAAACCACTTGCTGTAATCATAGCTCAAAGCATCTTTAATTTATGCCTGGCTTCTGTGCTGGATTCCCCTGAGTTTCCATCTTCTTAAATGACAACAGCCTGTCCAGAGTGGCTGTGAGGATTCGTGGGAGAGGTGGGGAGGTGATGCAGGATGAAGTGCTTGGCTTGCCCTATGCATAAATGCATCTCCAGCTGGTTTGGGCATGTGCAAGTAGCTTCAACTGTGCTGAGTGTGGAGCTGGAAACAGCATATCCAGATAGGTGTGGTGATATATTGGAATTAACAACACCTGCTCAGGGCAGGATTAATTACCAGTATTGCTCCAGGTGCAATACTACTGGTGCTTGGGGCATCTCAGCGCCATGTCGTGCTGTGTGGGGTGAGCGTGCTGGCTCTGCTCCCTCCAGTGGTGTGGCACTGCCTCAGACAGTAAACCTAGATGTCAAACTTGTGCCCATCACTGCTGGTATCAGACACCCCAGCCAGGGCTACTTCCTACCAGCTTAGGGAAGGACCCCTCTTCCCCTCTGTCTTTACTGCATCCCTGATATCCACTTTCTTACAAGGCCATGTCCAGAGTTTCTGGCTATGCCTGGAAGCAATGATGAGATCCAGTTCAAGATCAGGACATATCAGATGTGCGCTGGGTTTCTAAGCTCCCACTGCAGTCAATAGAGATGGAATCAACGGAGACTGATGCAAATGTACCACAGAGCAGATGAAACGATGTTGTGGACGCAGGAGGCTGAGTACGGAGCAGAGTGTGATCCAGTAGCCTCAGCATGGGCATCTGGTGCTATCCGACACAGTCCATGGTCTCCTGCTTGGCCTCCATCTGCCACTCCAGAAGGAAGGTCTCCGCAGTGCACTACACTTGCCAAATCCACTTGGTTGTCCCCGACACCCGACATGGCTCTAAAGGTGTAAATTTAGGCAACTGAATGGCACATCCTGGTGAAATGACTCCTTGTGTTGACCCACGCTGGGTTGAGGTGCTCACATGCAAAGTCCAGTACCACTGGAGAAACTGTCAAGTGCACAGGACCCCTTGTCCCCAGCCGGCACGAATTCCATGGAGCTACGGGGGGCTGGACCATCCTGCAGCCACAGCTTGAGGCCAGGCGGTACACTATATGTGACCAAACCAGCACTCAGCACCCACACGAGGGCAACCAGAGCGAGCCCTGGAGTGCCACTGACTGTAACAGGAGCTGAAGGAGGTAGCTCACGTGCAGAAATATTCAGGGAGGTGGTTTGATCTCAGACCCAATCCCACCCAAGCAGTAGGAGTCTGGCAAATACATTACCACGCTCCTTCTATGGCAACACATTATTGCTATTCATTTTTACTGTACGTAATACAAATCAGGTCTTTATTACATGAAGCACAGAAACCCTGAAAAGATTTCCTTGTCCTGCAAACATGAACTTATAGGGACTCACTCTTTCTAAACTGATTTAAGCCTTCAGGGTTGGGAATTCCCCGTGCAGCAAATGGGGAATTTAGATTTCAGGAGTGTGTATGCCGTTCTTGACAAGCCCAGTGCATGCTGATTTGGAAAACAGAGCAGGAAAGAACTGAGCTGAACCTTGAAAAAAGAGCGGCCTCGCTTAGGAAGGGGGAAGGTTTATGGATAAGATTGAAACCTTCCACCTGTTGAAGATGTGTTTATTAACTGCGTAGTGGAGGACACATTGTTCAGCACTGCCTCATCCATATTCCTCAGTAAGATGCATAAAAGCAACAAGTCAAATAATAAGTCTGCCAGCTCAAGACTTTTGGTGCATGAGTGGGACTGAAAATTTGGAGGAAAGCAGAGCCAAATTTATCTCAAGGCAACGAGGATGCAACAGTTCTCCCGTCCCACGGGCTGCCAGATGGACACATGGTAAATATTTGGCAATAAACTGAACCTGGGCAGTGGTTGACTCTGGAAGTGAGGCAGTGTATTCCTGTTTTGAACCTGCATCCTCCTCCTTCCTGCTCTCTGAAGTTGGTATTCAGCAAAGTGCCATGAAAGCAACAGAAAAGACTCTATCTGATTGTCCTGCCATGGCTGGCAAGGACCAAAAACATCAAAAAACCCCAACCCCTAGGCCTTCCATGGTCAGATTTGCTCGTGGAAGACGACAACTTTGTGTCAGCCCACAACATCCTCATCTAAAAGAGCTCTAGGAATAATGTGTGAAGCAGTCTCTAAGGTATTTTTCCATGTCTGCTGTCTTCCTCACTGCTGTAGCATGTCCCACTGGGCTTTGCCACTAAGTCAGAATCAGCATCATTGATTTTTGCTGCGTTATGCAAAATTTTTTTTTTGCATCCTGCTATTGATGGTTGCTCCAAGATAAATCCATCCTCCTGCAAAGTTTTGTACTGAAGAGGTTTTCAAATATTCATGTAGACTGAAAAGTCAGTCATAAAATTGATGTTTTTAGGCAGGACTAATAACCATACTGCAAATAAATAAAGCCTTCCTACACAATCTTAACATAAAAAAGCTATTTTGTGTAGCATGAAACTTATGCTCAACTAAATGAAAATGTAAAGAATGAACATTGCACCAAGTAGATAATACAGCAATGAGGTTGTCCTGGCAAAAATAGGCTGGCTTTACTACACCATTAAAAAGTTATTCATGTTGACAAGCATGAAATGTTTGCATAAGGAGAAAGGAAACAAAGTAGGAATGCTTTAATGCTGTGCCTCATTGGAGCTGCTTTTTCCTTCAGCCTTGTATAATTGTGACAGTTGTGTAAAAGGGAAAAATTTTAAAAAAAGGAAAAGTACTGGTAATGCTGGCATGAAAAGACATTTGTTTCTGCAGCAGTCAACAGCTACACAGTAGCTCTGTGCTCTCTTGAACAAAAGGAACAGGCTTGTTGTGCTCTGTGGTCACCCTGGGTCAGGCCATGGCCAAATCCTGACCTCCTCTTGAAGACCCACATGAATAGCTCCTGCTTCAAAGTCTGCTAGGCTGTGCAGATGCAACCTACGCAATTGTTATTTGAATGACATGCATGGACTCACAGACCCAAGCCCTAAGCAGAGAATGTGCCATCAAGACCCCTAAGCTAGAGGGAGACTTCCGACAGGTTCACGGAAAACAAGTTCTCAATCCAAATACTAGCAGTGATTTCATATGCACACAGGGCTGGATTTAGAGGATGATGCCCAGAAATTTTATGGATGTCCTTCTCTGGACAGGACTAATGACCCCTGGTACCAGGGTATCCCTGTGACTACGGTGGCCAGGACACCTTTCCAATCCTTCCAAGTGTTGTTGCTGGGACAGGAGTTGGCTTACCTACTCCCATGGCTCAAGCACTGAAGGTGCACCCACATTTAGAGGACTAGCTGCACCATTTCATGGAGACAAGTTTGGATATAAGGAAGAACCTTTTCCCCATGAGGACAGTCAAGCAGTGGAACAGATTGCCCACAGATCTAGTGCAGTCTCTGTCTTCAGAGGACTTCAAGACCAGTCTGGATAACGCCCTAGGCAACCTAGTTCTACCTCAAAGATAGGATTTCCTGAGGTTCCCTCCAGTCTAAATTATCCTATTAAGCTTTTGTGATGAAGGGTGGAAGGTACTGAATGAGGATAGGCACTAAATCTCTATAAATATATGAGTTCTGAGATCTATTCACCACTTTGGAGAATGCAAAAAAGTCTTGGTTCTGAAGCTTTCTCAAGCTTTCTCAAGCAACCAATCCCCACTCCTCTGGGCAGCATTAAAGGAGCCAAGTTCTGACACAAAAGCAAAGGCTTGATGGAAGAGCAACAGAACTGACAGGGCAGAAATCAGCTCAGCCTCTCCTGTGGGACCAGACGGTTGGATATGTTAAGAAAATGATCCTTCATTTTCTGTAAATTCTCAACACTTTGTATTACTTGTATCACTTGTTTTGATGAGAATAATTCACTGCAGTACACAGAAAGCTCTTCCTCCCTTATCCCGCTCTGTGTCCTACTCAGGGAATGGAAAGCCATTACAATGATGCCTCAAGGGAGGCGACCCTTCAGCATACACCTGTAGACACGATGCTGTGCTCTGTGGACATGGCCAGATTTGTTTCTTGTCAAAGCTAACCTGAGCAGGGGAAGGAATAGCTTCACTAACATCACAATCTGGACAAGTCTATAATATTGCACACCATGTAGTTCAGATGGGAGCAAGGATTTTTTCTTTTGAAGGGTCCTGGTTCATTTCCTACCACTTCTGCCCACATTCCAGGCTTTATGTAACTGAGAGATGTCCAGGGTTCCTGTTCTCCTGGGTCATAAGTGTCAGAGATTAACTTGCTTAGACCAGATAAAGTGGGTAACTACATGGTGGAAGAGCATGTTGCAGGTCCCAAAGCTGCCTGTGATTGAAAACCCAACAGATACTCACAGGATGTATGCGATGACCCCGATGGACCAGCAGTCCACGGCTTTGCTGTAGGGTTTCTGGGCCAGCACTTCAGGAGCTGAAAATAAAAAGCCAAAAAAGCACGTTACCAGACCAAATATTTGAACGTGGTCAAGAGGTAGGACCCTGAAACTTGAAGATCCCTGAGACCTTGTGACGCCCTCCACACACAGCCCCTGCATTTGCAAATATTTGATGTTTTTGAAGCTCATATTCTCACAAAGAAGGACAACTCCTAAGTGGAGCAAATTACCCGTTTTCTGACTCCAAGGACAGAAAACAAAACTAAGCACAGAAAAATGCACAAGAGGCAGAGGGCCATCACCTCCCTGTCAGAAGAACTTTAGGAGACTTGGAGGAAAACAAGGCCGAGATTTGCACTGGTGCCAAGATGCGTGTTCATCGTGACAGCCTCACAGCTCCACCGCATCGCGCTGCCGAATCGGGGATTTCAAGAGGCAACTCAGAAAGTGCAGTGTGTCAAGGAGGTGATAAACTGCGTCTGCAGGAGAGGAAGCAGAGTTGTCCCCATACCTCCCAACAGCTGCTTTCCAAAGCCTGTTGGATGCCAGAGTCAGAGGGAGTCATTTGTCCTGTCTGGGAATACAGACACCTCAGAGGGAAAACTAAAAAGTAGCAGGAATCGGACATGTGCACAAAGGAATTGAGCTTTCTGCTTCTAGAGCTTTCAGCCACCACCATAGAACGAATTTTGCTGGAAGTGAGTGCCTAGGCATATATTGAAACTCTTAGTGGACCTGCTTTCCTTTCTTACACCAGTGAGAGTTAAAAAGATGCATTTTTTTTTTTGTTTGGGAGCCTGGAGTGTAATATATTTTCCCTGTTGGGGACTCTCAGTGCAAATGCTTAAACGTAAATTTAAAAACCCCATGTCTCTAATCTTTTTCATGTAAAGAAGCTTTTGCTTTTTTTCAAAGCAAAATGTCCACAATAATGCAAGAAATCACTGATTGTGGCATTCCTAAAGCAAAAACCACAACACTTGCCACACTAGGTTTTAAAAAGCTCAGTATTTCCTCTTAATACCTTGGAGTTCAAATGCTGCAAAAAGATCGTGAAAGGGCAAGTCCCAGCAAAATCATTTATTTGGGGTTACACCTTCCTCTGCTAGGAGTCTTACCAACATCAAAGCAGTTGGTTACTTGAAGAACAGCAAAAAAAATTGTGAAGCACATAAATGTATTAAAACTTGAGCCTCACATTTAGCTGCTACATATGCTTTGGTGTACTGGTAAGGACTCTTCAAAGAGTTCTCTTCTTAAGCTAGACAAGTCAACAAAACTAAGGTCAAAACTGCCAGCAAGGAAGGGAACAGGAAGGAATAATGAGAAACAGAAAAGACTTTCTGGTGCTTGGGCATGAGACCTTACAGAAGGGAATGAAGGGAAGACAGTGCACAAGGCAGATGAGGGCATCCAGGTTGCATTTCCACAAGGAGCAGAATGATGGAAAGGATCAAGTCACACTAGGGACATATGGTAAAAAAAGAAGAAAAAGCCAAGGGAATGTGGGTAAAAGAACAGATGGCAGTCAGATTACAAAGACTCTTGAAGACTGGGACACGTCCCAGTACGCAGCACAGGGTAAATATTACCCCAGTCTTCAAGTCATGCAGCAAACTGGGACCATTGCATGTATAAGAAACCAAAATGATGGCTCTGTTCATACACTGCTATTCCCAACACACTGTTGTAATGTGTGAATACTCCAGCACCTATCTAACGTGCACCAAAGGAGGTTTCTTTCCACCATACCTAGCATGAATGGTTCCTAACTTGGCCACAAGTGTTCGGCAGAAACCTGCACTCCAATTCCCAAAAAATCCCTGACTCCTTCGGTGACATGGGCTCACTGCTGTAGTCTATTAAGATAAAGTTAAAATGTTCTGATATAAGAGCAGACAGAGCTGTGGAAATATAAAAGGCACCCAGCTGGCACCCAAAACCAACGGTTGGGTCCGGGTCTGTGTGCCAGGTTGCTGCTAGTCAGCCTGGTGCAGGTGAATCTGAAGAAGAACTTGGGATAAAAGAGTAAAGCACTGGACAGCCATCCTATTCAGCCTGCTGTGGCCTCCCAGATAACCTGGCGAGCTGGCAGAGTCTGGCAAATTTACATTTTTCTTGTGTAAACCAGTTGAACCTCAAAGTTGCTCAGGGCAGCCTTAGCAGACAACGCTTGTGTCCCTTAGCCTGACTCTTTCCTGAGTCATCAAAACTTGCCTCCAAATTTTCCTCAAAAAATAATGGTTTTTTTTTCAAACTGTGCATCAAATAGGGTCTACAAGACACCATTTCCTTTTTCGTCCCATCCCTTTTGACCAAATTCTGTGATAAAATATGCTGAAGAAGAGAGTTCATTTTCCCCTGTCCTTAGGTGATTCGATATCTTCCAACTCTCCAGTCCTTCCAAATTTCCAATATTTTATTTGCGTATCTCTTCTACCTTTGACTGTCTGCTCCTGTTTGCATCATTTCCAAGACCAGTAAACACTATACATCTTACATCCACCCAATAAAATATTATGCAAATGGCTCCTAAGCACCACAGATCCTAGGGAGCTCCTGACATCACACAGATACGCCACATTAACATAACAGAAAACAAATCTGAGACGAGGGGATATGAACTATATAGAGATTCTCCCTCTTAAAACATCAAAGCTGTGCTGGGGCATTTCTCTCTGTTTTAAAGGAGTGAAGATAACAGTCAGTTGCTGCTGTGGATGGTGGCTGTGAAGCAGGTAGGAACACCAGAGGAACAAGCCCAAAGCAAGCGTGAGGCTACTGCCTTTCCTTTGGCCAACTTTAACAAAGAAAGGCAGGAGGTTTCAGTAATTATTTTAAGGCCAAATGGATGCTTTTGATTTTTGTTCCAAAGAGCTGACATGCAAAGGGAACAGGAGAACATAGCTAAGCATCATCTGTCTCTGATGTATGGAGACGATGGAAATATTTAATGAGCTGAAAAACAAGTCAGAGGAACTCAGAAATTATGGTAGATCAGTGCCAAGAGGCAAAAGCAGGAGACGCAATGAAAAAAAATCCAAGAGCTGGCAGCATTAAAGGATCAACACAGACGGCTGAGGAGACAAAACAGTAGTAAGGAGAAGGGGAAAGTCAAAGCTCCCATTTGTGGTGCTGGGGAAATACCAGCTGAGCTTCCAGTATCGCATCTCCCCAGGGAATCATTGTGGGCTCAAATGCTACAAAACATTCAGCCAGAGACTGGGGAGTCAATGAAGCAAACCTGGACCCTTCCTCCACACCCAGGAGTCATGTTTCAGGTCAAATCAGCATTGCTACCAGCAACACGTGGCAGTCAAAATGCTGGGTCGTGGTCCTAGGGCCTCATTCAACCTGTAGGTACATGAAGATATGCTTCCTAGGCCAGGTGGTCTGCTGTTTTATAGTTAGGTGGGATTTTTTTTGTTTGTTTAGTTATGTTTTGCTTTTAACAAGAGGAAAAAAAAAATCAAAGGCTTGCTTGAAATTGAGGTTTTAAGAAAAGATACAGACTAGGAAAGTCTGTAACCTTTCAGAGCACTATGCCATTACCCCCAGTGAGCTAATAAGCCCCCTAAAAATGCAACTGCTGGATGCCAAAACAGCAACCCATGCTCTTGCAAAGAGCTCAAGGAATGGGGATAGCTCTGATACTTTAAGTCTGTTGAACAAACTGTACAAGTCATGAGGGTGCCTGTTCTTCATATCAGCCTCATACTTAAAAAGCAATTCTCCTTCCCTCCCATGGTGGTGCTGCTCCCAGCAGATTTTGCTATCTCACAAGAACTCAGGCTAATGCTATTTTCTGTGGTTTGTATGGTATCCCACAAGCTGCATGCCAGAAGGGAGGAGACATTTGAACAAAGGGTGATGGTTTTGAAGATCCCCATAGGACTGACAAACCAGCAGGCTGCTGTAAATGTGGGAGGAATAAAAAGACCTAAATAGGGTTAAAATAACCAGGGACCTGCTTACATTGGGCAGAGACACAGCTCAACTGGCCCAGCAAATTGGCCTGGTGCAAGCCAGGACTAGTAGCTCAGCTGGTGACTATTTCAGTACCAGTTTCCATCATGTAGGCAGGTCCTGCGAGTAAAGAAGGGGAAATGTGAATGGGCTGCGAGGTACACAATGGCCATGGAATCTGAAAGGCAAGGTGAGTGATGGGAAGAGTTTGTAAGGGACACCAAAGGGAGATGGTGCCAGGCCCATTGCTTAGGAGTTGAAGGTACTACCTCAAGAAGACGGACAGAGAGGAACAACCCTGCACCATTGAGAAGATGGTTGGATGCACGAAGGGCCAACCCAGCTCCTCTCCTGAAGGCAAAGATGATACAAAAGCAGTGTGAGCTCCCCTGCCGCCATACAAAGCATCTTCCTCACGGTGCAAACAGGCTAAGAGGTAAACGAAGCAGCTTCACCAGAAGACCAGAGTCCCTCTTCTGCTGACTTCTGGAATGCAAATAACTTCTTTTCCTCCATCGCACAATCCTCTAGTCTTCATCTTGTTTTGGCTGGCCAATACTTTGCAGTTTAGTGCTGTTTCCAAAGGATAGCAGGGTTTTGGCGCAGCTCTGATGGCTTCTTGTGCTCCTGTTGTCCCTGTTTCATGTCACTGAGTCAGATTTAGATAGCTGTCATGGAACATAATGCAGCTACAACCACATGCAAGCAAACCCCATTTCAGGATATGGCAATGGAGTCACGACCTTGTGCCTGAGCAAACTCTGATGAGAGCAGTTCCCATGCTTTATTTTTACTTCATTACTCATGTTACCGCCTAAATAACTCCTGGGGTTGCTTTTTGCTAATAAGGATATTCCAAAGGCTTACTGGATATTTTCAAACCTTTGACTCAAAGGTTACCGAATAAGTAAAAATTCAACATAGAAATCTATTGTTTACTTAAATGCTTTGATCTTGCGCAGGGCTAAGAGAAACGCATGGCTTTGATATGATCTGAAATGGCTACTGGGTTTCTGGCAGAGCTGAAAGGTATGAAACGATATTTCACAAAAGCACTACAGAGAATAACACCAGTGAGTGAGGTGGGGTGTACAGGGACCAACCACACATCCAGGGTCCAGCACAATCCCTGCAACAGGGAAATACAATAAAATTTTACGTGAAGTTGGGTTGGGACTCAAAGCAAGAATTTTCTAACTCAGTAGGATTAAGATAATTAGTCAGCCACAAACACAGTTCATAATTAAGCATTTCTGCAAAAGGAGATCAGACTGCCCAGGACAGGCTTTCTAACATTTCTTCCAAATTTTTCAATGCTCATGAGCATCTTGAGGGCCTAAGTCCCATCTGCAGAAGTAACCAAAGCTTTTGAGAGATCAGCTCTCACAGAAAGTCAGTTAGTGAGATCTAATTCCCAAAGAGCCAAAAATCTCTCTAAAGGAACTTGCTGAGAGACTACAGTCACCTCCTGGTGAGTGTCCAACTTGATACACCTCAAGGATGACTCATTTTCAGGCAGTTTTGAACACCTTCTTTATCAAAATCAAGTTCTTAGAAAATCAAGTTCTTAGAAACAAACCAAGCAATCCATGACAGATCACTAATGGCTTACACAGATCTCGCCCGTAATCACACAGATCACTCAAGGTTTTGAAAGCACCATTTCTTCTCCAGTTTAGAAGATGGAGTGAGATTCATGCAAGCCAGTTGACACACCTAATTTGCAGTGAAATGAGCCACACAAGGTGCCTCATCTTACCCAATTTAGGTGCTATCAAAAAGTTTGGCATCTAGTCCCAACTAGACTCCTTCCATAAGAAATGGAGAGAGAGATAAGAGTCCTAAGCAGATAAGAAAACTGATATTTATTACAAAGTTTAATTAAAATTACATCCTCCCTTATTTGATGAATTTCTGAATCACACAAACAGGAATTTAGTGTCTTGGGTACCACCATTCTCAGAGATGAAACTGAGAAAAGCTGAGTTAAAAGTTGAAACACACAGAGTTGAAAGTATATCCTAATAAGGGAAATTAGACAGAAATGACGGGGGGCTTGCATACTTGCAAATAGTTGCAAAGGACAGCAGACATGGGTTAAGATCAAGTCTCCTACCAAGTCAGAAGCTTGTCCACCATCTCGCACAGTGGGATCCAACTGAATCCATATTCAGAGATAAAGAAGTATAAATAGCAGGAAATGTTAATGACTTCTTAATGAAGCCCTGAGTACCTTTGGCATGTGATGCATGCCTAACTTTTTTCCAGGAATTTAAAAGCAGTGGTTAAACTGACAAAAATAATTAATTCCTCATAAAATCTTACAAAATGGGATGTTCTACATATCTTTAAAGAAAAGTGCCGTGAAGTACATTGTAAGTGATGGATTCCTGAGTGTTACTTCAATGGCTAGGTAAGATGGCTGGAAATAAATCCAAAAAGAGTTGGCAGAGAGGACACCTCATGGGCCAACACTGTGGCTCATGTCTGCTCCAATCCCTATGAGGACATGTACTCATGCTGTGCTATTAGAAGGAAGGACTCTTACATTTTTTTGAGGACATTTTAGGGAGGTGCTGCAAATTAGAGTGATGCTGAAAAGTATCAAAGCTTTTGGATGTAGACAAATCACAGACTATGTATGCAGAAGCCATGTCACCAGGTACAACATTCATGGAGATACCTTTGTGGGCATCACCACAGTAACAGACAATAAAAATTCTCTGAGCTCAGAAAATGTTGTCTGGGCAACCAATTGTATTAAAATAAAAAAGCAGCACTAAAGAGGAGCTGTCTCCTGTGCAAAAAAGAAATAGAACAAATATTTAAAGAGGTTTTTCTTTGTGAGAGAGGGGAAAAACTCCTGTCAGCACTTCAGAAATAAGTGGCCATGACCTCTTGAACCGTGATGAGTAAATCTTGTGTTCAGTAAGGTAACAACGGGTCTGGAGGCACTTGTGTAGCTATCAGCATGCAGACTATGAGTAATGAGAGCTCTCAAACATCTCACAAAGCACTAAAATTCATGTCACATGCTCTGAGAGCTTCCTCTCCAAAACAGCAAGTTTTCTTATGTAAATGGCTACGCTGAGAGGCCGTATGAGATCACTCAGTGCCCAAGCTGAGTCTCACTCCCTCATTTTCATCAGCGCTTCAGCAAACATCATCTGAGCTTCCCTGTGTCTCACAGGCTTATTCTAGTCAGTGCCCATTTCAGAACAAAATAAAACATGTTAATTAAGGATAGAAGAGCTGACAGCAAAAATTGTGAAAATTGCTGTCTCAGGTCAATTCCTGCTAGTGCTTTGGAAGAATATTTGCAGTCTGGTGTGATTACAAAAGACCGGCCATCATTCAGGCCGTACAGAGCGCATCCTGACTCATATATCTTAAAATAAAGAAGAGATGGGCTGATGAAATGGGAAACCACAGAAATCTGTTCCTTTTGCTGGTGTTATCAGGATGGAGTGTGATTGTGCAGTGTGAAGATAATGGCCAGAAGAAGGTATTCCTGGGACAAATCTGGATCACTGTGTCATGACTGCATTGTCTGTTTGAGTTCTTATACCATCTGAGGTATGAAAACAGAGGTGAGGTGGCAGCTGCAAAGTGGGAAGGAGTCTCTCTCTGACTGCTGGAAAACATCAGGTCTTTCCTACCAGAACAATGTGAGACAAATCGATCCCTGGGGACGTCACTGTCATTTCAGCTTCACAGTTTTCATGGATATTCCAGAGATTAATTTTACTGTCTCAGCTGACCAGCTTGGTATCATAGGAGGGCACAGGCTTGCTGGACTTGTCTCATGCATGAAGTGAGCCTTTTACATAGCGTTTGCTCAACCATCATTCTCACATTCAGTTACTTCAACTTTTTTTAAAGGATTCTGGTAAACACACTGCTAATCCATAGCCTGGTACTATCACTACCGAATGGATAGAAGAGCAAAAAATAAATGATAGGAAACAATTGACGCTGTTCAGGAAGGCCCAAGGATATAAAGAGCTTTTGCATATTGACATTTAAGAGTCATTAACTTAACATGGTTGTAACAGAGGATGACTGAACACATCTGGATAAATTAAGGTCTTTCATTTTACTGTCTTCTGTCAGGGGAATCTGGCAAATGCTCTAAGTCCTTTAAGAGTAAAATACTATGTTACACTAGGTAAAACTTCTTGGTTTTATAGATGCTTGCAGAATCCATGCATTTGAGGATATTCTTCACATGCTCCCCATTTAGCTACAGACAGTGTCTTCGAGAAGACCATTTTACAAAGGATTCAAGCCATGGAAGTGAATCCCACAAAGCCTGAGCTGGATGAGGAGCCTGAGCTCCTCATTTAGCTACAGGCAGTGTCTTTGAGAAGACCCATTTTACAAAGGATTCAAGCCATGGAAGTGAATCCCACAAAGCCTGAGTTGGATGGCAGGTTGGGGACCTGAAGGAGAAGAGCCCACAAGGTAGAGCATCAGTAACTTCTGAAATCTCTATTTCTAATGAACATCTGTAGAATCCCTTGTGCACTATGTAGTAGCACTGGAAAACAAATATTCTTCCCTTTTCACTATGTGTCTGTGTTGCAGCTGGGAAAAGTGGATGGACAGTATAAGCAAACCTCTTACCAACATAGCCAGGAGTCCCACAGGCTGTGGACATCACATCTCCTTTACCCTCCATCTTTGACAATCCAAAGTCACTGATCATGATTTTTGACTCTTCATCCTGGCTGTAGTAAAGCAGGTTCTCAGGCTAGAAAGGAGAACAAGCAAAATGGATTTTGAATATATGTCCAGTAACAATGTCCGTTGGATAATGCATTGCATTTAATACAATCTTTAGTTACACCATACACTAATATAATTTGGTTCCCTTAAATCCTAAAGAGTTGCTCTTACCACCTATATGGAGATCCTTTCCAGATTCCTGTATGGCAACTAATGGAAAAAGCTGACACCTTGAGCTTTGAGCAACTTTCCTGGGCTAACAAACTTCTTCTTTGGCGTCCCAAATAAGAACTAAGGCTAGTCCTTTACTTGTGAGATGTATCTGACATATCATCATTTCGGAGCGATAAAACAGAAGGATTCATTTGAAGACAGGTAAATATGGCAAATCCAGGTAATGTAATGAAAAAAATTCATACAGCAGTTATAAAAAGGAAAACAGTAGATATTAGAGAAATTTTGTGTCTTCTCCAATGGAAATAAACTGTTATGTGAGAGGAAATGCCTTTAGAGTTAATAGAATTGCAGCAGGGATGTTTTAGCTAAAGCTAATTAGGAAAAAATGCTGCAGCACTAAGCACAGCAACTTGTTTATGCTGAGAGAAAACAAGAATCACTCCACAAAGCCCCATGACTACACTAATGTCAGGCAGGCTGGAGAGCCCAACCAGCTACATCTTGTACAGCACAGCCCTCCATCCACACGTTTTGAATGTGCCTGTGCTACACAGTGAAGCTCTTTCTAGGTGCTGTGAGAACACACTTCTTCCCCTACTTAGTATTTGGACTTGCAAAAAAATCCAGCATCTGCTGGCACTCTGACAGCCTGGTGTAACATAATGCCATTGCACCACCCCGACCTTGGGGTCTTCATCCATAAAAGTGATGGATACCCAATGTTTCAACATAACCCCAGCGTAGACTTCTTGCCCAGAAGCTGGTACAAATGTCCAATGCAACACATTTTTGTCTATCAGCTCACTGTGTGCTCCAGGAATTGGTGAGAAGGAGCTGCAGCCACACAACGTCATCAAACTCCTTAGGACGCATCCAAGCATGGATTTGTAAGGAGGAGCAATTGCCCTGCAGCAGCACCAGCATCTATCTTCCCTTCTCCAGCCTGTAACCTCCTGTTCTGGAGCAAGCAGGCAGGAAGAAACGTTGCAGGGTTACATCGCCTTAACCCTTCTCTGAGGTTCCTGTTTAGCCTCAAGTTGAGGTTTAAGGACTTTCTGGCTCCCTGGCCCCAGCGTGAAGCCAAGTAGTGATGGCTTTATCCATGGAAGGATCTACAAGCTGCATCAGCTGTGAGTCATCTGGGATTGAGGCAAAAAGGGAAACAATTCTGTTTGTAAAAATAATTATGAAGTTGTACCATTTATGTTTCTTTCTCATGATACTTTGTAAGCCCAGTGCTTTAATTTGCCATTATAACATTGACACTGTTTTCAGGTACCACATGAGTCAGTTTTATGCCATGGTCTGCCCTTGGTTGCAGTTACTCCTATTTTTACCAGTGCATTTCTATCTGCTGAGAGGCTGGTAGAGCTGGTATTAAGGGAAAGCCAATTATTTCCCAACGATTTCTGCTACCTCACCTCTGGCCCCCACTTACCCGTATTCAGTAAGGCCAAAACCTCCACTCATTTAAAACTTAAAAGTCATTTAAAACCAGTTTAAAAGAACTCTGGTTCTTCAAGGTGGTTAATTGCAAAGGCATTAACAAGGTGGCTCTGTACCAAGCAGAGCCTTTCAGTCTTTTTGTACATCCTGAGCCTTCCTGGACTTAATCTGCTGTCATCTCTTGGTATCTGCTGCTGCGTTATTTAGATTATAGACTTGGAGCACAGATCTGCTTTTCCCAAATACAGCAAGTCCTATTCTGGTATCTGAATAACACATAATTACAATAAATAATTGTTATAGATGTTTCAAGGGTTGTATTTTTGTACAGTGGATTCTTTCCCAGAGTTTCATTTTGGGGTTCATAATTAGAAACTTGCACTTATCTTGATATTTGGACATCATAAAAAGCCTTACTATATCCATATTTTTGCCGTCATGGTATGTTTGTTCTAACAGAAATTCACAGCAGGTGTTCCTCATACACCACATTTTATGAGTCACTTTTAGTAACTGGTATGGTTCTGACAAAGACTTGCAAACAAAATGTAAGAGAGAAGAAGAGCTAGTCTTTGCTCCGAAATACCACTGGAGAAGGTTGGTTTGATCTAAATCCAGTGTGTCCTTACATAAACTCAGAACGTAATTTGTAGATGAATCCATTTCCCAATTACCAAATGTCATATTTTATTATAGGAAGTTTTAAATAAGATTAGTCTGTTTTAAAGTGAGAGCTACAGCTTTCCTTTAAATTACAAAGGCAGGAATATTAAGAGTTCATACAATGGAGTATCTGAATTAAGAGGACTCAGACCTCCCTCCAAAACCTCTGGTCGCAGAAAGAAGCCTGAAGTTATTTCCTACAGATTGAAATTGGGAGAAAGGTGGCCATGTTAAAATACTGTACAATGCATAATAAATATGAGAATATTTCTACCTACTTCGGGAAATGAATGGGAACTGAAGGCAGCACGTGAAGACTGTAGGAGACAGAAGACTGACCCATTACTCCTTAAAGAAAAGCCATTCTTTAGGACTGCTAGGACTAAATTGGACAATGCTGAGGAGGAAATACTTTTTGCGTACTTCACTGTATATTTTTTTTTAGTGGATTCAAAGTTTTAAAAAGTGCCAAATCAAAACTTTTAAAAATGTGATTTTACTTTCTATTATTCTACTTGATCTATTGAAGAGGAGATCATAGGATGCCCAGGTGTGGCAGAGGAGTCCAGGACCACAGCAAGTCCCTTGCAGCAGTAAGGTGTGGAAAAGCTTGATCCTCTGGGAATGACCCTCACGCAGCAAAAAGATTCACATCTGAGGCCAAAGAGCAGCAGAATGAAGTGGCTGTGTTGAGGTTTTTGCAAAATGAGGCCATGACTGCCTCTCCTGTGCACTGTGCCACATTGAAGAACTGTGGTGCTGGTGGTTACACCAGCAATGGGCTCTATTTTGGTCCTACTGCATTGCATTTTGGGAATAATTCTGCCTTTTTTTTTTTTTTACACCATGTAGCATTTCATATCAGCACTGATTTTGGAGGAGATAAAAAGCAAATAAATAGTATCTCTCATCACTACAATTTTTCATCCATCTTAAGGCAAAACAGTGAAGTCCCATTCTCGTACTACAACCTGCACTAGGAGGACTTGCCAAAAATTGCAAACATGCAATTTAACATTAGACTAAATTAAAAATGCAATTTTTCAAAAATGTATTCAATAAAAAAAATGTATTTGAGAGGTTAAAAAAAAGACTTCTTTGTGGCTCTTGACTCTATTAATGTTAATTAAGTCTTTACATAACTTGACCTGTTTTGTCAAATTCTACTATCTTTATGTGGGGACAATTCAAGGACACAGCACCAATGGCCGAGGCAATTCCTGTTTGCAGCATCCCTCCAAAATACAACCAGAGGTGTTATTTCATTCACTGAATTCTTCATGTCTGGCAGTAAACTTTGGTAGAATTAACTAGCTTAGAAACTGAACTCACATTTTTCTTTCGATATTTGTATCTTTTTCTAATGCCTTTTGCTAATTTATTATTTAAGTTACTAAAGAAAGGGAAATTTAGCTGTGTGTTACGAAATCCAAGCCTTTCAGTTTATCTTAATGATGGTTCAAGATATAGGAAGGAAACAATGCAGAAAAAAATGTTCTGGGTTTTTCTTTGCCAGAAAATCTGAGAGTTTTTGATGTGATAACACAGTACAGCTTCCCTCTTACAGTAAAACTTCACTGGAACAGCCAGTCCCACGGGAGGCTGGACTTACATGTGTTAGACTCACATAATTACACAACCTTCATTAACATTGCCCGGAGGACTGAGCCATGCCTCGGTTGTACCTTGAGGTCCCTGTGCACGATGCCCATTCGGTGCAGGTAGTAGACGGCATCCAGGACCTGCCGGATCAGGGTGCTGGCATCCTTCTCAGTGTAGAAACCTTTCTCAACAATACGGTCAAAAAGCTCTCCTCCAGACACTCTGGAAAACATGACAGGGTGCAGAAGTGTGAGGATTTTCTTTGTAATGTGCCTTTTACCTCGCTAAAGGATGGCCAAGTCCATACACTACCCACAGGCAGTCTGACCACATCTCCATCTGGAGTTCTGGGGGCTCTCCCACTATTGCAACAAGCATTTGGGTTTGTTTTTCTCATAGTCCAAGGACTGGCCATGCTATACCGGAGAATAATATCCATTGCACATCAGCGAGTGGTCAAAGACTTGCTAGAACTTGCAGAGGGAAATCACAACTCCACTCCATGGGAACAAACACCAGTTTCCACGTTGTCCCACCCTAGTGAACTTTGTATGGGTGATTGTGGTCTGCTCTTCCCACTGGTGCTAGCCAACTGAGGCTCTAAAGCTCCCTACTCGTATTATCCCTTGGGGTTCACTTTTTACTCTACCGACCAAAGCTTGGGTTTTGTCCTGGAGGAATGGTCCCCACCCACAAGTCAAATGCATACGGTAGTTGCTTCCAGTACCTATAGAGTGTGAGTTCATTAAAGGACTCTGAATCTCTGGCAATTTTAAATGCTCTCAGAGGTCCCCTCCTCTACCCATGCATGTATGCTCATTCATCAGCAGCCACAAACTCTTCAGGCAGAGCATGGCCTCTGCCCGGCACTGGTAGCAGGCAGTTATTGATGAGGGAGCGCACATTATCAGCGCAATTAATCACCAGATGACAGAGATAGGGAAAGGATTCCACAGCTCAAAGAGGAAAGAAAATAAAACCTTGACATCTCACTATTTAATGTCTGCTATGTTACGCTTTTCCTCTGCTCTGCTAGAAATAACATATTCTGAACCCAATCTTAAATAAAGAATGGACACATTAAAACTCCCTGGAGGAGTATCTGGGGAAACAAAAGAGGAAAGAAATGTCTGAGTAATTGAAATAATAAAACTGTCAAAAAAACCCTGCTCTGCTACAGTAAATAAAAGATTTCCATTTTAACAAGCAAAACCTATTAAAAAGTAAAATGTATGTGATACGTTTTTTCAGCAAGTTGCACCACTTAGCATATCATAAATAGCACAGTAAAACTTTCTTTAAAAACAAACCTAATAAAAGGGGAAAAATGATTACAGTCATTAAATACATATGGATTGGGAGCTTGCCATTATATGAACACTAGGTAATTCAGCCACAGCCACTCCAAGCAATAATCTACTTGAATAATGCCATGAAGTCACTTCCTAGGGAAGTTTGAGACCTCAATGGAAGAGAAGGCTACCGCTGAAAACGAGCACATTCAACTTTGAAAAGGAAAAGCAATCCTGGAAGAAAAAAAAATAAACCAGATAATCCTCCTATTAAGTGCTAGGCATACAAGCCAAGCAGCTTGCTAAAATATTGGCATTAAACTTAAGGTGAAGTTCAGAAAGGTGAAGGGTCTGAAGTCCACCCAGGAGACCCCTCGCCATACCAGCAGTCCTGGAGATTGCTGCAGGCAGTGCTGGGCTGACAGCGGGGTGAGGAAAATGCCCTGGTACCGTACCGAATTGGGGGGCCCGTGACTCACGGCGGAGGCATGGCAGGTGGAGGCTGCACCAGCAGAACTGCTATCACACAACAACCTGCTCTGAGATGACAGCCTGAACACGCACGGAAAAACTTGAATTAAAACCCTTTCTTTCCGAGTTTCTCTCAATAGGAGTTGCATTTCTCATACATAGATATGCACATATACATAGGTTTATATACCCAGGGTGTTGCTCCAGCCCCCCCTCAGCCCTACACCCTTTGCCCGTCCCATCGTGTGCCTTGCCAAGAGAGACCGGCCACACCTCTGCCTCGCCGTTCACTGAAGGCAGATACAGTTTTACGGAATCTGGCTCCTATTAGCTGACTGTCTTTTTCTATTTCCCCTCCAGCTCTTTTGTTTCCTGTGGATTGATTGCACTGAAAATTGAGCCCACGCAATAATTAATATGGCTGAATACAGCACATTTCCCCAGGAAAATGCTGTGTGAGCTGTTTTGCAATTTCATAGTTACTTTTGTTATATTCAAGAGATGGACTACTTTCGTAGATACTGATTTATATCACGTGATTTCTTGCATAAGGACTCTCTCCTTCGACATTTACAGAGTATACTTCCTCAAAAATGTTTTC
This sequence comes from Tetrax tetrax, assembly GCA_009806455.1. Classification (NCBI taxonomy): domain Eukaryota; kingdom Metazoa; phylum Chordata; class Aves; order Otidiformes; family Otididae; genus Tetrax; species Tetrax tetrax. The sequence continues at coordinate 334,491 of WHYT01017483.1, read as the reverse complement.
ATTAAAATGACAAAATTTCCCTCCATGCTAGCTCACTCCCCATCCCCTTTAAGCCTCATTCTTTAATCAAAAGCTTTTCTTAGTCAAATTTAGTCCAGTGGATCTACTGTACCCAGACTCAATCTGTTTGTAATTTTATTTCAACACGTGGAAAATATTTGCAACTTCTTAAATGATGCATTGCAAACTAGAGCTTAATCCAAGGATTCAGGAGGAACAGCTGGTAAGTTCACAGCCGCTTGCTTATTCAGAGTGTCAACAGCATCCCAGGTACACACAGAGAGTCGAGGAGCTCAGGCTCCTCCTATTTATTTGTGTGGTGACTCCGTGTCACGGTACACGGGATTGGCATTACATGTTTGCACTCACCTATAGAGTTGCCATGCTGTGGGCAAGTCATGGCTGGGGTTCACCTCCCAGGGATGCTCTGCAACTCAGCACCCATGGCCATGGCTACTTTCCACATGAAGCTTATGTCCATATGGCTTTTCTCCTCCAAAACAGGGTTAACTCAACCATAGCGTCATTGGGAATGCTGCTCCCTCTGTGGTGCCCAAGGATTGACAGAAGTCAATGCTGTTCCAGGAGCAAACCAGCAAGGGCAGCTGTGGGACAGCATTTGCGCTCTAAACTCATGGTGGAGATGTGGCCTGTTTGTCCAAAGTTGATCTTGATCCCAGCCCCCTCTGTCCTGTGGAGACGGGACTTGGCGTCCTGCTCTGAACAGACCTGAGTACTCTCAAAGCGCTCCTGCAGCTTGTTTATTCCAGTCTTTATTATTCGGGGATAATTATTAATTTTTTTAATGGCATTTAATTTGCATTGCAAACTAGAGATTAATCCAAGGATTCAGGAGGAACAGCTGGTAAGTTCACAGCCGCTTGCTTATTCAGAGTGTCAACAGCATCCCAGGTACACGCAGAGAGCTTTGCCCTCTCTCTGGCAATTTTGAGCCGTGCACAGGAGGCAGAGTTGAAACTGCAGGCAGTAAGAGCAGAATTAGGTCTTTGTCTTAAAGAAATTTAAGACAAAATTTTCTGACCAGAAAAAGAGGGCAGGAGGAATTTCTTATTAGTGGAAGAGGACTGCTCCTGCCTTGCAGCTGGCGCTGGCTCATGGAGCTGGACACGCTGTCCCAAACATCAGCACAAGGAACCTTTTTCCCCTGCTGATTTCAATCTTGGTTCCTTTCAAAGAGAAAAAAAGTCAAAGAAGGAGTAGCCAAGTGCAATTATTTGAAAAGCATTTAACCCTAGGAACATCTGAAGTCTCATGCTGTGATCCAGAGCAGCATCAGCCCTGACCAGAGACTCAGAGCTGTGCAAAAATCAGCAAAGCGACTGCAACTCTGTCTTCTGGGTGGATGCTGGGATCACCTAAAAGGTGTGCACCACTCTGTCCCTTGGTCCTTGCTTGGCCACTAAAAAGTGGCTCTCCCCTGGTTCACCAAGGGGTGTGGTGAAAGCCCAGTGCTGGGAGGAGCTAAGCTGGGTGTCTACATCACACATGGACACCATGAACATGTGCCCTGTCTGGCTCCAGGAATATGGGAATCACTGTTAAAATAGTGCCCAGAAGATTAATTTTAAATAATTTAAAAACCTAGCCAACCATAAATAAAAATACTTTTAATTTCTACTACATATTTTACCTAAGGTTGTGTGCTTTAGCTCATGTCACTGACTATCAACACGAGGAAGGCCAGAATAAACATTATTTCCATTTTCTCATTGCAGGAAAGAGAGAATCAGACTCATCCCAATTAAACAACCAGGACATATACCAATGTTGTGTTCCACAAGCCCTACCCCACTAAGAAAGACACATTGCCATCAAAACCCATTTTTAAGAACGACAGTAGGACACAGCTTGACCATATAAAAAAAAAAAAAGAGACATTATCTGTAATTCTGACAGATTGCACTCTGTTCCAGGGTTTCCTGAGATAAAACTTCACGGATCTAGCGCTTCACGTATCAATCATGCCGATGATGCAAATCTTTCAGAGCATCTAGCCTGGTGCTGGAGTTTGCAATAAACTCCTATAGTCCTCTAGCCTGCAATCTGCTATAGAAAGTTTGCCCAGCTCCAAGGAAGATGAACAAGGGAACAGAGAGAGATGTTAAAAGTACCCATTGTTATATTCTTAATCTTTTTTTTTTCCTTGCTGCATTTGAGGATTTTGCCTCTTGTTTCTTTCAATTTGGTATTTAAATGTAGATCTAAACCTTCAGCACAGGCTGCCACACTGAGTGTCTCAGTTTAGGACAGGTTTCAAAAAACTTAGAAAATGCCAATGATTATCTGCATACAGATGAGCTACCTTATTATTTGGGCTATGTGTGTGCATTTTTGGCTGAACGTAGCAGAGACAGTAAAACAGGACCTTGAAAGATCTTGCAATCCTCATTAAAGGCAAAGGAGAGGTCACTCTAACAGTGTCCTAAAAATGATAAAGCTTCTGTTCAAGGGTTGGTGTCAGTCCTTGTCACTACCCAGTTTCTACATTTTTGCAATTTCTAATTTGCAGATGTAACCTGGGAGAGATGAGGACACATTTCAGCAGCAGTATTATGCCTTTACATTAACCCGTTTCACCATCAAGTTCATCAGGAAAGAGCCAAACTGACAAACAAAACCAAAACAGCCCCTGCTACAGGGAAGAAGAAAGGGCGTGATGAACCTTTTTCCTTTGCAGTACCGTCAGGAAAGTAGAATGTGCAAAGTTTCAAAGAAATGCTTTGATTAAAGATGAGCACCAAACAAAAACTCCCTCGTAATTCAAGACTCCTAAGCTCATCAACAAAGAGCCAGTCTCTCTGGATTTCAGATGTTTTTGCCAGCAGTGTGGAATCTGCATCCATGCGTTGCAGGTCACTCTGCCAGGTACCTGCCAGACCAGCATGTATCAGCCTTCAGGTAAATAAATACATGAATAAAAGAACAAATAAATGCTGGAATTAAAAAGGTGTTAATCATAGACTGATATTAATGTATTTGTGTTACCCTTTCTTTCTCTTGCTGGTACCATTTGCATGTACAAATAAATCCCTCATTTATTCATCCCTGCATCCCCCACTGTTATCAAGTGTAGGAACCTTTCTGCTTGTTTTAGGAGCTTGAAAAATAACACCCTTTGAAATATCACTTTGACTTCTTTGCCATTTGGCAAAACACTGATGTTTTTCTTTTCTGTCTCTTTTGAGCGCAGGCTGGAATTGCTCTGGATTGTTTACTGCTTGACAGTTTAATTGCTTTTTATCAAAAGTCTTATTGATGAACTCATCAGCGGTGGATTATGCAAAGAATCCCATCAAAGCTATTCAGAGCGGGTAGGCTTTTCCCTCTGGAAGTGCATGAAGTTCACCTGATTCTTCACTGCAGTCCAAGCCGTGATCCAGCCTCCGATGGGCAAGCCATCAAAGCTCCACCATGTTGGGTTAGAAGAACCAACGCGGAAAGGCAGAGACACACCCAGGGACATGCTAACACTGTTTAAACCTGCAGAGTAGAGATGCTTAACTTAAGGGCTGATTTCAGAAATTTGGAGTGGGAGGCATCCCAGGCCAATATGAAAAATAGGTAAAATACGAGCATTACTCTACAACTGTGAACAGCTCACTGATCAGAAGTTACACGTTCGCAATTTCCTACAATATAAATCACAAAAAGCACATAACTCAACCCCAGGGCATAAAGCTGGAAGTGTAAGGTGAGATAAGAAAAATCGAAGGAGCCATTCCTGGGAAGTTCTGGCTTTGACTATTACTTTTCTCTAATAAAGGAATTCTTATTAATACAAATATTTCCATTTTAAAAATGTATTTTGTTTTTAAGGGAGGGCTTTTCTGTTCGGCTTTAAACTTCCTCTGCATTGTGAAAATGCATGAGAACTTGAGAGCAAACCTGGCCAACTTGCTACTCGAAAGGAAAGAGAAATTGGCTGCCTTTGTCTCATTGTTCAAATGACGTAACATAAAAAGAAAACGAGTAAACAGATTAATAGATTTTAGACCCAGAAAGGAATATTATGATTATTCAGCCTGACCTTTTGCAAATGTAAGTGTGTGATTAAAATTCTCCTTGTGCTAATAATCTAAGGTGTTAATCAGGCAGGGACAGATATTGCTATAGAAATACAGTACGTCCTACAGAGACTTGCCTTATTCAGTATACATTTCAGAAAACTGCACTGGCTTTCTCATTTGCGGCACATCATAAAATATTCAGCCTGAACAAGGCAAGGATTTTCCTTGTTATTGTAGCTTTAAATCACCCACCTTAAAACCTGATGGTAACATAAATATATGCTCCAAGGCCACCAAAGAAAGGACGTAGGATTAATTTTGGCTTTTTTTTTTTTCCAGAATATAAGCACGTGCATGCGGTAGAGAGGGATGGATGAGTGTTAGCATCCCCTCCTTTGACAGTGCCATTCAATGTAAGATGGCTGTGGGATTATTCTGAGGGGTTGATGGTTCCTCAGCCCTTCATCACTACTGCGATGGTGACTGCACCAGAAAGCTGCCCCCCATCCTGAGGGGCTGTTTTGGAAAAGCTTGGGCAAAAATGATATGGTCATCACTCAGAACCAAACTGAGAAACTAAACCAGTTTTTTCTCTGCATTAAAAGTTTCATATGACATTTGCTAAGCAGTTGTGGTGAGGCTGTGCTTTGGAGAACAGACTTCTATTTCCACTGGGATAAGACTGTTAAGTCTCTGGAAAGCTGAGCTCAGGGATGTAATGGAGTTTGGCAGTTAAAATCTTCAGAGAAAACATTTTCCTTCACAGAAACCCTACTGCAGAGCTCCTTTGAGGTCCATGATTTTTCAAGGTCAACATTGTCTTGTTTTATTCAAAATTTCATTCAGTATTCAAATATTCAACATTGTATTCAAAATTTGCCCTGGTTCCATCAGCAGTAGAAAGTGTAACAGCACTAATAGCAACCAAATGACAAAAAACCTTAGGGTTTTAAGTCTCTTGTGACTAAACTTTATTAACTGACAGCTTACGACAACCCTTCAAATGCCAGCAGCCCACTTGCCTCCATCTATGCTTGTCCCCCCAGGCATGAACCCTTAGAGAAGAGCGAGGACCTGCCAGCTACAGCAACACTCTCCCAGTGCTGCTCTCACTATTTATGAGGCACCTATCTGTAGTATAGCAACCTGCACTGATAACCCTACCACGCAATCAAATCCTAAGGAATATTGTTGCAAACTTTCACATCTCTAGCACTCTGCTGAGGTCTACCAACACCACGATGGGTAGAAGACGGGCACATCTTTTTTCCGCTCTTCTGAGCTTTTCCAGTTTGATTGGCACCTCCACAGGAGTCAAGGAATTATCTAGTATTAGCAGCTTGATCACACTCAAGTATGCTCCTTGTCCTTTTAAGAAAGACTTACGGACATGTGCGTTGGTTACTCAGCCTGTTTTATTTCATGGCTTTGCATTAATTGAAAAGGCAAAGCTGAAGCTCAGCAGTGGTGACATTCACCTGTGTCCACCACTTCAGTCAATGATTTGATGTCACCACACGTGAATCCATACATACAATGGATTCACCATGGGCTTCACTGTGAAAACACTCAGCATCTTAAAACATGTCATTTAGATATCCACAGTATGCATTAAATACCTCAAAAGCTGAGTTCTAAAGAAGCAATTAGTCCCCGATTTATTAATTTCCTTCTATGAGATGTCAGTAAATCAGCCCAAATACAATCACTCTTGCTCATTGTGTGTGTATATATATATCTACATACTTGTGATTTTGTTGCCTCACCTTTCTCACTTTGCTTCCAGAAAACAGAAAAGTAGAGCGCCATAGACAAACCACCACACAAAATACATTTTCCAGTGTCTGAGGGCTGGAACACTGTATTTCCTAACTGCTGTCATATTCCTCCAGCTCTCCATAAAATAAGCGGATAGTTAAAATCTGGAGGAGATTCCTCACCTGACAGCAATTTAAAAGTAGGTCATGTTTCAACACTAAGAGGTTGGGTTTGTTTTCCTTTTGACTTGTTTTCCAATGGAAACCAACCTCGATGTCCTGCCAGCATTAACTAGGAAGAACAGACCTAAAAATAATGAAAACCGATGCAACTGAAAACAGATACTGTAAATTATGCAATGTATAGTAAACAATTATGAAATATGAGATGAATGCAGCACTAAGAATTTTCCTAAAGATCATGAAGGACCACAGAAAAGTATAGTAAAGTCACTCCCCGCTGGATCTTAAACAGCCCAGGATTTCTGTGAATAACACTCTAGCAGAAATTTGCTTTTGTGTGCATATTCCTTTTTCCAAGTCTGATTTCCACATGCTTTCTCACAAGTTTGCAGGCAGACATCTTTGTGGGAACAGCTGACGTTAAGATAACATTGCGTGATACTTAGCGCAGAAAGAGCTCTGAAGCCCCTTCTATTACTTGTATCTCACATAAATTCTACTTCTTTTTTAGCTTTTCTATAAGATGAACAATACCTATGGACTTTAAGTTGTCCCGAAGTGCATGAAGGAAAATTTATTTTGAACCAATGAAAGAAATGCAGTTAATTGGTGAAGATATGTCATTGCAAAAATCAACTTGTCCAAGCAGTGGGTAAAAATAATACATTGGGAGCTAAATATTAAAACCAAACAGACCAATTTAACTCTAAATGATATTGGTATTTTGTTTTACCAAACTGTTGCAACAACTATATAGAAATTTTTAAAGTCATTAACGTGCTCTTCAACTTTTGAGACAGTTTGAAGAAACTTGCAGAGAATTGATAAAGAAAACCACAAAATTCTATTTGCTTATAATGAAGTGTTTCTTAAGAAATCTGCAAGTAAGTGAAGTAAATACAAGAAAAAAAACCAACATTTATAGTACATGCACAATTTTAGGATATACAATATCCTTAAAAATCAGGAAATAAATGTTGGCAGTATCAAAGACCATTCCCTGAAATGCTCTGCAGCCACGAAAAAGCAAGCAGAAGGTTTGGGAGAAAACTGAGTGCAAAGGAGAAACTAATTTGTACCTCTGCATGTCCATGGTATACTCACACCTTCAACACTTTTAACAAAGTTAATCTCACCCAATCTTGCAAGTTTACAGAATAAGCACCTGTATGAGAGCTACCACCCTCACCTCCTTCAACCAACACAAGCAAGGAGGCATTTCTAGGGCATGATGCTGCTAAGGGCACACTTCAGGGTGTGAGGGACAAAAATGTCCATTTCTGTGCTAATTTGGACAAATACCACTGGGATGACCTTTATGGAAAAGAGTCTTGAAGATGCTTTATCCAGAAGTATAGTCAAACCTGGGAAAGTACAGAGAAGAACAACAAGCAGGATCAGAGGGCTTCTCTGTGAAAAGAGAGACCAAATTTACAAAGAAAACACAAGACAGAGGAGATGCAACAGTGCTTTACAGAATAATTTAAAGGATGGAACATAGAAAAGGGAAATATAAGGAATTATTTCACACTACACAGGAGAAATGTGGGACCTAATGGAATTAGTAGGCGGTGGATTTAAGACAAAAGCATTTGTCATCTGAGGAGTAATACTGGAACTGATGAATCTTTGGTATGACCAAATAAATGGTGCTCATGTTCTTATGCTTCTGCTCATCAAATTAATTATTGAATTATTCACTCAACTCTGGTCTGAATGTGTATACCTACATTAAGTGAGTCTTTTGATTCACTCACTTAAAATCAAATATGACAGATTCATAGGTTTTAAAGCCATTATGATAATCTAATCTGACCCCAGACAAAACAAAGACTGTACAATTTTTGCCTCAGATCCACAAGACTGGACAAAAGACTACCGTTTAGCCATGTAGCCAGGCTTGACTTAGAAGATACCAATAATTCATTGTCTGCTTTGTAGAGTGGTTAATTACATGTGCTGACTAATTACATTGAGGTTTTTTCCAATGATAATTTCTGATGTCCTGTCATTGGATCCCCTTCAACACTGCTGACCCTTTATCCCTGTTAAAGCAATCTTACTCTTTCCAGGTTTTGGTAACTTCATTTTTCTCATTTCTATCTGACATTTTCCTCAAAAAAAAAAAAAAAAAAAGATATTCAACAGCTACTTTCACAGCCTCTGTGAACAGGTAGCTAGAAGCTGAGCACATATCTAGAGATGCTCATTTCCAGGTCTCCATTTGGAAACTTAAATTACCATGTTGAGTATCTTCACTTACATCTGCATCAGTAATGATTTGGCTATTCCTGGAGAGGATATGGACCAGTACTAAGTATCTCTATTTCATTATTGAATCAAGCATAATCTAAACAGAATATAGAGTTTCCAATTACCACTCTCTTTTGAACATAATTCATTCACTCTCATGATGTTTATCTCACTGCTGTTCAATCAAAATATCCCAGTTTTCCACAGCAGAATTTATCCAATTTTGAGCAATGTAGAGAGACATTGAACTGAATTCTTACAGCTCAGATGCAGTCTCAGCTAAATACAGTGTATGTGACTGTTTAGAGCAATATTATAACTTTAGACAGTAAATTCAGTTTCAAGCAGAGCTGCAAGGGCACTTGTAATGTCATTGAAAGAACCAGGAGGAAGAGGAATTGAATTTTGAGACCTCAGGATCATATGGAAGTTGATTAATCTCTTGTTCAGTCATCTCTAAGAGGGGACAGTGGACACAGGTCATGGTGAGTGAGGACAAGTGGCATACACAAAGAGATCAAAGCTGTTAAAAGCAGTTTATGGCAAACACAATGTTCTAAATCCCACTACTCCAACCCCACTGTGCACCTTGTTGTGTCCCACCTGAGTCCTCCCTCTCACTTACCCTATACATTGCAATTTTTTTTTGCATTATCCATTCTTCTCCAGCTTTGCGCAGGAAGCCTGTGAGCGGACATGATTTGTGATGCTGCTCATGCATTGCTGATGGGCCAGGAACAGCACTTGCAACAAAATCTTTGTGTTTATTTGCAGATCGCCAGCTGTCTTCTCCCATTAGCAACAGCTAATTTCCAAGCTGCGCCCTTTGCACAGATAAGGCACGGCAGGGGCCGGAGGGACCCATTGATTTATTGTGGTTTGGTTGGAGGGTGGGCAGCACAGATCTCTCACGACCTCAAGAGAAGATTTATGATGTACAAAAGAGGCATTCTTGAAAAAAAAAAAAAAAAGAAAGAGAGAAAAAAAGGCATCTGGTCCTAATTCCTGATATTGTAAAAAAAAAAACCAACCCAGAAGTTGGGCATGTGAAACACCAAAACTCATGTGATTTCTGCTCTTCAAGTACCACGGAATGAGTTCCTCAAGGAGATGCTGTCCATGGCATCCCCATGAGAAATGAGAAGAATGAGGTGCCACCAGCAGCCAACGAAGCAACCACGCAAAACTAGTCAGCAGAAAGGACAGCGTCCAAAAATGCTGGGAAACCATGAGTGAAACCAGCTGGGCATGGAGAAGACAGAAAGCACGGGATGATCCTGACAACACCCTGCGCTTGTTCAGTCCATGTTGGATGCCCAGCACTAAAACCACATGCCACAGCCACAGATTTACTGGTTTTATTTTGTGCAACATCCGAATTTACCACCTTTTGAAAGAAAAAACCCACCTGTCCTGGAAGGCAAGTATTTGTTGAAAGATATAGTAGGAAAATAGTACATAAAAGAGAAAGTTTCCAGAGTGTCCTACATAAAACAAATGTGCCCCAGAGCTTATTTCAAGAATTCTTCCATTATTGCCTTACTGGTGGCAGATTTAGTCCAGGCCATTGAGATGCTTCTAATGGAAATCATCAATCCATCACAGACATGACTTCCAATAATCTATTCATGCAGATGAAAACAGACACATGTTCATGCTAATAATGAGGACTCCAGCAAAAGAAGGAAGATTTTATGTATCTGTTATTTTTAAAGGTTTATTTGCTCCTGTGTCTTAACACACCAGGCTGGCCAACTGCCAGGCATTCTGTTTTTTACTGGGACTGTCCCATGGCCTTGGGAGAGATTTTAAATATACACTTATACATTATTGCTCCAAGGCTGCTGCCTATTCTAACACTTTATAGTTTCCTTGGCACAGAAAAATAAAGTCTCCAGCTAATTCTTTGTTAATCAACATAAGTAGCTCCACAGTAATTTTCTTTTCAAGACAGAAGAGCAAATCAGTGCCAATAAGCAAATCCTTATAGTTCAATATTTTAGGAATTTGTGTTACCATGGCTGTGTCTATTTCCGTAATATCTTTTAGCAGGTAAATTAGTGACAAACTGTAAAAGCTGATGTTTGAAAAAAAGTCAAGCCATAATTGATACAACAAATAACCAAACTTAGCTGGAAAAACTGAGAAAAGCTCAACCAGATTCTCTCAGATGCAGTAATTTGCAGGAGCTACCTCCACCACCAAAAGCCCAGTATAGCAGTTTAAATACTCTTCTCTACCTCACAGGAAACACCTGAGTCCTCTTCTCAAGGTCCAGCCACCAGCATGAGGATGACAGTGGTGCTGGGGCAGGGCACAGTGACACTCCTGTCCATCGTGCAGCACCATAAAAATCCCCCTCCCAGGCAGATCCTGAGAAGCACCACCCCAAAGTCGAGTGGGCAAAGAGTGAGGACATGGTCTTCATTTCCCGCATACCCCCCAGCCTCCAAAGCATTCACCAGCACTATCCCAAAGCCTCAAAGGAAACCTGCTGCCTACTGGTATTTGCTATGCCCCGTGCACAGTTCTTCCTTGAGCTCTACCTCCCGGGGATGATAAAGCATATCATTCCCTCATGTTTCACATTTCTTACTTAAATTGCCCTATAAAATCCCATTCATGAGCAAGCCCCAAGCAACAGCAAAAAATACGACCCGTAAAACCGCACCAGCTTCAGATTACAGCCATCAAACTTTTCCTCCCAGCTCAGCCTTGCTTCTCTCGGGGGTGCCTACAGCAGGAGATGACCCCAAGACCTTGCTTTCTGCCAGCCACGCTGGGAAGGGATGAGGCATAAGCCAGCACATGTGGTTTGGGACCTCATGTTACTTCTGGGGGATGCAAAGGGTCTTACTGATGGACATGATATTGAACTGGTCTGAACTGCCACTGTAACGGCTCAGAACATCCCACAGGGAATCCTTGGCATTATCATTTAATTGCTGTCTACTTAATTTGGCCAGTATAGGATCTGATAAGATCCTGGGCATTCCTGCTGACAAAATAACATTACCTCACCATTTAATGGATTCAGCTGTGACTTAAAAAAAATAAGTCTTTAATCTTCCTTTTATATTTTATAGGGACACTCCTAAGTGCCAATCCTGGCTCCTTACCATCCGTTGTATGTGTTATAAACACAGTTGTGTGAAAATTAAAATCAAAGGCTCCTCCTCCATCCCAAAACCCCAATGATTAGATCAAACTCAAACAATAATCTAGAAACTATAACCCTCACTGTGCTCCTGAGCTGTCTGATTTATACACTAAGAATACCAGGGAGTTCAGAAAACAACCAGATACCTAGCGTTTTTTGCTACTATGGTAGTCAGAGAACACTGCAAAAACCCGTGGACAAAAATGAAATTCAGACTTTGGCTGCAGGGCTCACAAGCTCTGCAGAGCGATCCGGAGTGTCCTGCACTCAGCGACAGCATCGGACAAGCAATGGGCAAATACCGAGTGGGACAGATCCTGACGCGCTGGTGGCATTGCATGGATTACAATAGTGAAGGATTTCACCCACACTGAGTTAATCTGGCACTTGACAAGGAAGCAAGTCCACAGCCTGCAGTGACCCTAAGATTATGAAGAAGGACATGGCAAGGTAGTGATGCAATCTGTATAGCAGAGTAATAAGTCTGAAGTGACTATTATTCTGGTGTAGACTGTATCTATAGGAAACTTACCTATAGCAGATACTCCTCTGTCCAGTACAAGTGAGATCTGAGCATCACAGAGCCAGAAGCCCAGTGCACTTAGCTGAAGAATGCCACTATTTCAGCTTTTAAAGAGTCTGTGCCTTGTATGTGTCTATAACATGAGAGAGCTTTTACAGGATACCTGCTTTCCTCAAGCAGTTGCCTCCCAGCACCTTGGACCCTGCACGCTGATGCACAAGTATTAGGGCAAAAATATCTGTGCAGCTGATTATCTGTGTGAGAGTGATTCTGAGACTGCAAATAGAGGAAACGGTATTAAATCCCAGTGCCCTCAGTCAAGGCACTGCTAGGGAGGCACTGAGTCTCCCTAACTCAATGCATTCAAATCAATAAACTGCTATCATGCTGCTTCTAAGGAAGAGACCAAAGAAAAGTGCTAAGAGGTTCAATATCCACAGCTAGATGGTCTCACCTCCCTGCTGATAGGTCAATCTTTGATTGCCTACGTGCCAAAAATGTCTCACTAAAACCAGAGCTGGTAAAGAAACCAATATTACTGCAGTAATTATCTGATACTCACAAAGTGAGTGCAGCCACACAGCCTGCCACAATTCTTCTCCCCAGGTCCTTCATGCTGGTGGGCAGGGAGATGTGAGACATGTAGGACCACTGCACTTCCCTGCAAACACGAAAGCATGGCCAAGGCAAGAGTGTCAAGGTAGGGAAATGGCGTTTAACCTTTGCTCTGCCACCAATTTCCTCTGCAACCTTGAGCAAGTCACTGAAGGATGAATCTAAAGAAAGACTTTGGTCCCTCAAGGGGGAATTAGGCATCTACGCTCAAACGCGTGGTTCAGATAACCCTGGCACCACCACCGCCAACAGGTCAAGACTCGCCATGCAGCCAACTGTGAGCAGCAAAGCTCCCAGGACGTGGGGCACAAACTCCGCTCCCCACTCCAGCTGGAAGAGAAGAGAGGGGGATGCAAGCCAATAGCTCCAACTCTTGGAAAGTGCCCTAAACCACAGGGTGTTTTCCATACTTCCTTCTGAAAATGTTCCACCTCAACAACTCAAGACTCCCTCAGCTCCGTAACACTTACTCAGCACTGTGGCTGCCTTATTGATGCTAATGTCACAGAGCAGTAACGAGGTCCATTAAAATGAATATCAATTGTTCCGTTAACCTTTGTAGAGAGCCAAATTCACCCCTTTAAGAAATTTGTTCATCCTGTCATGCTTTTAGTAGATGATAATCTTAGCTGCTGTCTTCCATAACTAACTGAAAAATCACCAAGCCAAGTTTGGTCTTGCAGAGAGGCAGTGCGTCCGCCTCTCCGGCAGGCAAACCAGGTGTATTTACGCAGTGGAAGAAGCCATTCACCTCAGCCGTTTGTTACAGACCAGTATGGAAAACAGATTTCATGCTGATGATTTATAAAGTGCTTTGAGACAGCCCTTAAATAATGAGTTATAACGAGGTATGAACATCCAAAGCCACTGCTGAAAACTCTTTCCTGCTCTTGCTGTGTTATTTATGCTGCTCTGGTTGCAAGAACTCAGCTCCCTGGTCCGGCTTCTCAGCCCAGCGCCACGGTTGACCTGTCTCAGCACCACAGATGTCTGTTTTCTATTTGGCTGTGGTATTCCCTGTGCAATATTAAAATGTCATCAATTCAGTTTAACAGGCCAAGTAAAGGCCTTAGTCAACCATTTAACAGCTAAGTAAAACATATGGCAAATGCATATCAGTCCAGGGACTGCATTAAAAGTTTAAGGGTTCAATTAAGAGGAATCTTGCTGGTGCGTTCTCAGGAGGTTAGGAAAACAGAAATGCCAAATGTTTCCCCCCCTTCTAGCTGTTAAGCACCAGGCTGAAACCCCCTTCTTAAAGTGCTTTTTGTTAAAGTGCCATTCCAATATGTTGAAAGCACCTCTGTATAATACTCAGTTAAAATAAACTATTTATTGGGAAAAATGTAGCTTATATTTTTATGATTTGTGTGGGGTTTTTTTAATAATTGTTGTTGCTGCTGTGCTGCAATGTCCTACCTTTAGCGCTCATGTTTGTTGTCGCCACCTGAATGCTGAGGTGCCCAACGATCCTGCAAGGCAATGCTTGATATCCCAGTGCTCCTGAGGCCAAAAGCTTAGACACAAAACCAGCTGAACTTGGCTTTCAGAGCTGACCAAAGCCCTGTTTGAAGCTGCAAGACCAAGCTGCATTATTACAATTCTTTTCCAGGGTTCAGCTTCCTTAAGGACATGGTCACGCAGCGGAAAGAACACGTTAATCAAGTAGCACATCCCGCACACAGCAGTGTCCCTGGATTCAAGGAGGTATTGACAATATAACGGACTGACAATATTGTTGTTGAATAATAAACATACCCCAAAACTCTTGCTTTGAAAAGACCTCCCAGCTCCCTAGGGTCTAGTACAAGAGACACCAGGTGTTGGGTCTCAGTTTGATGTGTCCATCGCACGACCATGGTGCGCACATCCTATATAGACAATGCAGATACCACCAGAAACCTGGCCCAGAGATATAGATGGGGCGATGGTATTGCAGCTGCAACCAGGTTATCCCTGCAGTGTAAGATCCCCCTGGGACTCACAGCTTTCTGCAGCGTCCCTCTTGCTCACGCTGACACCAGGAACCCCTGGCAGCACAGGCAGGAGATCGGGTTGAAATGCAATCTGTAGAGACCGTGCGAAAAAGCAGCAGTACTTTGGTGGAGCAGTTAGATCACAAGACCAGGCTTGCTCCAGAGACAGACAGCACAACAATAGTCACGATTTTTTGCTGCCGACGTTATTTATAGTCACAAAAATGTAGATTATTTAGAAACTCAGAGTGAGCTGCCAAACCAGATACGGCGGCTGAAGCCACTGCCTAACAGTCAGCCATGGTTTACGATATTCCCTCCCGCAGCAGCAGATGCAAACCCTGCAGGGCAGCAGCTCTGGGGTGGGAGGATGCAGCTCTGCCGGCACCTGGTCCGCACTGGCACGCTAGCCATCAACTCAAGGCAAGATGGTAAATTTTGATATCAGTACTGAAAAGAGCAGTGAGATGCTGAGGTCTGAAGCACTGCAGTCAACAGGCATTTTCCCCCCTGACTACAAATGGGCTTATGAATTTGGCCTTAAGGTCTTCAGGCAACAGACGGGACATGGGAGAAAAATGTGATCCCCCAGACGCAATGCAAAGGACCTTAGCAGCAAGGAAAGACAACTGCAACCACCTAGAAAAAATACACACGAGTGATTTCAGCAGGTCCCACTACCATCAGTCGGGTATTGCAGACTCCCTGGGTCTCCTCTCTGCTGTGCTGCTCTCCCCATTCACTCTGATGAGAGTTTCCTCCTTCTGGCCTCTCCTGGTATAGGATACTGATGATGCTCAGAGGTTATCTCACAATCCCACTTCTGCACCATGTTCCACCTCTGCTCCTAGCTCACTGATTTCAGGATGTCACCTCGTCCCCCTGCCCTCATCACCCCACATGAGAAATACCCACCCCACCTCCACCAGTGCTCAGCAGGGTTCAGACCACAAACTGCTACTGCTCTCATAAGGGACACAACACTCAAACTAAGAACTGGGAAGAATTAATTTATTTTTTTGTTTATTTCCTGTAAATAGGTACAACTAAACCCAAACATTAAAAATATTTTTAAACAAAAGCCATACTGAGAACAGACCAGGAGGCACAGTGCAAAAGCAAGCAGTGATTCAGACATTAATGTTTCTTATTAAACAAATAAAACACTCCAACGAATGCCTCAGAGTCTACAAATTATTCTCACAACTATGCAAAACTACTTTATGTTTCAGCTTTCGGGCATTGTTTAAAATTTACTCTAGCACTGTTTTCAAGAAAAGTCAATTTATTTCACCCAAGTGGAGATTTAAGACATCAGGGAGCCATCTGGTGGTCTGATTGCTTCTAATTGAAATTCATCTCTTGGCCTCCTGACTTCCTCTGATGCTGAGCTAAATTGACCGGCCCAGAGCATAAACGCAGCGAAATTAAGAATCATAAGATGTGTAAAAATGCCCCCTGGCATTTTTTCCAGGAGGGAATCAAAGCCTCATCACCCGTTTCTGGAAGGGCACCCACCTCAAAGCTGCTATGGCAAGGGTGGAGGTCACAGCCTGGTACCATCTCCTGGGGTGGAGGTCTGAAATGAGGAGAAGCTGCAGCTCTGTTTGCTGTCAGACCTAACCACGCTGATGTGTGTTAAGTGTGTCAGAGTCCAGCTGCCAAATCCAGCTCCTCCAGGGCTCAGCAGAGGAAGGACTTGATAATTTGGTGAATTCTGTTAGTATTGAGCTGCTCATTACTGTTCAGAGACTGGAGCAAATAACAACAGGCAACTTAGAAAGCTCTTCCTACCCTCAAGGATAGCGGCAGATGAGTGAAAGTCCTCTTGATGACAGCTTTGGATGTCAATGTTTCTATTACAGCTATGTGTCCTTTTGGATGCCCAAGTCCCTCTTAGAGTCTGGCCCTTATCTCTCCATCCCTGCATAGTCTCGCCTTTGCAAGCTTTATTCCTGAAAACTCCCAAACAGAAGTTCAGGCAGGGCCAGATTGGACGTCCTTGCTCAATCCCACCTGCAGCACATCATATCACCATCACTGCTTGGTCCCCAGTGTGGCCAACAGTGGCTATGGGAGTGCGTGAAGCAGAACAGCCCCCAAAACATTTTGTTGAGCTATAGTGGACATTTAATTCCATTCTCATGATAGATCCCAATTGGGAAAGGGATCTGTCATGATTGGGTTTATCTGACAAACAAATCCATGCAGTTGGGTTTTTCGATCACATCAAGAAAAGCCGATTTTGCAGAGCTTCATTGCACAGTCTCATTGGTAACTGTGCAAACCTGCCCCTGGACTATGAAGAAGTGTTAACTAAAGGCAGGGGAAGAAGGTGGCAAGGCGGTATTTCCTCTCCAGGAGGACAGAGTAGGTGGAATTCCCAGAAAAGGTGACAGGAGTTACACCTGAGCCTCAGCAAAGCGATGCTGTGCAGCTCTCTGGAAGGCAGCGAAGCCTGAACCCTGGGATGTCAGGGATTTCCTAGAGCTCAAAGCTCATCATTAACCTGTCTGGGTTGCCCTGGAAGAAAACCCAGACCTGCAGGACCCTGATTTCAGCTGGAATTGGTGACACAGCTTCCAATAAGAAGTGCAGAGAAAAGTTACTCAGAAACAAAACAGCAATTTCTGAAGCTTTGTAGCAAGGGGAGGACAGATACCAGTTTTGTTTTATACTTTTGGCAGGGACGTGGTATGATTCATTCATTTCGTCCTTCGTGTTCCTCCTCCTGCTCCCCAGCCACTTTTTCTACTTGCTTCCAGTATTTTCACCGTTTGTATTTCTCCCTGATCCCCACAGGAGGAGCCTCAGTACCACTCTAGCAGGCAGAATTTGAGATCGCCAAAGAGCTTTTGCAGTTTCACCCTACACACACAGCTGTCCATTCAGTTATCAGCCAGGAATTTTTTTTTTTTTTAAATTACTCTGAAAGAGCATATTGATCAATCTGGAAAGAGTTTCTAGGGATATTTTCCATAGACTAAAATCTCTTTAGATAGAGGTGCTTGGCACATCGGGAGCTATAATTTGAGAACATGATTCCAGATCCCTGTGGAGGGGATTATTTATGGGAGGAAAATTATATCCAATAGCATCTGCAGGATCACAAGATGAAATATACCTTTAACAACTTATCTGCCAACAAATCACAGGAGATTTCTGAAGTGTTGGAGAGTAGCTGGTAAGACAGCTTCATCCTGGAAACAGGCAAAACTAGATTTTCAAAACTGCGCCTTTTTTGACATCACCATAGGCTCCTTCTGTGCCTGAAAGCATGTTTTTCCCCTCTGAATGCTTTCACATTGCCTTCTACTGTTTGTCTCATCTGTGAGCTCCAGGGCTTCTGAGATCTCCAAGGCTAGAGCAATGTATTCGTGCCATTGCTAACCTCCCAGCATAGGCCAGAGCAGCATCCCCCACAGCCAAACTGGGAGCACGGATGGACCCTTCCTCATCCATGCTCTTAGATTTTCCAACCAGCAGAGGATGGGACACATCATCTCACAAACCATGATCCACCTAGAGCACACATCTGAGCCCAGGATGCTGGGAGATGCTCCCAGACTCCCACCTTAGATATGGCTTGTATGCTCAGTTGGCCTCTGGTCTCTGTTCTGGCACAGAAAAAGAGTTAAACTCTATTTCTGCTACTAAAATTTGCTGGTAGTAGCAACAGTTGCTGGAGGAACTGCTTCTCAGTGCTCTAAGGCTAGTTAATTGGAAATCTATAGATTGACGTTACATGAGAAATAACAGATCTTTTATTTTTCAGGTGTTTAATTATTAATAAATTAATGAGATGGAAACTGAAGTGCAAGGAAAAATGGTTCTCAGTCTGAAGGAAGTTAATATAAAATCTAAAATGCATTCTCTTTCAGCTTATTAACTTTGAGATTGATCTAATAACCTCAAGAGGTTTTTTTAGTTTGTCTCTTCTCTTAAGTTTATATTCATCTGTGCACTAAAATAGTTTCCATATTCAGAATAGATCTTGAAAGAATTTTCTTCTACAGAGTGAATTTTCCTATTTTGGAAAAGAAAAGAGAACAAAGCCATTTATAAAAAGTGGTAAGACCTGAAGATAAATGTTTTTCAGTAAACTCTTACTCTTCAGAAAAGAATCAACCTGAGCCTAGCCTTCCATCACTAAAATACAAAATGTAATCTGCAAAATTTCAGGAGGAAATTCATTATATGGCCCATTACTGCTCATGCGTGACCATACCCACTGCATCTGCAATATTGGCCAGTTTCTGTTGTAGTTTTTTGGGGCATTAGAGGCAATTTCCAATTGCAGAAGCTAGAAGTGGGGAGAAAAATTCCTGCATCATTTTGTCCATCAATCTTTCGATTGTTTCCTCTGAAGTTGCAGGATCACTCCTCACTTCTCTGTCCTGTTCGGCTCTGAATGACAGATCTCTTCACACTTCATTTAGAAGATAACTTCTACTATTAGGAAAGTGTGTCCTGATACTCATCATAAAAATTTACTTTTCTTTCATGCTACCCTCTCTGATGTAGATGTCTCAAAACCAATATCACAATGGAAATCTCAACCGCGACATCCTTCGGGCAGGTGGCTGTTTCCTAATGTGTTGCACCCAGTAGGGCCCTTCCCCAATTCTCCTGCTCTTCCTCTGTGAGCTACCGCTGGAATCATCACTGCTGATATAACATAAACCCTATCAGGATCTCCTTCTCCTCCTTCTGAGGGTGTATGGAAACCCCATCACCAGTACCAAAATCACCACCACCTCTCTTCTGAGACACCAGGAAATGCTCCTCTGTTTACGGAGCACACACTACTCTCTTTTAAAATTCAAAGGGACATGTTAAAACTGCCACAACTTAATGTCACAGCAGAGATGGGCTCCAAAGTTTTCTTTGGAATTTCTTGCTGAGCAGAAGTTTCTGCAGACGATATTTGCTTTTCCTCCTCACCTCACCAAGAGCCTGAATCACAGCTCGCTGAGCATATGGAAAAACTCACAGTGACTTCAACGGTTCTGAGCAACGTCCCACACGCACACGTAAGCTATTAACCGAAACGTCATTCCAGACCACAGCTCACCCTAGACTGGGTGCTTGCTGATGTTTCTTCTCCAGAAAGAGAGAGGTTTACAGAGCTGTACTTACTGTAGCAGGTTAACAGAGCTGCAGAAACAGGTTTCCTGGCTTTTTTTAACACCTGCAGTTAGAGTGAGTGATCAGAAAAGGTCTGTCACTGTTTTCCAACAGCAGTCAATTTCTCTCCCCTAGCAGCCTGCATCCACCAGATACTGTACATAACATATTCCATGTTCATCATCCCTTGGTCAAACTAACCTCTTGAGCTCTTTTAAACTCTTCTCAGGCATTTCTGCCAGCCTGTGAAATAATTTCTGTACCTCTTGTCACAGATAGTCTCGAGATCCTAATGCTTTTTCAAACATCGTGGGTGATGCATGAAACTCTACGTTCCCCTCAAAATAACCACTCCATACTTAGAAAAGGAAACACTTCTCTGTTTCAGCCACTGGGAAATGCTGAGCTGTTTATGGGGCACATGCTGCCACTTTCAAAACTCACGAGAATACGTATTTCCCTCTGTTGAAGGCACTTTTACGTTCCCTCTTTTTCAGGAAGATCTGTTCAGAAAACTCTTAGGGATCCATTTGCATCTGAGAACTTTACTCCTCCATCAAATACATCTCAAATTAGTCAACATTTGAAAAATTATTAGGAAAGACATGGGGAAGGAACAGAAAGACCCATGTTTCTCTCTGGGAAATCAGCTTGAAAGGGATGCTGTAACTAACATATGCAAATATCCTTTTGTGTGTGTGATAATTTAGTTTAGACCTTAATTGCTTAACTGAATCACTTTCAAAGGCATAGTAAAATAAATGTCTGCAGAAGCCTAAATGTATGAGTATAAATACCTTTTTAAACATCTTGAAATCTTAGACGGTGAATCAAAGAGAAACAGAAGGATGCAGTCTTATTTTTAATCACTTTCCTACTACTCAAATTATAAGAAACAATGAAATACATCATAAGAGACATCTTGAGATATTCTGGCATGCTGCTAAACTGAAATTAAATGGCTTGACATGCAATCTCATATAATTTAACTTCGAAGTCTTGGCTAATCCTTCTCTGGATTACTGCCGAACATAAGCTTGATTTCAAAGCTCACTCTGCTTGGCTTTGCACATCTGAACCAAGAACCACATTAAACATCTTAAGTAACTCCTGGAGAACTTTTCAAAAGTGGTATTGATGAGAACAGTATTTGTGCGTGCTGGGATGGCCCCGTGAGTGCTGGTGAGCCCACAGCACAAAGGCAGAAGGGCAGGAAACTCAGATGCCGCGGTGAAGATTACATCATCTTGCTCATTTGCTCTCAGCAGTTCAAATGTGGTGGCTTGGTCCACACTGAAGGCTGAGCCTCTCAATGGGCAACCATGCTGACAAATTCACAGTTCCCGGGCGTGCGAGACAGCACACCGACATCTGCCCACCACAGCCTTCCAGCGCAGTCTCCCTCAATCTTGTCCACTCTGTAACAACAGGCACAGCCCTTGGGGTTTGCAGCCCCTGGACTGAGGGTCCTATTGATTCTCTCTTCCCCATAAATCTGTTTTTGAGCGCGGACTTTCCCAGAGACCACCCGCATGTCTCGCTCTTCCCGCTAGCTCTGACTCAGCCAGCGTAGGACTGCGAGCAACGAGGAGAGGCAGATCCGTGACAGCTTCCTCCCAACATACTCCCTCCTCCCCTCCCTCACCGCCAAGGAGCTCTTCACACTGCCAGGGAAGCACAGGATGCTGCCTTAGCGCCGACTCCTACCCACCAGCTGCTACACTTAACTCGGGATCAGCAGCAGCCTCTCCACCCTAGTAAGGTAGCAACCAGCCCAGCCTCCAGGACCAGAGACCCCAAGACCAGCCTTAAGAAACCCTCCTCCAATCCTGAAATTGGCTGGGATGGGAGACGCGCTGATCATCTTAAGGAGGTTGCAGATGTGCTTGAGGATCTGACCATGTATATAAAATTTCAGGATTCGCAGGTCGTCTTCTGGGAGGAAGAATCTACAATTGCCAACTAAATGAAGGACAGGAAATGAGCTTCAGCACTCACTTAAGCATCGATGCCTGAGGTCCATGGATCCCCTCCTAGCTCACACCCTGGCTGTGTTTTGGATCACTACAGGAGATCTCTCTCAACACCTCCCAGCTTCCCGTTCTGGTCACCAGGGTCATGCAATTCACACCCTCAGTGTCCCAGTATAAAAGTGCTGTTGTGGTGAACTGCAACATGATCCTTCACGTCCTATCCTATCCTATCCTGTCCGCGAACCATTACACTCTAAACTGAGAAAAGCCAAGAAGCATATTGATCAAGTGTGACGGCCATCATGGCACCATCTGGGGCCTCGAGGAGACCAAGGGCCAAATGCCTTGTGGTGTGGATGTACCTGAGATGCAGAGCAGACTGGTCACGAGCAGGGCAGATGCAAGTCTGTCCTAGACACTTGGCCCAGAGGTCATGAACAAGCCCCTTACCCTCTTTATTTAGTAAACCTGATCCAGTCAGGGCTGGGAAGGATTCTTTGCTGTGAATATCAGATTTGGTCCATTCCTACCCTTTCTCTAGACATTTTATCTGGGAATTTTGTTTGCCAAAGTATTTTTTACTCCCCTAGCTTATCATAGCTTATCACAAACACTCTACCGTCCCAAGAAATGCTGAAATTGTTTCAACTGTTACAGCTCTATCCAGAGGCAAAACCTAATCTTTAATCTATGGGACTGATCCTATCAAAATTAGCAGAAAAATTCCTGTTGAACTCGGCAACAGCATGTTGTGTCCCTAGATGCGACCACAGACACACTCGTTCTCCACACTCCGCAGCGTTTAGAAAATCCCAGGGAGTGTCAGAGCCGATACTTACTCCTCAGCCAGGCACAGAAAGCAGATCAGTGCTGCTCACCCCCATCCTCATCCTACTAGTCCTGTTTGTTCTCCATCTCTCCACACAGCCCTTGAAGATCCCTTGGAGGCATCTGGTTTGTACAGTAAAAGGAGGAGTGCATTCCTCACTGAATGTGGAATGAGATTATCTAATGGTCCCAGATGGTTTGATGGTTGTTAATTTTCATCAGCCCATTGCTTAATGCAGTTTTGATGGGAGAGACAGGCCTTTGCTCAATGCAGTTAAGCCCAGGAGCCAGACCAAGCCAGAAATCACTGGGTCAACAGGATTTCCAGATACAACTGTAATCCTTCCTCAAGCTGGTGGTAAGCACTGGATCATCATAGCCACAGAACAGCCATGTAGAACAGCAATTCCCTAGTTTTTGAGAGCAAAATCTGCCATAATGCAGACACATACACGATGCTTTCTCTACATCGCACAACATTTGTGCTCACTTGTGCTGGTTATTTGAGAGATGATCTTCCTAGATGTACTACAGCCTTTAAACCTTTAAGCGATTGGTATCAGACTGAAGTTATCTACTTCAGGTTTTCAACCAATTTATCCAACCACACATAAGTCATTCACCAAATTGCTCATAGTCCAACTGAGAAGGAGAAGATTTCAGGGGAAATAAAGCAGGTGCAACTCAAAATAGTACTCAAAATAGCCAAAGCTGGAATTCACAGTCCTCCAGATTAATTTTGGGCACAATTGCTAAGTCTGGTGGGTCTGTAGTTTCTCTCCTGTATGTACCCTACAACCCCATCGGTGTGTGGTACCATCAGTGTGCAGCACCATTTCTCAACATCCCCTTAATTTATTTTTGTTCTACAACACAATTATAAACTACCTCCCTGCAAAAAACATATCCAGGGTATTACGAATCTTGATAATCTATGATTAATGAGATTGAGTGGGAGTGGGTCCTTTTTCCCTGGACAGTTATATTTTCACATGTTGCTTTGAATTAATGCACACAGTGGAAAAAGTCTATTCGCTATGCCTCGGATTTGTAAAGGACTCATTGAAATGATAAGTGAAATGTTTAGAAAACTGCTGAAAAAAAACAAAGCCATCAAAATCTCAGTTAATTAGCATTAGCTAAGCAACTGCAGGAATAACTGAATTAGCCTATTTTCTTGCTGCAGGTAAAGATTAAAAAGTATTCAATTTATACCAGTTTTCAAGTTGCTAAGGATTAGGAGAACAATGCACACTATTTTCAGCTTGCCAAGGAGAGTGAATCAAATGCAAGAGCTCAATCTTTCAAAAACAGTCCTTCAGATGATTCATCGGCAGAAGCCTGGTTGGAACGCCCAGCGTGGCCTGACACCATCGCGCTGCCTCTCTGTGGGAGCTGAGGCAAAGCCCCCACCACACACCCAGAGAAGTAATTAAGAGACTGGGCTTAAAAGGGAAATCTTGTATATGTCACGTATGTCAGAGGAACTCCAAGAAGAGGCAGATCCCATGGCCCAGCCAGGGTGCAAAGGCTTCGTTGCAGTAAAGGAAACAACTGGTGAAGGAACCTGGGACTAGTCTCATTATGCCCAATTTAGCTGCTAGTGTTGGTTAAACTTTGGTTCTTTGTGCCTAAAATAGGACATTTCTATTACAAATGTTATTATCTATTATTCTTATATATAGATAGGAAAGGAAGCAGAGGCAGTGGGGTTGCCCTCTATGTAAAAAAAAACCTGAGTGATTGCACAGACCTAACTTTGAGAAAAAGTGATGAACAGGCCAAGCCAACAAAGAAAACCTCATGGTTGGTGTTTACAGATCAAGAGGAGGATGTTGACGAAGCATCCTTACTTCAACTACAGATGCACCACAGTCGCAGGCTCCGATCCTGTTGGAGGACCCTGGCATCTGCTGCAAAAGCAGACAGAAAGCTGTAAGCTTTCCAGGGGACTCTAGGTGTGCATTGAGGATAATTTTTTAATTCAAGAGATAGACAGTCCAACCAGAGAAGTGTGACCAACACAGATGGACCTGGGAATACTGGTGGATGAAAAGCTGGACATGAGCCAGCAATGTGTGCCCGCAGCCCAGAAGGCCAATTGTATCTTGAGCTGCATCACAAGAAGCGTGGCCAGCAGGTCAAGGGGAGGTGATTCTGCTCCTCTACTCCACTCTCCTGAGACCCCACCTGCAGCACTGCATCCAGCTCTGGGGCCTCCAACATAAGAAGGACATGGACCTGTTGGAGTGAGTCCAGAGGAGGCCACAAAGATGATCAGAAGACTGGAGCACCTCTCCTATGAGGACAGGCTGAGAGGGTTGGGATTGTTCAGCCTGGAGAAGAGAAGGGTCCAGGGACACTTCATAGTGGTCTTCCACTATAAGTACCTAAAGGGGGCCTACAGGAAAGCTGGAGAAAGACTTTTTACCAAGGCCTACAGTGACAGGACAAAGGGAAACAGTTTTAAATTGAAAGATGCTAGGTTTAGATTGGACATTAGGAAGAAACACTGGACAGGTTGCCCAGAGAAGCTGTGGACACCCCATCCCGAAAAGCATCCAAGTTCAGGTTAGACAGGGCTTTGAGCAACCTGATCTAGTGAAAGATGTACCTGCCTATTGCAAGGGCGTTGGACTACATGACCTTTAAAAGGTCTCTTCTGATCCAAACCCTTCTGTGATTCTATGATTTATCAGAAAACAAAGTTCTAGAAATTTTAAAAGAAATTCCAAAGTTATCCTCAGGAGTAAAACCTTACAAGCAATTGTGTTTGATTTCCATCTCTCTGGACCAACGAGCTTTACAAGGCAAAGGCTTCACAGGTTAATTGTACAAGACAGAGGTGCACCGGAATCTGATACTATCTATTGACTTAGCATTCAATATGACAGAAAGTAGGATACCTTTTGTTTTTGGAATTTCTCTGAAAAACATAAATAATGCTGAATTCTCTGAAACGGGTCATTACATGAGAAGTAACTCATTGCAAAGAAAATGTTTTCAGAAAACAATATTAATATTCACATTCTAAAGGGCACTTGCATGTTCAGACTGAAAAAAAAAAAAAGACTATTTTATGCATTCAAAGTCAAAATAGAATAAAAACAGTACACATTTCCTTTGCCTTGCAAATAACTATTCAACAGGACCAGGACCCGGAGGCGATGAATATAATTTACCACCAAGAGGCTATAGGTGAAGTGCTAATAGCCACACAGCGTGGTGTATGCATGACTGAGGGTACACAAGAAAGTGTCCTGAAGATAGAGTGAATTCTCCTGCTGCTACTTCATAGACGGTTTGGGTTGGAAGGGACCTTTAAAGGTCATCTAGTCCAACCCCCCTTCAAGGAGAAGGGACATCTCCAACCAGATCAGGTTGCTCAGAGCCCCGTCCAACCTGGCCTTGAACATGGTTCAGGTTCCCACTTCTATTTCTTTTGCCCCTTGTCCTGCATTTGGGAGAGACCTCACCACCATGCTGAGGTACCTATGGCTAAATAAGGGCTGACATCCTCTGGCGGGAATTAGATTGCAGAATATAACCCTGCAAGCTACTTTTAAAACCCTTGTGTTCATGACAGTGGTGAGACTGTGTACAGACTTGAATTGTGTCAGAAAGCTCCAAAAAAAGTGTGCCAGGAAGAAGCTCTTGCCGCAGTGATTTGTGCCGCAGGGTGATGGACAGCAGCACCAGCGCCAGACCAACAACACTTAACAAATGAACAGATGCGTCCCGCTCTGAAATCTAAAAAGCCAAACTGGAGAAATCTTTTAGCTGCTTTGCTTTTCTTTTTTAAAGGCTTTTTGGTGACAATATGCATATTCTTGCAGAGAGGGGACAGGATTCAGACTAGCTGCTTTGAGAAACCCTTTGAAATCAAACTAAACCAGCCTTTAAGCAACGTCACTGTGCCAAAAGTTGTACTTCAAACCACTTGATGATGGCATAATATATTTGTCTGAGGCACTTCACATGCCTAAACTGATACTATTATCTCAAAACTTCATAGAGTTTAACACATTTATCCTCATAGCATTCACACCTGGCAGAAAGGGCTGTTACTTCCACTTCCCAAAGAAGGAGCAGAGGCACGGAGGCCAGGAACCTGAGCGGGAAGAAGGTATTGCTCTGCAATCGCCCATGCTGTCAGGGCTGCTGGCACGCTGCCCCGGGCCAGTTCACCCTGAGCCAGCCATCCCCCTGGCCAGTGCCTGGACACAGCTCAGTGCATAGCACCAATGCAGACATTTTTTATTTATTGGTATAGATGTAGTCAAATAGGTCATTCATGTCCACCCACCAGAGCAGGAGTAAGATGCCCGAACGCACCCAGACAACTTTCCCAGCAGGGTTGGTGGGGTTAAAGGGTTATATATCAAGTCTAAGGCTCTCATTCCACCAAGAACCTGCCTCCAAAGGCCCTTTTGGTGTTTATTATTGAGGCCAATAAGTATTTCAAACATAGAGCTGATTCCTAGTTATCTTACTCATTATTGCAATGTGTCCTGAGGCATCCATCACTTTGACGTCACTTCTTTCCACGTGAACCAGAGACAGATGGGGAAGAGACCCAGAGTGGCCTGCTTTCTGACCTGGAGGGCATCTGGGCACACCAAGGATTCCTGAATCACTGACCCCACCTTGACCCCATGGAGATCCAGGCACACTGCACTCCCACTGCACAAGTCGTGGTCCCCAGAGCAGAGGGAGACAATGGAGCCAGGAGTACTGGGTGCTCAAGGACATTGCTCTTCATCTCCTTACTTGCAATAACCATTTCCACCTACCCATAGTATAAAGAAATGGATATTCAAATTCTGAATACTGTTGCTCAGTTTCTATCCAGCCTGGGCTTAAGCTGCTGTTTTATAGCTCTCCTCTACCAAAGTTTTAATTTATGCCTCTTTTTGTTCCCCTCCATTGCTAGTATGATGCATTTGGCTGCATCCACATCTGTGCACAGCAGGCGAAATCCTGGCTCTGTGTAAGTGGATTTTTAACTTTGGATGTCATATGTCTGCTGCTTTAGAATTCCACAAATGTATGCCATAAGGATAAATAAATCTATGCAATGCTGATGGCTGTCACTGGTCACACTTACACTGAGTCACCAGGCAGCCTGAGTTATGTTCTGTACAGGTTTCTGCACAGACATGGATGGGATAAAGCCACTGCACAGATATTGTATGGCATGGGGTACCTAGGAAACACCAGAGGGGATCAAGGCGCACCTGAATCTGTTTTTCAAAATAGTCAATAGGTCCCAGCAAACAAGCCAATTCACTTCTACTCATTTCCCAGATGGACCAGAGTACTCCTTGGTGGACAGTGCCAGAGCCCAGATTCCAGTACTCTTATTTTTAACAACTTACTGCATGAAGAGTAGCATTTACTTGAGGGAAAAAAAAAAAACAAAAAAAAAAACCCCAAAAAAACAAACACACCCCCCCCCAAAAGAAAAAACCCAACCCAATTAATCTTACCCAGAATTAATTAAGAAAGTATTCCCTTTCTGTGGGCAGGGAAATCAGAAGCAAAATGATCTGAGACCACAATGTAAATCAATGACAGAATAAGTCAAGAGCTCAAGACTTAATGACCTGTGTGCTCTAACCACAAAAACATCCTTGCAAGACTCCGGAGAACAGCAGCCTCTGGTTCCTGTTACACATTGCTGGTAAACAGGCTAGGATATTTTTCCATAGATAAAGAGACCTGTTCCTTACCCACCCTGCACTGCTACATGTTTTAGCTTACAGAAGAACGCCGCAACTCCTCTAAGGGAATACACCCAGTTTTCCCAGTACATCCCAATCAGCACCAAGATACTCTGTCTGCATCTACTCTTTGTACCATATGGCTCAGCTTCTGCTTTTCCCTCCTCCTCTTTCAAGCTGTGAGCGGTCTCCTCTGCCACAGTCCCCATGGTGGCCAGCAGCGCACGTCCCAGCGTACTGAAATTCAGAGCAGGCCGATCCTTCCTGACTCATTAACAGCCAACAGGTATTGGCAGCGATCCTTCACCACGGCCCAGGAACACCATTATATCTGAGATGTCTCTGGCACATTGCGCTGCTGCAATTTTGGAGAGCGGTACATCCACCTGTGGGATGAGGAAAACCTGTAGCAAAACACTTCGTGCAGGAGAGCTGCCTTGGATGGAGACACACACAAGCAGAGCGAGGCTGAGAGCCTACATGCTCAGGAAAGAAGCTCAGCTGTGGGTCATAACCTGTTAAATGACTATCACCTGGTCACCTTTAACAGCATACCGCAAAGAAAAGGCCATTCAGGGCAGCTCTAGGCCTTCATCTCAATGCACAGACAGCAGCTGCATCAATTATTGTATTTCTTTTCTTTACCTCCCCCTTTGTTTTTTTATCTGTGCTCTTGTGCAAACAGCCGCCTTTTTGCATGAAACTTTAGAACATACATAGCCATGAACGCACTAGCAAATTTCTTGAGTTAATTCAGCTCAGGCAGGCTCAGGATTAGAGGTGAGACTTCAGAAGCACCTCTCCAACTTGGTGGGATGCGTTGCCTCGGCTGTTCCTGCCTGCGGGCAGTGCTCCTCACTCCTGCTCCATTATAAAATAAACACTCATACATAGCAGAGAAACGGTCTCTCCCCAAAATGTTCTCATATGCTGTTTCTAGGAGCTGCTGTGGCTCTCTTGAGAGTGGCCACATCGGACTCCAGCAACAACCATGTTAGGCTCCTCGGGGAAGAGGGT
Source organism: Tetrax tetrax (assembly GCA_009806455.1). Classification (NCBI taxonomy): domain Eukaryota; kingdom Metazoa; phylum Chordata; class Aves; order Otidiformes; family Otididae; genus Tetrax; species Tetrax tetrax. The sequence goes on along the minus strand of WHYT01017483.1, from coordinate 305,328 downwards.
GCCAGATAAAACGCCTTTCCCCAGGAAATTTGCTTTTTAAAATATATTTCACCTGGTGCAAAGTATGACCCAATTTTCAGTGACAGAAATCTAACCTACACATCCCTCGCCACCCTTCAAACTAGGCAAGACAGCACCAATGCGAAGCAAACCCTTGGTACAGCAAATACAGCTGCGAAACCATCCGAAAAGAGCAGATTTAAAAGCTTCTGGCAGAGAGTTTCCAGCCCCAAGAGGCAAAACATCAGAAGTACTTTCTGCAAATAGTCCTGCCCCATGCTTACAGGGAAACAAGCATTAATCAATGGAAAAGACCCTGGGCTGCGATGTGATAAATATTCCTGCAGATAAGCCTGGTGAGCAATCAAAGCAAGGTAATTTCTCTCTTCTGCTCAATATTGCCTAATTATGTTTACATATTACACATCCCTTGTCCAGTGGCATTTTCCAACAGGGTGACCACGAACTTTAGCACTGAGCATATCCAACACCACCATCACGACATGGAGCCTCATAACGATGGCAGGATGGACACTTGGTTCTGATTTCTCCTAAAGGAATAACCCCTTTCCTGGAGCTGTAAGAGATTCATAGCAGAGTTTTAATGGCAAAACCCCTAAGGCAGAGGTAAATAGTTGCACAAATTTTATTCTGCTCTCTGGCTTTTAATATTAAGAATGCCAACCCCAGTTTTTAGTAATGGTGCCTCTTTGTATACTTACATAGGTCTTAAAATCTCAGCCCTCTTTCAGTGGATTTCAAATTGTATTTCTGACTTCTTTTTCATTACAATGCATTTTGGGGAGAGGTAACTTCTTTCCTCATACAGACATTTAAAGGCTCCACCCATGGATGTCAGTGCTCCTTAGAGTATCATCAATTAGGGGTGAAAAAAGTAAAATGACAGAGTGGTTAAATGCTACCAACCAACAGAATAATCATACAGAATAAACATCAAACTCCTCCAAAGCAACTTTCAGGACTCTAGTACAGAAAGCCTTTTACAACTAAGCCAGGATCACACAGTCCCAAATAGGAATTTTGTCTTGGAGAAGGGAAAAGATGATGTAAGTATTTGGGTCTCTGAACACACTTTCCTCCAATTTAAGGGAAAAAAAATGGCCTTTACAGGCTAAAATATAACTATGTGGTATGAATCAGAATAAAATGAGCACAAGTTCTATAAATGCATCAAAGAAAGGCTTCACCAGCAGAAGTATTTTCTTTTTCTATAAAATGCTTTAAAAAGTAAAAGTTTGGCCAGAGCAGGCCTTACCACTGTTTCACAAAAAAAAAAAAAAGAAAAAACGAAACCCCTCCAGATTTATTTTCCATTCAATAATTTTCCAGGGAGAATGTTTAAAGTGGAAAACTATGGCAAGAACTTCTGCAGTCCTATGAAAATAGTTTCTGTCAGAAGAGGTAACCACAGCACTACAAAAGGAAGTCAAAACAGGATTTCAAACAGTAACCTGTATTTCCATTAAAAATTCTAGGTTTTACACTATCCTGTTTAGGGTCCTGGCCCTCAGCCCAGCCACAGAAAACTGTATGAATCTCCCTGGCTTTAAATATGCCCTGTGTAGAGTTCTTGCGGCAAGTACCAGAAAAAATGTAAAGCAAAAGATCTTTTCTTTCACTGTGAATATGAACAGAATGATGCTGCTTCATCATCACTTGGCTTAATGAGTTCTTTTCTAGAAGCTGCACACAGAACCTCTGGATAATGCAGTAAAAATATAACTGCAGGTTAGCCCAACGCTGACTCTGCAGTCACTGACAGACTCTTGACCAGGGTAATCTGTCTGAATACACTGCCTGGAACAGAGGTTGGAGCTGAGATACAAACATGCTTTGTATGTTGAAGGCTATTTTTTTTGCCTATTGAGCCTATTTTTTTTGCCACAAAATCCTTAAAATTTGTCCTCTGATACACACTGATACGTAATACTCATGAGCTCACTTTGCCACAGTCCATATAAACTTCCTCCAGAAGAAAACTCAAGAGAGATAACCAACTTTTAATAGTGGTTTCACCATGTAAAATAACAGACTTGTGAACGCCAAGGTTCATTTTGCCTCCTGCTTCTACATCACGTTATTTCACTTCAAAGCTTTCCAGGTTGTTATGAAAGTCCTTTTCTGTTTAAATGAGTGTAACTATTTAATGAGAATGCCTCCACGTCGTGCCTGAGAGGGATCCTACCATACCATAATGAGTTCTCATACTGTGGCATATATGGATTTAACATTTATTATCCGCCTCGCTACAAAGCCCCTTCCTCCTGAATTAAACACCAGCTATTTAATTGATTTTAGTGCACCACAGCGTAAATTACCAGGTACTGAGAGATGCAGAACTAAATGTAACAGACTCATTCAGTGACTACGCAAACGCCGAGCAACCAGCAATGAAACTTCTGGGCAAGACATGAAAGGAAGGAGATGGTTATCCCACAGCCAACAAAATGGAGAGAAAATTGCTAGGGCTTTAAATAGCCACCTGCCTGCTGCTCAGAGAGAAAGGCCTCACTGCTGCTCTCGGGGACGCCGTGATATTATACAGGATTACTGGCAGATATCTACTGCTGCCCGGTGAATTGCCTATACCAGACCGGGCACATGTGCCTCTGTGCCCAGTTGCAACAGGGAGCCCTAACTGGGGAGGTAGCGAGGGAACTGTCGGTGGGCTCAAGGGAGAAACTCGAGTCAATGCTGCCAAAATGTATTGCTGTAAAAAAAAAACCAATCAAGGCACGTACTCTCACCCTAAGGATTTGGTACTGACCCTTGCTGGGGACGGGACATTGCATCAAGTAAACCTCAGTTTACAGTACTCACCACTACAGAAAAATAATCAGATATGCTTGTTCGATTTAGGAGCCCTTCAAATCTTTCTGTAGCTTTAAATAATAGTACATTAGAATAAAGTTTATTTGGAATTTTTGGCCAAGCCTCTTGTTTTCCTTATTGACAACAGCAGCTTTGCAACAATAAATACCCTAAAGAAAAATCAATTTTCACCTGAACTGTTCATATTTCTGTAAAAGCAAACTATGTTATAATGCTGTCTGTTCAGCAAAAATGTGGAAATGTTTCTCCATTATCTCTTTATTCCCAAGGCTACAGGGAAAAAAAACAACACACTGTCCATCAGATTTGATTAAAAAAAAAAACTCTCAGTGTTGCCTTGCTAATGAGTCCATGATGGGACACTGATCTCTACCCTGGCACTAATCATTCCCAGTCTGCCTATAACCTCTCAGGCACTGGAAAAGGGGAGATTCCATTGTATTGAACATTCACCGTCATAACCTAACTGATGTAATAATATTCTTCCCCCAAATAAAAAGATGTTAAATTGATGCTGGATTAACAGCTATTAGCCAGTTCCAAGGGGCATGATGCCAGGGGCCAGTTTCTTATGTGGTCAGCAGCTTGCAAAGATCTAGTGGGAAAGTACAGAAGTGCAGAGATTAACTCCTGTAGCTTTTTAACAGGGTGACCTGTGTTGCTCAGTCAATATGCTTTTGAAGATTTTGTTAAGGCATGATTTTTCTTAAGGTATCTTTTTATTGAGCTACACTAATAAACCATGTTCTGACTGCACTAAGCACTAGAAAGAGACTGGAACCAAAAACCTGTATTGCACACGCCCAAATAATAAGTATGACTTCAAAACCTAACATCCCAGCTCTGCAGTTGGGGCCCACGTCTGCAATATGTCCACGCTGAAGGCTGCGATAGGCCCAGGACTCGTTTTCCTGAGCGTTTCTCCCACCATCATGGTTTGATGCTCCCAGTCGTGTCACACATGCTCAACCCTGTTGCTGCTGTCCCACTTTGCTTTCCATGTTCACCAGCTGGGTCTGTCCCTGGAGAGCTGTGCCTTCTGTAGCACCCTCCTCCCTGTTCAAAAAACTTTTGCCCATAGAAGCAGCAAACGGCTTTTTTTCAACCAGGGTGAACCACTTCTTAAGTGAATAATTTATCCAATACCTGATTAATATAAAATTCACATATATTAGCTTGACCAGGAATTGGGAATAAGTCTTTCCCTGGCCCATCCCGTAAGTGTTTCAGCCAATAGTCCCCATGAGATCCATCTGCCACATCCATCTACTACACATCTTACTCCTGTGCAGCACAAGGAGGTGCTGGAACCATGGAATCCAAGGCTTTTGACACAGACGCAGTGTATTTTCAAAAGGTGCCGAGCACTACTTTGGATTGGCCCTTCTGAGATGCTTCATCTGAGCCATGATTACTGGAAATAAAGAAAAGCAGAGCCTATGGGTGTGCAGCTGATTTCCCATACTGATACCCATTCCCTGCCACGAACCAGACTTGAATCCCCTTGTCCATGGTCATCAGCTCCAGTGTTCTCCGTTACTGGTGTTGTTTCTCCTGTTATCATTACTGTTATTACTAATAATGATAATAACACCATCCACAGAAAAAGGTGATGCTGAGGGGCTTCTCTCAGGTGCTTGGACTTAAATATTTTCTGCTGCTAAAGAACGTATCTTGCATTTATCATTCATATAAATCCCATTGTGAATGCAGAGACATTTCCTTCTGGCTTTTGCACAATGCTTTACAGGCACAAAAAAAAAATAATAAAAAAAAAAAGTATGGGAATAAATATCATTGAAGGAATGCAATGCAGCAGATCTATGTTTTGCTTTAATTAGCATCCTGACGTGATAGCGGCCTGGTGTGCGTATCGCTGTTTGGTAACACAGTGCGTCCTTGCTAGAGTCCTTAAGGAACCTGGCAAACACAGCACTTCCCTCCATTGTCTGTTGTTTTTCTTGGAGGCTGAATATTTTCATTGAAATGTCACTCGTACACCCCGTCCACGCTCGACTGCTCTCGGAGTGCACTCAGGCATTGGGCTTTCAAAAAACAAAGGGAATTCAGCACTTAATCACGCCTTAGTGCTTTACTTATCTGCAAAACACACAGGTGAAAGGCAAACTCACAAGAGGTATAGGTCCAGTAATAATAAAAACTTCTGCAGATTTTACTGCAGGTGAATACCTGCCTGTCCCAAGCCATTAGAGGATTATAAGGCGCCTGTGTGTTGCGGGGGAGAGCGGATAAACAGCAGAAATGGGACACTGGGACTCTCAGCCTGCAAACTTCTAGGCAGGGCTCTCCTCTGTGCGTGACTTGCACCCAGCAGGAAGGAGCCTCTGTCATCTTGGCTTTTCTGTGATGGAAATCATCTGAATAATTCAGCAGAGTTAAGATGCCAAGCTGGAAAAACCCCAAGGTCAGGGTTTCAGGCTCAGTTTGGATTGGAGTTTTTTTTGCAAAGGTAGGGAGAAGCATTTTGAGGCTGGCTGAACTGGGCTGCTCACCCTAAAAGCTTGTTCTCAGCAGAGACATCAAAGCCTCAAAAGACCTCACACAAGGGAAATATTCCGGTTTCCTTGGAGAATGAGAAACACCAGCTGACAGGATCCAGGTAAAGCAGCACGCCTGCCGAGAGGATCAGACGTGCTCTTCGGGAGCACAGCCCCCCAGAGAGGTGGAAAGCTATACCAGCCTGGTAGGAGGGTTTTCACTCTCTTTAACTAGATCTTGGTATTCGTAGGAATTCCTCTGGATTTGACACTATTCTTGTCAGTGAAAAAACAGTGCAGAGAAACTCAGAATTGGGTGTTCAAGTTCAACCATTACTTACATAGATACATGCTTTCCAGGGCCTGCTCCTCTAACCTTTCCCCATTTGAATAGCCTTGTTACCTTCAGGAAGAATTAGAGAAATAAGACTTCCATCATAGAAAGTTAAAATTGCAGCCTGAAAGACTTAGCTGTTAGGAAATGCTCCATACCAGTAAGGAAGCAGTAAGGAAGTTAAGCAACAGTGTTGATTCCCTAGGGAGCACGCGACTGGAGATTTTTAAGAACAGGTTAGGAAAATGTTTGCTAAGGCTGATCAGCCAGTACAGGCAGTGTATCCTGCCCTGGGACAGGCAGATGAATTTCATAAGTTTTGGAGGTGCCTTTTAGACCTATTTTTAGCCTGTTTTCCAGATGAGGGGAAGCAATGGCTCTCCATCACAGTCTGCCAACCCCTAGTAACTCCTGACCCATTGGGTGAACTTCAACCAACTTTGATAGTACAGTAGAGATACCAAAAATACTATGTTCCTACATAGTTTAAGCCAATATGGATAATTAAAGGAAAACACGGAAATTAACGTCCTCATCAATTTTTAACGTGGCCCCATATCCTTGTGGAGAAGCAACACCCCCAGCTCCTGTGGCTGTGACTAATGCAGGGTGCACAAAAATCTGCAGGAAACCAAACTTCACTGCTTCATGCTTTGATGCAGCTGAACAATACAGATGAAGTCAGAGCTGAGCTTTGGGAATCTGCTCCGACCTGCCCAGGCAGCACCTTCAGAAACAGTTTGCAAACGGTCCCGTAGCACTCAGATGGAAAAGATGTTTATGGAAATTCATTTCTACAGAAGATTTTCCAGCATGCAGAAAATGAATCACCAATATCCAAAGAAGCCAATTATGCCAATGAAATATTAGCATTTGACAGTACTAACCACAACAGGTTATCCGGATATTTCCCTGAACCGATGAGGTGAAGTAAGGTAGACAGCTCAGAAGACACAGTAGTGTATTTTTTGTCAAGGGGCACCAATAGCAACCGAAATTTCTGTAACTTCTCACTAACAAAGTTTACTATCATACCGAGACATAGTTCAATAAAACTTTTATTTCTGAAAGCACTTTATTTCTCCCTGTCTTCTACAATATCCTCCAGGGAAATCTACCCAGCATCCAGAAGAAATTAACTTTCAGAGTATTTTAGTGTTTGTCTTTGTTGCCTGTGTAAGCACCTTAATGGTACTATAGGAAATACAAGTTTTCTTGGTCTGAAAGCACATCATTCTAATGGAAATACGACAAAACCTAAATGCTTTACAGTATTTTCTATAGTGCCTGCAAAATTTTAGCAGAGTGATCACAGGAGAGGCAGTGAGTATCCTATATCTGTATTCTGCTTTGCAGCTGCACTGGTAACTCTACCTCATACCAAAGCTGAGCAATACCGCTTGGAGCAAAAGACAGCATGGAGTTGCCCATGACCCTGCCAAACTTAGAGTCACTGGGTTGGAATAGCCTGTATTTGGGGAAAATAAATAAAGAAAACATGGCCCAGTCATTTCTAAGGAGCAGATTAACACTTTGAGACAGCACGTGAAATTCTGAGCTATCAAATCTGGGGATCTCCAAGCTGGATTTTGATCTACCTTACACTAAGAGGATTGTGACAGTTTGAACAGTTTCATGTTGGCTTGTGTAAAATGTATGTAAAAACAAGGTGGTGAAACCAAAGCCAGAGATCAGATTTCCCCACGAACGTGCCAGGAAACACACAGGACAGATTCACCAACAGCTGCGTAACCCCGGGAAGAGCTCCCAGAGGGACCATTAGGAATAAATTAAGTGTCAAGTAGACATGGACAGCCGCCTCTTCGCCTCCCTTCCTATCAACTCCAGCACAGACAGTGCCACCTGTGCTTTCCCATATCGTTGACAGAATAAATGAGGTGCAATATTTAGCCTTTCAGTTGGTCTGTTAGGAAGCACAGCTTTCAAGCAAAAGTAGATGCACCAGAGGGCAAACATACACAGGGAGGCATGGTCTACCTCCAGAAGCCTTCTCCCACAGACGTGGTGTGAGATGCTCAAGGGCTGAGATGTGGACTGTCCACAACATCGCAAGGCATGCTCTAAAGGCTGGTAATGAAACTGCTGTCCCTGCAACAAAATATCTGCCTTGGGAAACATTAGTTAGTGCCTACTTAGCAAGCAATGAGCCAAGAAAGGCATATGGATTTTAAATTTGTTGTATTCATGATACTGATCTTTGAATGGCCCTAATTTTACCCCTCCATTTTTCTTTTTCTATTATACGTGCTGCTTCCTGGAAGATGCTTGATCAGAACCCATTCTACCTCATCTCAAACCCCCGTTTTAAGTGTAGACAACTATTGTCCTGTTTAGGAGAAATATGCAAAAATGAGAAGCTAAAAAACCACAAGGCATCTAATAATAAACAGGGCAGATATGTAAATAAATGGACACCTCATGCCGTGCAATGCTTCGCAGCTATTGTATCAAGAAGTTGGTGTTACCTTGGAAACAAGAGTTTATCTGTCCATGCATTTTCCCAGACAGAAATCAGGAAAGGAGGCATGCAGAATTGATTTTGAGTCTTCTGGACTTTGCGGGGTTGCCACCCAACTATTGATGCCTATTGATCCCAATCCCAACTACTGATGAAAATTCAGAGGCAGTGCAGAGGTTGCACCATCCTTAACACAACATCCACAGCGATGAAGGTGAGTACCTGGCCATCTTGTCCTCTCTGCCCTGGGATAACACAGCCCTTCCCAAGAAATGCAGAAAAGTTATTCCCTGGAAATATCCTGTGCAGAGCAGAGGACAACACGGCGTTGTCTGATTCGCAGCGGCAAGGAGGGCCAACAGCAGCAGCTTGACACAACATCAAACGACTTTAATAAAATTAAGCTTAAGCTAACATGCCGTACCCCATAGCTGAGGCAGATTAAGAGCACGCGCACACACGAGGTTTGTCACGCGGGCTCTCTGTGTGAGTGGGAGTTTGTTACAGCACTGTCACTTCACTGCATTCAAGTCTGCGCTCATACTCAAATAAAATGTAGTTTTTGAGAATTTTTCCTGCTTTTTTTTCTTCATCAGATGATGAAAAGCATCGATCCTACTCCCTGGCAGATTCAGTTCAATGCATTTGTATGCATGATATAACACAAAGTGCAACTTTCTGTTGGGGCTGGGGAGTGCTCAGAGCTGCTGCTTCAAACACCACGGACGCGTTCCCGGACGCGTTCCCGGATGCTGGCTTCAGCCAGGCATCTTGTTCCAGTGGGCACCAGTGAAGCTGTGTCCGTCTGGAACAGCTAAATACTTGGCCCTTGGAAAATTAGTTGGTTGGGTTTACAAATACAACTATAACAGAAAGGATAATTCCCTAGTGAGTGTTGAATCGTGAGCAAGTAGAAATTTATACTGATGTATATTCAATGTCACCTATGATTACAGATCTACATTTCAGATAACCCAATGATCTGGATGTAAGAAATCTAGAAAAGTGAGGGTTACACTACCTTAAACAAGCTAATAATAAGTAGAAGTAATATTGATTTACTTTTTCAAAATAAATTAAAGAAAAATAAGGATTTGTAAATCAAGTGGTCACGAAATCAGTACTTTCTAAAACCCAGCTAGTTTGCTGGAATTTGTACGACGCTGATGTTCCCATGCAAGTCCTTTTCCAGCACTACAGGCTGAAATGTAGGACTACAAAAACACATTTAAAATGTACAGGGCACTATTTTTCCCACACCATCAGCAAAACAGCTTCAAATGACATCTCCATGCCTGGACGTTAATAACAGACAAGGGGCCGGTATGGTCTTCCAGGGCTTCCCATGGGGTATTTAACCCCATAGCTGCCTCTGTCAGATGCTCCAGGCTTCCCTACAGCACATCTGGGTCTTCACAGCTGTACTTTATCCCTCTGCCCTGTTTGCTCCGCTCTTGTTTGATGTGACCTCATAATTGAAAAAGAGAAAGACTAGAGATGGTAAGAAGATATTTTCACTTCAAACAACATCATGTTTTTTAATTGATTTCAGAAAGAAACAAACAAAAAAAAATCAGTATGAGCACTCCTCCCTGCCAGATGGATGTGATGGGAGGACCAAGCCAGCCACAGCGTATCATGTATCTGATGGGATCCTGATCTTCTCAGGCTCAGAAGGAGAAAATGGGGAAGAAGAGGG